>SJYH01001518.1:1046146-1058869 GCA_006408735.1 Sylvicapra grimmia | reverse complement strand
TAATATCTGCAATCTGAATATATTTTCTTTGACTTTAGAATACCTTTATTAATTTTTATGATTATAGTAGGAAATACTGTGCAGAAAATTTAAGCCATAGAGAATGCTATGAAAAAAATCAAAAGAATAAAATATGAAGCCCTAGAAGTAATGAGTGTTAATTTTTGTTGGAAATCATTCCCTAACTAACACTATATATAAAAATATACTCAAGATATATTAAAGACTTAAACATAAGAGCTGAAACTATTACATTACCAAAAGAAAATGTAAAGGAATTATAAAATTTAAAGTGTCTACTGTATGAAGGTTTACATTAATTTATCATCAGAAATAATATCTCTAATCAAATTTATTTTAAAAAAGAAATTTGTAGGACTTTAACTTTCTTTGTATTAACTGAAATGATAATATAGAGTTTCCTAGGTGGTGCTAATGGTAAAGAAACTTCCTGCCAACTCAGGAGACATAAGAGATGCAGGTTCAATCCCTGGGTCAGGAAGATCCCCTAGAGAAGGAAATGGCAACCCCCTCCAGTATTCTTGCCTGGAAAATCCCATGGACAGAGGAGCCTGGCAGCCTACAGTCCATAGGGTTGCAAAGAGTCAGACATGGCTGAGCGATTTACCATAAAGTCAGTGATAAATATCTCCTAAATACTGAAAGTTATATACTAACATTACATCAAAGGTTATCTTCTTAACACAACATGAATAAGCTATGCAACTTGAAAACATATATAACTTGGCAATGAATCAATTTACACTTTTTTGTCCTTTGTCTTTTGGTCAACAATGGAAAATGTTCATAAGTAATTGGGAGTTTATTATTTGAAGTTAGCTAACTTTAGAATTACGCTTTTTAGGCTAAAGTATAAGAAATTAGAAAAAATATTTTTAGGCTGACTAAGCTGGGACCTGGACTCTGTGATATTTAAATTGTAGGAAGAAATGTTGATTTGAATAAAAACCTAGACCCATACTGAGAGAGTGCAGAACAATCATAGAAATGAAAGGAATTTTATATATATTTATATTTTTAAGTGAAGTGAATGAAATTACAGAAATTCTCGCTTAAACTTTTTTTTTTTCTCCAGGTTTCTACTGAAGGATAAATTAGTTGAGATATAATATTAATATATGCCAATTTTCTAATAACTGGCCATGTCACAAGAGTTAAAACAAATTAACCTAAACATGATATAACATGGAAGCATAAACTGTGACTTCTTATGTCCTTTCCAATTAACCTGAAATTACTAAGTTCTGACATGTTCCATAGACTCAGGCAGAGAATCTGGACACTGTATGAACAGAACGATCATAGTAAGAGTTAAATGTTGCCCAAACATGCTCATGATATGAGAGGCATGAAGCACATGGCAGGTCAATACATGATCAAAGAAAGCAGAGGAAGGGAGTGGATCCTAAGCAGCATATGACAAGATATGGAATAACCATATTGTTGTTCAGCTGCCAAGTCATGGCCAACTCTTTGTGAACTGCAGCATGCCAGGCTTCTCTGTAGCCTTTAACTATCTCCCAGAGTTTTCTCAAACTCATATTCATTGAGTCAGTGATACCACCTAACCATCTGATCCTCTGCCATCCCCTTCTGCTTTTGCCCTCAAACTTTCCCAGCATCAGGGTCTTTTCCATTGAGTCGGCTCTTCCCATGAGGTGGCCAAAGTACTGGAGTTTCAGCTTCATTGTCTGTCCTTCCAATTAATATTTAGGATTGATTTCTTTAAGGACTGACTGGTTTGATCTCTTTGCTGTCCTAGGGACTCTTAAGAGTCTTCTCCAGCACCACAATTTGAAAGGTGCTCAGCCTTCTTTAAAGTCCAGCTCTCACATCATACATGACTCCTGGAAGAACCATAGCTTTGACTATACAGACATTTGTCAGCAAAGTGCTGGCTCTGCTTTTTAATATGCTGTCTAGGTTTGTCATAGCTTTACTTTCAAGCATCAAATGTCCTTTAATTTTGTAGCTGCAGTCACTGTCCATAGTTACTTTGGAGCACCCCAAAAGAAAATCTGTCATTATTTCCACTTTTTCCCCACCTATTTGCCATAAAGTAATTCTTGCCTTGAGAACCCCATGAACAATATGATTCTTACACTGAAAACCCCCAAAACAGTATGAAAATAACCACATTATTGGAAGTTAATAATTGAACAAATGGAGCAATATCATGATTTCAGTAAATTATAAAATTTTGTCTAAGGTCAATAAATCTTATTTTTCTCAGATGATGTAATATAAAATATACTATATTTTCAAAGGGCCAAAATCTTATGACTCAATATAAGCCTAAGCTCCATCATATGCTTTATATTTTGACATCAAAGTTCTAGTTTTTTACATTTCAGTGCTGAGATTGTGATAAGTCTGTGCCTTTAGAGAACAAGTCTTCTTCTGCTTGCAGTTTATATCTAAAAAATAATAACTATGAAGTTACTTTGTTCCTGTTTTTACATCTTTTATTGTCATTCAGTTCAGTTCAGTTCAGTCGCTCAGTCGTGTCTGACTCTTTGTGATCCCATGGACTGCGGCATGCCAGGCTCCCCTGTCCATCACCAACTCTTGGAGCTTACTCAGACTCATATCCATCGAGTTGGTGACCTTCCCACCATTGATTGTCATTAAAAGGGCTCATTTGGTTACTAAACATATGCTTACTATGTACCCACCACGTCCTCATTACTCTATTGGTCCTATGAACTGTGTTTAAGAGAAATAAAAACTAATAAAAATTAAAAAAAAAAAAAAAACAACTAGTATCAAATTTTGTTGAGTGGATTTCATGGGACATCAGGGTTCAGTGAAAGAGATATCTGTATTTTCTAGAAACATAGCAAACTTTATGGAAAAGATAGACAAACATTATAGGAACACAGATTTTAGGATAATTGCAAATATCACTGTGAAGAACAACATAAAGTAGGGTAAAAGTTGGTTTAAACTTGACCAAATAAAGCAAATATAAAGTCAACATTTATATGTCCCCCTGAGAGATGTGGTATAGAGCTTTTCCTTTGTACATTATATATACTATTAAATATATGTAGCACATATGCATATTCATAACTCATATGTGTATATATATACACACACACACACATATGTAAACAAATGTAATACAAACACACATTGATCCAAAATGTCCTGAAAACATAAACAACTGTTTAGACCAACACATTGAGACCTTTCAAACTATTTAAGAGGACAGTTGATTCCCTTTCAAGAAACTCTTGCTCCTATACTATATCCATGCCCCACTTTGCCTTGTATTACCCTTCCATATTTGCAATGGGGGAAAAAAAGAACTGAAAAATGTGATGTTAGGATTGTATTTAAAATAATGCCCTATCCTTCCTGGTGCTGCATTGAAATTGCCATGAAATAATTTATTTCAAGGGGTACTGAAAGATTACAATAGGCAATATTTCCAGGGTCTATAAATCCATATTATGAGTATCACAGTATGTTAAATAATCCTTTCCAATGTTTATTCTGAAATATTTACATATATGTTATTTCTTGGAAGTAGATACAGATCTGCTTTTGCTGCTTTTCAGTTTGATCCCTTCATATTAAAAAGTACAATATGAATAATCAGGTAAAAGTAGGTTTAAATTTGGGGCTTCCCTGTATGTTAAATGGACAGAATTTAATGCCCCAAAACTCAGACACATTGAATATTAAACATAATACTGAAATGTTTGAGGTAAATGAAAAAGGTAGCATCATTCTCGGTTTCAGAAGACATGAGAAAGAGAGAGGGAGATGGATTCCATAGGACAATAGTTTGAATAGCTATTTCCATATACAAATGTTTTCAAATTATTGCAAGTAATGTGAAACTCCCTCATCAGCAGACCAGTGTTTTGTGTTTCCTGAAACAATTGGAACCGCAGTCATAAACAGTATTTCACCTCTTGCCTGGCTTGTTTCCATTAGGAGACACAGACATGTATTCATAAGGCTCCGAAATCTGGAAAAGCTAAGCAGCAAATCTGCTTGGCAGAACCTCAAAATCTCTTTTTATTGCTTTTTGAGTAACCGAACCTTGATTTTAAAGCCATATTTGTAGTAAAGAGAGCTTAATCCATGCCATACAGAACTGTTTATCCTAATCTAATCCAAATATCATTTCATAGTAAAATTTTTATGTCTAAAATGTCAAACATTTCATTTTCATAATAGTGATATAATTTTGTGAATGGCAAAATGATTTCTTTAAAAATACTTTTGCAAGAAGTCCTGATGTTTGGTCTTCTGAAAACAAGCCTATATTTCAGAAACATATAGTTTAAAATGCTTATCCTAGACATTCAACTTAACACATCTTGTGAAAGGCATGACATATGTAAATAAGAACATATAAATATCACATAGTAACTATTAATGTAGTAAATATANCCTGTAGTTTATTATTTCTTTATTTGGGGGGAAACAGGGATCATAATTATTCTGTACTTTAACAATAAAGACACAAATTATCTCAACTTTAATTATTTTGATTTAAACTCTAAGATAGCTATTTTTTTCTCAGCTCAAGATTTTGAAGCTACTAAAACTATTAGTTCTTATTTTAATACTGTTACTTTTCTTTGTGCCACTTTCTTAGAAAATGCTTTTGAGACACACTCAAACTTTTTTGGCATTTGACTTTTTCATTCTCCTCTGATTCTTTTATTTTAGTGTCAGCTGAATTTTCCACCTGGAAAAGAACTAGTAAAATCCTGGAAGCTTTTAAAGCCACATTCATCTCAGTCATTCATTAGCACTCAGAAATGTTTAGTGAAGTCGCTCAGTCGTGCCAGACTCTAAGCGACCCCATGGACTGCAGCCTACATCCATGGGATTTTCCAGGCAAGAGTACTGGAGTGGGGTGCCATTGATTAGTAGGAAAATATCTCTAATGTTACAGGTTTTAAACACCTGATCAAAAAAAAAATGGTTGCTAATACTGGAGTCAGATAATGAGAAAGAAAATCTGATAAATGCATAGAAATATCAAGTGTTTGTATTGCACTACTTCAATTTATATTTAAGTGTTAATTTTTGACCTCCATGGAATTAACTTTTTTTAAACATTGGAATATATAGATTGGCCCAAGTTTTCAACAAAAAAAGGTCTTTGCATGCCATTTTCCCTTTAGCAGAAACATTTGAATATGCTTTCCATAGCCAAACTTCAAATAGGTCCTTATTGTGATGTATATTTCTTGTCTCCATTTTATTTCTATTTTACTCAATTCTTTGACTGACCCTACTTAGACCCTTTGCTTGCTATCTTTCTTAGGGCTATAATGAATGTTTACCTTAACCTTTCTTAGCCTGTTTTTTCCCTCTATGCACTTTTTCTAAACTACATAGTCCACATACTTGGTTCCCTCGATATACTATAGCATTGAAACATGCATATTACTATATGTAAAATAGAAGACCATTGCAAGTTTGATGCATGAAGCAGGGTACTCAAAGCTGGTGCTCTGGGACAACCCAGAGGGATGGAGTGGGGAGAGAGTTGGGAGGAGGATTCAGGATGTGGGGACACATGTACACCCATGGCTGATTCATGTCGATGTATGGCAAAAACCACCACAATATTGTAAAGTAATTAGCCTCCAAATAAAATAAATAAATTAATTAAAAAAAAGGAAAAAATAGAAAATCCATGATCCCAACTTCCAGCATAAACCAGAGACCCCACAAGCTCATATTATGTGGTACTACATTAAGCACCATAATAATTTCTAACTGGAGTTCTTCCTCAAATTTATTTCTCTCACTACTTCTGCTTGGTTCAGAAAACTTTCTCTCCTTCTCTGGATTATCTAAAAATTAACAAGTGTTTGTTCATCATGGGCAGGACCTCTCCCTCAAAAAGCACACTTGTAACAAAATATTCACATAACAACTTTACACAAACCAGAGCAGAAATTCAGGCTTACTTGTTTCTCAATAGAATTCAACTTGAGGAGAGGTGCTTTATCTGTTCCTTTCTGCATTTGGAACTCCTAAATTGTAGCACATATCAAGTAAAAATTAGTATCTGTGCAACAAGCAGATAAAAGTATGTTTACTTATCATCCTTTGGACTTCTCAGATGTTGTTCAGTCACCCAGTCAGGTCTGACTCTTTGCCACCCCATGGACTGCAGCATGCCAGGCCTCCCTGTCCCTCACCATCTCCCAAAGTTTGCCCAGGTTCCTGTCCATTGCTTTGGTGATGACATCCAGCCATCTCATCCTCTGATGGTCCCATCCCCTTCCGCAGGCAATCTTTTCCAGCATCATGGACTTTTCCAATGAGTCATCTGTTCACATCAGGTGACCAAAATACCTGGAGCTTCAGCATCAGTGCTTCCAATGAGTATTCAGGGTTGATTTGCCTTACGATTGATGATTTGAACTCCTTGCTGTCCAAGGCAATTTCAGGAGTCTTCTCCAGCACCTCAGTTTGAAGGTACCAATTCTTTGGCATTCTGCTTCCTTTATGGTCCAGCTCTCACAATTGTATATGATCACTGGGAAGATCATAGTGCTGACTATACAGACCTTTGTCGGCACAGTAATGTGTCTGCTTTTCAACACACTGTCTAGGTTTGTCATTGCTTTCCTGACAAGAAGCAATCGTCTTCTGATTTCGAGGCTGCAATCACCATCAGCAGTGATCTTAGAGCCCAAGAAGAGAAATCTATTACTTCTACATTTTCCCCCTCTATTTGCCTTGAAGTAGTGGGGCTGGATGCCATGATCTTAAGTTTTGTTTTTTTTTTTAATTTAGTTTTAAGCCAGCTCTTTAACTCTCCTCCTTCACCCTCATCAAGAGGTTCTTTAGTTCCTCTTTTCTTTCTGCTATTAGAATGGTATCTGCATATCTGAGGTTGTTGTTTCTCCTGTCTTTCTTGATTCAGCTTGAAACCCCTCCAACCCAGCATTTTTCATGATGTGCTCAGCATATAGGTTAAAAAAACAGGGTGACAGCAGATAGCCTTGTCGTACTCCTTTTTCGATCTTGAACCTATCAGTTGTTCCATACAGGGTTCCAACTGTTGTTTCTTGACTCACATACAGGTTTCTTAGGAGACAGGTAAGATGGTCTGGTATTCCCATCACTTTAAGAGATTTTTACAGTTTGTTATGTTCCACACATTCAAAGGCTTTAGCATAGTCTATGAAACAGAGGTAGATGTTTCATCAGAAGATCCCCTTCATGGATCACTGCCTTGTTGTGGTGAAGGGGTTTGTGCAACTCAGTGAGGCTATGGGTCGTGCCATGTACAGCCAGCCAAGATGGTTGGGTCATAGTGGAGAGTTCTGACAAAATGTGATCCACTGGAGGAGGGAATGGCAAAACACCCCAGTATACCTGCTGTGAGCACCTCATGAACTGTATAAATGGACTTCTCAGACTCATACTAATTCCTTATTCAGCTAATGAGATGCATCATTTATTTCCAAGTAGATAGGAAGCTAACCAAAATTTTAGAACACTAGAGATGAATGTTTTAGTTTATTTACTCTTTCAATGATTATAATTACTAAATGGGAAGCAAATTACTTTTTTAAATTATTAAAGAAAATATTTTAACACATTATTGAAGTATAATTGGTATACAACATACTGCATGTAATCAAAATACTCATCTGATGAGCTTTGACACATCATGCATCTGCAGAACTATAACTACATCAAGATATCAAATGAATCCATCACCCTCAAGTGTCCTCAAATCTTTATGCAATCCCTCTCTCCTTTAACTATTTGCTCCCACTTTCCCAGACAACCACTGCTTTATACTCTCTCACAATATAATACTTTGTATTTTTTAAAAAGAAACAAAAATGAAATAAAACAGTACATACTCTTTTTTGACTTCTTTTATTAAGTATAATTATGTTGACATTCTTTGTTATTTTACATAAAAATCATGCATTCCTTTTGAATTTTGAATCTAATAAAGTAATATTCCATTGTAGGGGCATACCACAATTTTTAAATCTGTTCACTTGTTGATGTACATTTGGGATGTTTCCAGTTTGGGACTCTCAAAAATAAATCTGGTATCATCAATCTTGTGATATGCCTTCTTAATGGCAAATACTTTCAGCGTTCTTGGGTAAATTCCTAAGATTGGAGTGGCTGAATTGTACAGTAAGTTATACTAATCATACAGTAAGTTCTTACTTAAGAAAAATGAATGTTTTCCAAAGTATTTGTCCCACTTTAAACTACAGCAATGTATGAGAGTTCAAGTTGCTCCATAACTACACCAACACTTGATAGAGTTAAAATCTTTATAATTTAACATTCTAATAGATGTGTGCATGCATGCATGCATGCTAAGTTGCTTCAGTCATGTCTGACTCTGTGTGATCCCACAGACTGCAACATTCCAGGCTCCTCCATCCATGGGATTCTCCAGGCAAGAATACTGGAGTGAATTGCCATTTTCTTCTCCAGGAAATCTTCCCAATCCAGAGATCAAATCCCCCCTGCAGATGGTGATTGCAGCCATGAAATTAAAAGACGCTTACTCCTTGGAAGAAAAGTTATGACCAACCTAGATAGTATATTCAAAAGCAGAGACATTACTTTGCCGACTAAGGTCCGTCTAGTCAAGGCTATGGTTTTTCCTGTGGTCATGTATGGATGTGAGAGTTGGACTGTGAAGAAGGCTGAGTGCCGAAGAATTGAAGCTTTTGAACTGTGGTGTTGGAGAAGACTCTTGAGAGTCCCTTGAACTGCAAGGAGATCCAAACAGTCCATTCTGAAGGAGATCAGCCCTGGGATTTCTTTGGAAGGAATGATGCTAAAGCTGAAACTCCAGTACTTTGGCACCTCATGCGAAGAGTTGACTCACTGGAAAAGACTCTGATGCTGGGAAGGATTGGGGGCAGGAGGAAAAGGGGACGACAGAGGATGAGATGGCTGGATGGCATCACGGACTCGATGAACGTGAGTCTGGGTGAACTCCGGGAGATGGTGATGGACAGGAAGGCCTGGCGTGCTGCGATTCATGGGGTTGCAAAGAGTCGGACACAACTGAGCAAGTGAACTGAACTGAACTGAACTAGGTCTCCTGAGTTGGCAGGCAGGTTATTTATCACTAGTGCTACCTGGGAAGCCCAATAGATGTCTAGTTGTATCTCATTATGCTTTTAACTTGCATTTCCCTAATGACTAAGAATTTGTGCATCTTTTTAACGTGCTTTTAATAATTGCAAAGAAATTAAAACACATGAATCACTGACACACATGGAAAATCTCAGTGCTGAACACTATAAACCAAACACAAATGAGAATATACTGCATAATTCCACTTATCTCAAGTTCAAAAACAAGAAATCTAGTCTATATTGATTAAAAATCAGGTAATCATTAAATTTAGAACTGTTTACCAAACAGGAGTATGACTAAGGTTCTTGGGCTACTGCTATGTTCTATTTCTCTATTTGGCTGAAAGTTACAAGGGGTTTCTTTTGTTTCTGAAAGTTTATCAAACTGCTCACTTATGATCTGCTAACTTTTATGTGTGTGTTATATTCAATGAAAAGTTTAATCTAAAATAATAAATGCAAAAATTGTTTATCTTATCCAACAATAACAAGAGCAACGACAATAACAACTAGGGACTTTTCTAAATATTTATTATGTGTTAGATCTTGTCAAGGCTATGGTTTTTCCAGTAGTCATGTATGGATGTGAGAGTTGGACTATAAAGAAAGCTGAGGGCAGAAGAATTGATGCTTTTGAACTGTGGTGTTGGAGAAGACTCTTGAGAGCCCCCGGACTACAAGGAGATCCAACCTAAGGAGATCAGTCCTGGGTGTTTACTGGAAGGACTGATGTTGAAGCTGAAATTCCAATACTTTTTCCACCTGATGTGAAGAACTGACTCATTTGAAAAGATCCTGATGCTGGGAAAGATTGAGGGCAGGAGGAGAAGGGGATGACAGAAGATGAGATGATTGGATGGCATCACTGACTCAATGGACATGAGTTTGGGTAAACTCTGGGAGTTGGTGATGGACAGGGAGGCCTGGTGTGATGTGGTTCATGGGGTCACAAAGAGTTGGACTCGACTGAACGACTGAACTGAACTGAACTGAGATTCTATACTAATCAAAAGCTAAGAAAAATTTTGAAGGGTAAGAAACAGTAGTCATTCTCCCAAATCATGCCCTGGGATGACCCAGAGGGATGGTATGGGGAAGGAGGTGGGAGGGGAGTTCAGGATGGGGAATACATGTACACCTGTGGCAGATCCATGTTGATATATGGCAAAAACAGTACAATATTGAAAAATAATTAGCCTCCAATTAAAATAAATAAGTTTATATTAAAAAAAGAAAGTCATCAATAATATCCTATACACATAAATGTGTTTAGATCTAGTGTTCATAACTTGGAAAAATACTTTACTTAGTATTTGCTCTCACAAGATATCTTGCATTAAAAATACTAATATGAAACCCACTCTACAATATGATCCAAGAAACATGATAATTAACCCTATTATGGTGTGCAAGTAGGAATACAAATAAAGTTAGGAAAATAAACTTGGAATATCAAGACATTTGTTTTTAAGAAATTAGTTGGTCTTAGAAATCAAAGATGACACAAACAGATGGAAAGATATACAATGTTCTTGGACTGGAAGAATCAAATTTGTTAAAATGACTAAATTACCCAAGTAATCCACAAATTCAATGTAACCCCTATCAATGTAACCCCTACCAACAGCATTTTTCAGACTTAGAACAACAAAACAACAAAAATACAACTTGTATGGAAATACAAAAGACCCCAAATAGCCAAAGCAATCTTGAGAAAGAAAATAGAGCTGGAAGAATCAGGCTCAGTGCCTTCAGACTATACTACAAAGCTACAGTAATCAAAACAGTATGGTTCTTGCACAAAAACAGAAATATAGATCAACAGATCAGAACAGACAGTTTACCAATGAGTACATGCACTTATGATAACCTAACATATGACAAAGGGGCCAAGAATATAAAATGGGAAAAAAAGACAGTCTTTTCAACAAGTGATGCTAGGAAAACTAGACAGATCCATGTAAAAGAATGGAATTAGGGCATTCTTCAACATCATATATAAAAGTAAAGTTAAAATGGATTAGAGACCTAAGTGTTAGATGAGAAACTAAAAAACTCTTAGAAGAAAACATAGGCAGAACACTCTATGGCATAAGTCACAGCAAGGTCTTTTTGGATCCACTTCCTAGAGTAATGAAAGCAAAAATAAAAATAAACAAATGAGACCTAATTAAGCTTAATACCTTTTGCACAGCAAAGGAAACCATAAACAAAACAAAAAAAAAATCCACAGAATGAAAGAAAATCTTTGCAAACAAATTGATCTACAAGAGATTAATCTGCAACATATAAAACCTGCTCATGCAAGTCAACATTAAAAAAAATCAAAAAATGGGCAGAAGATCTAAATAGATATTTATCCAGAGAAGACATACCATGGCAAAAACACACATGTAAAGGCGTTCAGCATCACTAATTATTAGCAAAATGCAAATCAAAACTATAATGAAGTCATGTCACACCAGTCAGAATGGCTATCACCAAAAAATAACATACGATAAATTCTTGAGAGGATGTGGAGTATAGGGAATGCCCTTACACTGTTGGTGGAAATGTAAATTGATACAGTCAATATGGAGAACAGTATGGAAGTTCCTTAAAAAAACTAAAAATAGAGCTACCATATGATGCACTAGTCTCATTCTTGGGCATCTGTCTAGAGAAAACTATAATTTGAAAAGATGTATGAACCCCACTGTTCACTGCAGCACTATTTACAATAGCCAGGACATGGAAGCAACTTAAATGTTCATCAACGAATGGATAAAAAGCATGTGGTACATATATACAATGGGATATTATTCAGCCATAAAAAAACCTAAATACTGCCATTTGCAGCAACACAGATGGGTCTAGAGATTGTCATACTGAATGGAGTTAAGTCCACAGAGAGAGACAGACATCATATGATATTGCTTATATGTGGAATCTTACAAAATAATGGTATTGTGGAATCTTACAAAATAGTCACAGATGTAAGAAACATACATATGGTTATGGGGCACAAGGATGAATTAGGAGATTGGGATTGACATACATGCTACTATAAATAAAATAGATAAACTAATGGGAAATACTGTAGCACAGGAAACTATGCTCAATACTCTCTAATGACCTATATGGGAAACAAATCTAAAAAAGAGTGGGTATAACTGATTCACTTTACTGTACAGTAGAAACTAACACATTTTGACTGAACTATATTCCAATAAAAATTATATAAAAAAGAAATTAGTTGGCTCTTACTGAAGGTAAGAGTTTTTGGTTTATTTATTTATTTTTGATCTCATATTTTTCTTTGAACGTTGTCAGAAATTTTATATTACATTGATATCCAAGGCACAAAGATCACTTTAATAAGCATTCACTCTACTTTTCTAATATCCTTTAAAAATCTAACAAACATATTTTCAATAAGTAAAGGATAAATGACAAGTAATTTCCATATTTTTGTTTTGAAAAGTGAATTCAGACTGGATCTGTTCTCTGAAATAGTCAATCATACATAAAATTATCAGATTGAAATTGAGTATTTGAAATGAATATTGATACATTTCCAATTAATCTATTTCTTTACATTAAACAA
>SJYH01001518.1:1019326-1045092 GCA_006408735.1 Sylvicapra grimmia | reverse complement strand
GGCAGGAATCCCTCAGAAGAAATGGAGTAGCCATCATGGTCAACAAAAGAGTCCGAAATGCAGTACTTGGATGCAATCTCAAAAACGACAGAATGATCTCTGTTCGTCTCCAAGGCAAACCATTCAATATCACAGTTATCCAAGTCTATGCCCCAACCAGTAATGCTGAAGAAGCTGAAGTTGAACGGTTTTATGAAGACCTACAAGATCTTTTAGAACTAACACCCAAAAAAGATGTCCTTTTCATTTTTGTTAGTACATTGTCATATATAAAACACATTAGTGCATTAGGTCACACAATAGGTATTTAATGAACACCATCTACTTGAGAATAAGGTGAAGTCACTCAGTCGTGTCCGACTCTTTGCGATCCATCCATGGGATTCTCCAGACAAGAATACTGGAGTGGATTGCCATTTCCTTCTCCAGGGGATCTTCCCGATTCAGGGATCAAACCCGGGTCTCCTGCATTGGAGGCAGATGCTTTAACCTCTGAGCCACCAGGAAAGCCCCTAGTTGAGAATATTCATGTGCAAATCTATTGATATGTACCTGTATGAAGTTGTGTTGAATATATACCAAAGAATAAAAGTTCTGAGTCGGAGAACATGTATATTTAGCTTTACCAGATTCTGTCAAGCATTTTTACCAAAATGAAACACTGAACAATAAATATAGTCCCTATATATCCTTGTCTAGAATCCATAGAGGAAACAGAAAAGTAAACAACAAATTAAAAGCATGTTGATAAACACAGTAATAGAGGTTCACAACAGAGTGCTAAATACTACAATGTGCTTTTGTGTACATATATACACATAAACATATGCTGAAGCTTGCAAAATAATATTATTACTATCATCTTAGAATATCAATGCTTCTACATTGTAAAATAATTGACATTGGAACTTAAACAATTGACTCTCATGAGAAAAAGTAATATTTTAATTTTGTTTAGGAATTTGCTGAACAATGCCCCACATGCCATTTGCTTGAAGTCTAGAATAGTAATGTTCAGTTCAAGTTGATTCCAGATGTTCAGCTCTATTGAATTATTTTCAGGATTCTTTAAGTGCTAAACTTTTCCCTCCCCTTCTGTCTGATTTAGATACCAATTCTCTGGCCATCTCTGATTTTAGAAATTATCACACTTTACTTCCCAGAAGAATAGACTGCATCAAGAGTCACCATGTGCTAATTAGGAAAAATTCTACTGATACAGCCATCTGTCTGTCCCTGACACACTTTGGGAATATGCTTTTGCATATGAACATTGAAAGGTGGATTACTAAAACTACAATTTTGGGGACAAAGGGAGTTTTTTACTGTATTATAAACCTTAATGAACGTTACATTTAAAAAATCACCACAGTCAAGCCACTGAGACTTGGAAAATAAGCACTACTTGGTGGTGATGACACTGTAGACAGCAAGGAACAGCCACAGTGGTTACAAACCATATTTCTCTGAGCTGCCTCAACTCTCTGGATCCCAGCCAAGGACATCAGGTCTCTATTAGCACCTGTAACAAGGAGAGACTAGATGCATCCCAGTCTTAAAAGAGGGGTTGCTCAGAGGTCAGCAGTTTCAGAGGTTTGCTGTGGGGGACACATCTGAGTATCACCAGCAAGAAGTCATAAGCAAACTGAAGATTACTGCTCCAAGGAACCATGTAAGTAGTCTTAATTGGGAAGGCAGGAACCGTGTTTTACTTACCATCATATCCCTGACACTTTTCAATGAAAGACACAATTATAGTTACTTGACATATATTTGATGAATAGTAGAAAAAATGAAATTCCAAGTGAAATAAAAATTTAAAAAACTATGATAGAATAAACATCAAGTTGAA
Source organism: Sylvicapra grimmia (assembly GCA_006408735.1). Taxonomy (NCBI): domain Eukaryota; kingdom Metazoa; phylum Chordata; class Mammalia; order Artiodactyla; family Bovidae; genus Sylvicapra; species Sylvicapra grimmia. Next base: position 1,043,240 of record SJYH01001518.1, on the reverse strand, counting down.
TGAGCTATTTGGGGGTCAAGATAAATACACCGGGCTATGTGTAGGAGTCGTGTGTGGGTGTAGGTATGTATACACTCACTTTGCAAAAAAACTCATAATGTATTAGGGCTGGAAGGCCCTTTAGAAGCCATCTAACGTAGCTCATGTCATTCAAAGAGGAACATTCCTGGCTGTACTTACACTTCTAACAAGTAATGTACACTGGGATGGTGAGTTGAGTTGAGAATTCTGTCTTTTGGTTTAGTTACTTTTTTCAACTAGACAATGATGCTTACTTGGGGGTTATAACAGTAAGTATTGGGGAATATAAAATCCTGTTCTTTTCATATTATGGGTACATCTGGATACATTATAATAGAATTTTGGAGTGGGGGATAAAATACTTATAGATAAATTAAAGGTTCTTTAAGACAGCAAGAATTCAATTACAACAGCAATTAAAAGATGGTTGAACTATTGGGCTTAAAAGAGAAGACATTGAATATGAATATATTCACTTTATGAATACAATAAGAATAATTTGTAAGTTATTACATATGGATTCCCAATGAAATCTTATGCCTAAAAAAGTATATTTTCTATCTCATACCATATGTTTGGGCTTCTCTGGTAGCTCAGCTGATAAAGAATCCGCCTGCAATGCAGGAGACCCCAGTTCGATTCCTGGACTGGGAAGATCCCCTGGAGAAGGGTCAGGCTACCCACTCCAGTATTCTTGGTATTCTCTGGTGGTTCAGATGATAAAAAATTTGCCTGCAATGTGGGAGACCTGAGTTTGATCCCCGGTTTGGGAAGATCCTCTGGAGGAAGGCATGGCAACCCCCTCTAGTATTCTGGCTTAGAGAATCCCCATGGACAGAGGAGCCTGGCAGGCTACATTCCATAGGATGGTAAAGAGTTGGACATGGCTGAGTGACTAAGCACACACACACTTATTTATAAACCACTTATTTATATACACCATTAAAATATAATTTGCATTGTTTTATAAGGCAATAAATTTTTTAAGTACGGCATTTTTCTAGTACTAGTTCCACATTCAGTTCAGTTCATTCACTCAGTCGTGTCCGACTCTTTGTGACCCCATGAATCGCAGCACACCAGGCCTCCCTGTCCATCACCAACTCCTGGAGTTCACTCAGACTCACGCCCATCGAGTCCGTGATGCCATCCATCCAGCCATCTCATCCTTGGTCGTCCCCTTCTTCTCCTGCCTCCAACCCCTCCCAGCATCAAAGTCTTTTTCAATGAGTCAACTCTTCACATGAGGTGGCCAAAGTACTGGAGTTTCAGCTTTAGTATCATTCCTTCCAAAGAAATCCCAGGGTTGATCTCCTTCAGAATGGACTGGTTAGAAGTAATAGAAACAAATTGATCTGTGGACACCTCCTGTGTCTTATTTCTCACTGGTCAAATTTCTCTCCATAGGTTATTAAATCCCCAGCTCTTTAAGATGAGCTCATACCACAAGGCAGCTCTTCACCTGAGTCTGAAAGTGGTAGGAGAATCCCAAATGTTTTCTACTGCTCTGTCATGGAGGACTCTGTTGGGGAAGCTATTCAAATGCAGCTGGAATAAGGTGGTGGGGGGGCTGGTTCTATAGTTACTTTGGTTACCCAGGGGAAGAAGAGACAGCCAAAAGTGTTGAGAGAGATGAGGTGTTTCTAAGACAATAAGGGAAAATAAAAATAGAGAAGGGAAAAACTAATAATTGGCATCATTTTATGGTGAGCATGAGGACGCAACAGTACCCATATAAGTTAAGTAACTTGCCCAAGATGATATATTAGCTAGAAAATGGCAAGTCCAGGGCCTGAACCCAAATGCTTCTGGCCAAAGCCAATGCTCTTAATTTTACAGTGAATTGACTCTAGCTCAGTTTAAATGGTATGCAGCATAAAACAATAAATATTTATGGAACACTTACCATACGTCCAACAAATTATGAGGAGTCATAAAGAAAGTTATGAGGTATCTCATTGTGGTTTTGATTTGCATTTCTCTGATAATGAGTGATGTTGAGCATCTTTTCATGTGTTTGTTAGCCATCTGCATGTCTTCTTTGGAGAAATGTCTATTTAGTTCTTTGGCCCATTTTTTGATTGGGTTATTTTTCTGGAATTGAGCTGCAGGAATTGCTTGTATATTTTTGAGATTAGTTGAGGTACCATTTCAAGCCAGTCAGAATGGCTGCAATCCAAAAGTCTACAAGCAATAAATGCTGGAGAGGGTGTGGAGAAAAGGGAACCCTCTTACACTGCTGGTGGGAATGCAAACTAGCACAGCCACTATGGAGAACAGCGTGGAGATTCCTTAAAAAACTGGAAATAGAACTGCCTTATGACCCAGCAATCCCACTGCTGGGCATACACACCGAGGAAACCAGAATTGAAAGAGACACGTGTACCCCAATGTTCATCGCAGCACTATTTATAATAGCCAGGACATGGAAACAACCTAGATGCCCATCAGCAGATGAATGGAAAAGAAAGCTGTGGTACATATACACAATGGAGTATTACTCAGCCATTAAAATGAATACATTTGAATCAGTTCTAATGAGGTGTATGAAACTGGAGCCTATTATACAGAGTGAAGTAAGCCAGAAAGAAAAACACCAATACAGTATACCCTGGTGGCTCAGAGGTTAAAGCATCTGCCTCCAATGTGGGAGACCCGGGTTCAATCCCTGGGTCGGGAAGATCCCCTGGAGAAGGAAATGGCAATCCACTCCAGTATTCTTGCCTGGATAATCCCATGGATGGATCACAGAGTCGGACACGACTAAGCGACTTCACCTTACAGTATACTAACGCATATATATGGGATTTAGAAAGATGGTAACAATAACCCTGTATGCAAGAGAGCAAAAGAGACAAAGATGTACAGAACAGTCTTTTGGACTCTGTGGGAGAGAGAGAGGGTGGGATGATTTGGGAGACTAGCATTGAAACATGTATATTATCAAATGTGAAATGAATTGCCAGTCCAGGTTCGATGTAGGATACAGGATGTTTGGGGCTGGTGCATTGAGACGACCTAGAGGGATGGTATGGGGAGGAGGGAGGGAGGAGGGAGGGGGTTTCAGGATGGGGAACACGTGTACACCCGTGGCGGATTCATGTTGATATATGGCAAAACCAATACAATATTGTAAAGTAATTAGCCTCCAATTAAAATAAATAAATTTAAGTTTTTAAAAAATAATAGAAAAAGAAAGTTATGAGGGGAATAATAAGAAAATAATTCTAAATTAACTGTTATCTAGACCATATTGTATAGGAGATCAAAGAAACATTAAGGTCATTTCACATTGTTTGTTATGGGAGATGTGGTCTGGATAAAGTGGATTGAACGTTTAATGATTTCAGTCATTAAGGAATGGGCAAATGTATATGCACGCATGCACATGAAAAAAATAGGATCTCTGGGCTTTCAAACAGAAATGTAAGTTGTACAACAATATATTTAGCAATACCAGCTATTAAGGAAGAAATATTATGTGGTACAGAAACCAATCAGACCGAATTGTACAAGCGGGTTAGAAGTGGTTACTTCTGTATGGAGAAGCGTGAGGGAAGAGCTTCACTTTTAATATTATACATCTATATTGCTCATTTTTTAATAAATATTTCAAATGGTTTAAAATATTTAAACCATAAATATTTTGAAATTCTAAACCATAATTAAAATGATTTAAAAATGTCTTCTCAAATTCCTCTAGGCTCCTGAAGAAGTTCAGTTTCCTGAAATTTCTCAAACAAGCTTGCACACTTGATGCTTTTGGAGACTATAAGTGCACCCTTCCCTTACTATAAGAGCTGGCTGCCCAGGTCCTATTTGGCTTTAATGAGACCTATGTGGTTGTAGCAACTGTGCCAGCTGGACTTCAGAAGTGCTACTGACTGACTGATTCCTTATGTGCCTCCCTCCTTCCTTCTGTATAGTTTCACTCTGCCTGTACCACTATGCTATGCTGAGTATATGGGAAACATAACTAGGTCCTTTTTGTTCACAGGCCTTCAGATCAGGAGGAAATGGTTCCAAGGAAGCAAGGGAATACCTGGAACTATTATAGAAGATAAGATCCTTGCATTTGAGTTTATGATTTGTAGGGTGGAAACTTTGGGGCCTTTGGGTGCCATTGAGTCTATTTTTTCTCAGAAAGTCACATGAATATTTGAAGGAAAGAGGGTGGACTGTGGCAGGCAGCCTCATGGTCAGAGGTCAGCTGGGGATGTTGTTTAACTCCAGTTAAGCCTTTTGACAACTGCATCCTCAGCCAACATCTGATTGTAAACCTCATAAGAAACCGTAAAGCAGAACTATTGAATTGGCTGCTTTGAATCCTTATGAACAGAAATCACAAGAGTTTATAAATAGTCATCATCATTTTTTAAGAAGGGGTCAGCAAAACTTTTTCTGTAAATGGCCAGATAGAATAAACTTTAGCCTTTGGAGAACATATGGTGTCTTTTGCAAATATTCAATTCTGTTATTTTAGCATAAAAGTAGCTTTAATAGACAACAATTAACAAGTAAGCATGCGCATATTCCAGCAAAAATGTATTTATGGACATTGAAATTTGAACTTTATATAAATTTTACATATCAGAACATATTACATTTATTTTTATGTTGTCAACCACATATAAATATAAGTACCACTACTGGCTCACAAACTATACAAAAGGCCAGGTTGCTTATTCTTGTTTAAAGGCATTATATTTTAGGGTAATTTGTTATGCAGCATTAGATGACTATAGAGAGAGGGATCATCAAATACCCTAAATAAGAAAACCTCCAGATATGCATAGGAGAAAAGACAAAGTCTTTGAAATGAGATCAGTATGTGTGAGGGCTTGAATGTAAGAGTACAAGAACAAAACAAAAGCAACGTTACCCCAAATAGTCCCTCTCCTCTGCTATTAATTGGATCAAGCTTTATCACTAAAATTCTTAGACATAGCATTCCCTTTAAGAAATGCCTAGAACTGAAAAAGTCTATTCAGCATTCCTTAGTTTAAGAAACTTGACACTGCTTCCTCGTTAACTTATTGCATTCAAATTCTAAATCTGAATGACTATATTTATAACTTGTGTTTCTTAACTCATCAGTTGTGAATACAAAACTCTGGAGTCTAATGTCTGATTTTTTCTGTGAAGGAAGCAATGGGGTAATGAAGGTACACTAAGACCAGCAAAACAAGAGGTTCAATAGTTTGGGCAGAAGAGGGAAAGAAAATTTTTAACCCATGCTACAATCATCAATAAAGTGAGAGAGTTCCAGAAAAACATCTACTTCTGCTTTATTGACTATGCCAAAGCCTTTGACTGTGTGGATCACAACAAACTGTGGAAAATTCTTCAGGAGATGGGAATACCAGACCACCTGACCTGCTTCCTGAGAAATCTGTATGCAGGTCAAGAAGCAACAGTTAGAATTGGACATGGGAATAACAGACTGGTTCCAAATTGGGAAAGGAGTACATCAAGGCTGTATACTGTCACCGTGGTTAGTTAACTTATATGCAGGGTACATCATGAGAAATGCTGGACTAAATAAAGCACAGCTGGAGTCAAGATTGCCAGGAGAAATATCAATAACCTCAGATATGCAGATGACACCATCCTTATGGCAGAAAGTGAAGAGGAACTAAAGAGCCTCTCGAAGAAAGTGAAAGAAGAGAGTGAAAAAGCTGGCTTAAAACTCAACATTCAGAAAACTAAGATCATGGCATCTGGTCTCCTCACTTTATGGCAAGTAGATAGGGAAACAATGGAAAGTGACAGACTTTATCTTTTTAGGCTCCAAAATCACTGCAGATGGTGATTGTAGCCATGAAATTAAAAGACACTGGCTCCTTGGGAAAAAAAAGAAAACCTATGACCAATCTAGACAGCATATTAAAAAGCAGAGACATTACTTTGCCAACAATGGTCCATCTAGTCAAGGCTATGGTTTTTCCAGTGGTCATGTATGGATGTGAGAGTTGGACTATGAAGAAAGCTGAGCGCCTAAGAATTGATGCTTTTGAACTGTGGTGTTGGAGAAGACTCTTGAGAGTCCCTTGGACTGCAAGGAGATCCAACCAGTCAATCCTAAAGAAAATCAGTCCTGAATATTCATTGGAAGGATGGATGCTGAAGCTGAAACTACTTTGGCCACCTGATGTGAAGAACTGACTCTGGAAAAGACCCTAACGCTGGGAATGATTGAAGGCAGGAGGAAGAAGGGAATGACAGAGGATGAGGTGGTTGGATGGGATCACTGACTCAACAGACTTGAGTTTGAATAAGCTCTAGGAGTTGGTGATGGACAGAGAAGCCTGGCGTACTGCAGTTCATGGGGTCTCAAAGTGTAGGACATGACTGAGCGACTGAACTAACTAACTAACTAACAATCAGCTATGGTGTTCTCAGACCCAAGTGCACTTGGGCTCCTAATGTCCTCACTGTTTCTGATTATACAAACAACTTTTTCTTCACAGCATAGTTATGTGATCAGGGCCCTGTAGCATGATAAGAAGATATTCCAGTATTGGCTTCTTTGAGTCATCAGACCTATGTCTGCCTTACATCTACCTAGGCTCTCATCTAAACAGCCATGGCAATTGGTTCAGACATCTTCTAAGAGAGTAAAAATCTCCCTGGAATCTTACTTTCCCTCCTGTGTGATTAGCCAGGATAATTAAGATCGAAATAGACTAATGAAGTAGAAACTCAAAGGGAAAGGGTAAAGATCCTCGCTGTTATTTTTCAGTCGCTTAGTCATGTCTGAGTATTTGTGGCCCCATGGACTGCAGGTTGCCAAGCTTTCCTGTCCTTAATTATCTCCTGGAGTTTGTTCAAACTCATGTCCATTGAGACAGTGATGCCATCCAATCATCTCATCCTCTGTTACCCCCTTTTTCTGCCCTCAATATTTCCCAGCATCAGGGTCCTTTCCAATGAGTCAGCTCTTCACCTCAGATGCCAAAGTATTGGAGCTTCAGCATCAGTCCTCCCAGTGAATATTCAGGGTCGATTTCCTTTAGGATCGACTGGTTTTATCTGCAGTCCAAGAGACTCTCAAGAGTCTTCTTCAACACCACAATTTGAAAGCATCAATTCTTTTGTCCTCAGCCTTCTTTATGGTCCAACTCTCATATCCATACATGACTACTGGAAACACCATAGTTTCGACTATGCTTTGCTCCTTTTTACTGAGGTCCTCTTGGACTCTATATAAAATTTATTATTATTTTTCCAGAATTCTTAAAAATTTTCTAAACTAGTATATGTGAGAAATTGGTACCAAGACTATTTTCTACCTAGCTTGAGATCTGATTGTTATCCTCGCCAAAACAAAATACAGCAATAATACAAGGTGTCTTATAAGTTGTATCATGAAGGATAGTGGACCAGTTTTTAAGCTTAAAATTGCACAATTAAGGGATCTCTAAAGTTTTCTACTCAGAAAATAACTTCTGTACCAGGGTAATTTCTAAAAATTGCTCTGGAAGTGTATCCAGCTAAGAACTACTAAATGTCTATTTGCCTAGCTAAAATCAATTTAAGAATTCAAGTATTAATCATTAATTCAACAAATATTTATGGGACATCTATACTTTACAGATATTACACATGATATTAAAAAGAATATACTATTAAATATTCAAGTGTATTAAAGAGTACACTATTAAAGAATATGNGAAATTAAATCTTAATTAGTCAATTCTCAACTGGTGGAATAAAAAATAAAATCTTACAAGGAGATTAGTCAATCTGTTTCTAGGGCCCTTTCTTGGTCAAATCATGAAAACACTCTATGCATATATTCTCGTAAGTGAGATGTGCATGTTAACCAAAACAGCCTATGATCACCTTGGTCAGGCTTGGATTCTTTGCACGGAGGTGGCAAGTAAATTTTTGTCAGGGAATTGGTTGCTCTTATGGGGCTTCATGAGATGTATTTTAAACTTTGCAAAAGTCAAGGCATTAATTACAATTTTGTTTTTTTTGCAAAATAAGTGACAATGTTAAATCTATGACAGTATATTAAATTCAGCACTGAAAATTTCTGTCTGTATTTATCTCTACCTCAAAATCTTTCTCTNCTTCATGAGATGTATTTTAAACTTTGCAAAAGTCAAGGCATTAATTACAATTTTGTTTTTTTTGCAAAATAAGTGACAATGTTAAATCTATGACAGTATATTAAATTCAGCACTGAAAATTTCTGTCTGTATTTATCTCTACCTCAAAATCTTTCTCTCTCATACACATAAATATTGCACCTTTGCATATTTCCATATATGTATATACATATGTCCCGCATATATAAAATACTATCTCTCTCTCTCTCTCTACACACACACACACACACAGGGATTCTTTGGTAGCTTAGTGGTAAAGAATCTCTGCTTGCCAACACAGGAGATACAGGTTTGATTTCTGGGTCAGGAAGATCCCCTGAAAAGGGAAATGACAACCCATTCTAGTACTGTCTGGGAAATCCCATGGACCGAGGATTTCAGGCTATAGTCCAGGGGGGTACAGTCCATGGAGGTGCAAAAGAGTTGGACATGACTTATCAATTAAAACAACACAAAAACAGCACACACGCACACATATATAAATATATATATATATATATATACATATAAGAGAAATCCAGTGAAAAGAGTTGNCTTGGTCTGAGGTGGGGCCCAAGTATTTGCATTTCTAAGAAGTTCCCAGCTGCTGCTGCTGATTTCAGTTCCACACTGTGGAAGCCCCTGGTTTACTGTTTAATTAGTAATTAATTTGTTCATTGAATATTGAGCACTGGTACTGCCCTAGGCATGGGGGAATGTCGTGGTGAACCCGAACAGATTTGATTTCTCCCCCTTTTTTGGAGCTTACTTTAGGCAGATATGAATCAATAATTATACAAATAAAAATGAAATTGAAATCGAATGGGGTCCAGTGCCACAAAGGTGCCATGAGACGGTCTACACTGAGGGTCTGCCTGAGGAGGGCTGCCAGAGAAGACGTCCCTGGGGAAGTGACGAGTGGCAGATGGAGCAGGTATGTGGGTGAAGAGAGGTGGTCACAGGGTTCCAGGCAGAGGGAACAGCATGAAGCAGGGCGCTCAGGGCCGGTGCGCTGGGATGACCCTGAGGGATGGGAGGGGGAGGGAGGTGGGGGCATTCAGGATGAGGAACACATGTGCACCCATGGCTGATTCATGTCAATGTATGGCAAAAACCACCACAATATTGTAAAGTATTTAGCCTCCAATTAAAATCAATATTCATTTTTTAAAATCTTAAAAAAAAATTAACTCTCCATAATGATCAAAACTGATTGCTTCATGTGAAAGAAATGCTCAATGTTGCTAATTATTAGAGAAATGCAAATCAAAACTACAATGAGGTATATCACCTCAGAGCAGTCAGAATGGTCGTCATCAAAAAGTCTGCAAACAATAAACTCTGCAGAGGGTGTGGAAAAAAGGGAGCCCTCCTACACTTTTGGTGGCATTGAAAATTAGGCAGCCACTGTGGAAAAACAATACGGAGGTTTCTTAAAAAACTAAAAACAGAACTACCATATGATCAGCAACTCCACTCCTGAGCATGTATCTATAAAAACACAATTCAAAAAGAAACATGCATCCCAGTGTTCAGTGCAGCGCTATTTACAATAGCCAAGACATGGAAGCAGCCTAAATGTCCACTGATAGAGGAACGGATAAAGAGGATGTAGTATACACAAACAGACACACAGCGCAAAGTTGCTCAGTCATGAGAAAGAATGAAATAACACCATTTGCAGCAACACGGACGGACCTAGGAATTATCACACTAACTGAAGTAAGTCAGCCGAGAAAGACAAATATCGTATGATATCACTTACATGTGGAATTCTAAAAAATGGTACAAATGAATTTATTTACAAACAGAAACAGACTCACTGACTTATAAAACAAACTATGGCTATCAAAGGGGAAAGGTTGAGGGAGGAATAAATGAGGAGATTGGGACTTAAAAAAAAATAACAAGTTGTAGTAAGGGTATTTCATTTCATCAAACTTTTATTTCCATTTACATATTTTTAAAATATGTGAATGAGAGTGTGTGAGTTTATATAAACATGCAGAAGTATATGTGCATGAAACAAATGTGTATGTAAATAAGTACTAAGTCTGAACCACTATAAGATGAATTTTTCATGGTGTGTAATAATAGAAAAAAGTGGTTACAAACTTTCCTTGGTAAATGTTGTTTTCTTCTGGTTTGTACACTAATTGAAATAAAGCTGTTTAGAATGTTAAAAAATAAAAAAAAGGGAGGGAGCCTGCTGCACAGCAGGGCTGGAGAGGCCGCGGGAGGCGGCACAGACGCTGCTGAGGCCGGGCTCAGCAGCCTGCTGGAGAGCTGCGCACCTTCCTTTCTCACATCCACTGGTCAGTTTTGCTCCCTCCCGTGGAAGTGAGAGCCTGCCCTGCCTCTCCTAGCCAGCCCTCCTGGACCAAGTCCTCCCCGTGAACTTCACTTCCCTAAGACCCTTCCCTCGGCCTGCAGGATGCCGCCCAGGTGCAGGAGTGGCCTCCCCGACACGAGGCTGTTCACACCTTCCGGGGCATCCCCGCTGGCCCTGCCTGTCCTCTGCTCCCCACTTCCTGTCCGGGGCTCCTCACATCCACGTTCTGCTCATGGGCCCACAACCTCCCCTCTGCCCATCCCAGTTCCTTGCACTGGCTGCCTGGCCTCGGCCTGCAGCTCTAGCCTCTGGACTGTGGTTCTGCAGAAATGCAGGGCACGCCCACAGAAACACGTGACCATATGTTCTGCCCACTTCCCCATCCTCACCTCCGACTCACCACCCTAGACACCCTGACTTTCTAGCTATTCCTAAAGCCCCACATTCAAGAGCACCTACTGTGTGCCAGGCACAGCACTAAGTCTCATCTCATGAGGCCTCGTGTCAATCCTGAGACTCAGGGCCACTGTTATACCCATTTGATGGATGAGGAAACTGAGGCTCAGTGGAGTCAGTTGACTGTGTGGGGAACAGGAGGACCCTGGTTTGAACCGGACGCCAAGTGAAAGAGCCCCAGAGATGGAGTAGGTTTTGTCGGGTGGGTTGTGGCCAGCCCGGGGGTGACTACCACTGCCACTTATAGTTCCCAGTGGAGGCTGAGCAGAGAGTCAGGCAATGCACAGAGGTTGAAATAAGCCACAAATTCGCTGCACATTGCTGTCATCACATCCTTTTGAAGGTCAGTGGTGCAGTGGGGTGAAGGGAAGGGAGGAGATGGATTCTGTGGATGAGAAGCTGGGTACAGGCTGGTGTCATTCCTGGGGGCCCTGAGGGTGAGAACACGCCACTGACCCAATTGGGTTATAGAAGTCGAACCTGCGAGCAGACATTGCTCCTTTAGGGGCCGGCAGTGTTTCTTCAGGTGAGAGCTGCAACGTGGAAAAGCGCTCCCTCGCCTGGTTCAGTCATGAGAGCCCAGTCAGTGGATCAGACTGAACACTGGGTCTAATTAAAACGCTCAGGCCCTGCAGGTAGGGGCTTCTCTGGTGGCTCAAACGGTGAAGAATCTGCCTGCAATGCAGGAGACCCGGGTTCGACTCCTGGGTCGGGAAGATCCCCTGGAGAAGGGAATGGCAACCCACTCCAGCATTCTTGCCTGGAGAATCCCACGGACAGAGGAGCCTGGCAGCCTGCAGTCTATGGGGTCACAAAGCGTCGGATATGACTGAGCAACTAACGCTGAACAACTTTCTTTCCACAGGGAGGCTTGGGTCAGGTCCTCCCTTGCTCATCCTTCCACTGACAAGCACCTTAGCAGCATCTTTTAATGGAACGATCATGAATATCACCAGCAGAGCTACGCAGCCCATCAGAGGCACAGAGACCACCCTCATTTCTGAGCCGCCCCCAGGGTCCCAGTTTCTGGGAGTGTCCACCTTGCCTGCATAATTACATAAACACAGAGAGGGCAGAGAATTAAAGGCAGCAGTTCCTACTCTGCTTTCTCCTGCTGTCATAAATCTCTGCAGATTTAAGAAGCAAACAGAAATAGCCCCAGCTCAGAGATTCTCTGTGCCAAATTCAGCAGCAAGATATTTTGGGATTGCTGATCCGAGATTTTCCTGTCTGTCCTTGGTCCCCAACCCCTTGCTCCTTTTCTGAAAGTGACGCCGCTTTGCTTCTCGCCCACTCGGATCAGTGGGGGATTTCTCCTGAGTGGTGGCCTTTGCCATTGAGTCATTACTGGGTAAGCGGCCCTTCGACTTTGTCAATCAAGAGATCAATTCCCCTTTATCATCGTAACTTCCAGTTCCAGCTGGGTCCTTGGCTCTCCTGCACGTCTTCTTGTTCAGAATCCCCCTTTCTCTGAGAACTCATCTGTGCCACGGCTTTAACCATCACCTCTGAACTCATGACCCAGGGATGAGGCGATTTCAGCGTGCCTGGCACACAGTAGGCTGCTTAGTAAAAATTCACTGCCGATGCCTCCCACCTGCACTTAGCAAAACCACTTCTAGGAAGGAACCCTTTCTCTATTGCCTTCTCTCCGCTCTCTCCTGCTGGCTATGCTTTTGTTAATTTCCACTTGGCCTCAGTTTCTTTATCTGTAAGATGTGGAATTTCCGTCTTGCTGGATACACATCAAGTGGTCTCACTAAGATGCTCAAAAGAGCAAGAGAACTGACGCAGACCTGGTGTGGGACTCACTCCCCACCTCTCTCTGCGGACTAAAAGACTTCCCAGTCTTCCAGCTCCCACGTGGGGGCTGTCCACCTCTCTGCTCCTCGGGTCTTTTTTCTCTCCTCTTTATTTTTAAAGCCCCTAACAGTCAGACGTACATAATTCAAAGCTTCGAACTCTCCCACTTTGTTTCATCTCCTGAAACAAAGAGCATACTCACCTCTCTCCTCCTGATAAGAGAAGGAGGAGAGACATAAAGGCTAGGTCTGTATTACGAATATTTCCCCCCTATTCCCTTTCAAATGTCTGGTTCTAGGCTGTAGACATGTTCAAAAGAAGCACACTGACAGACTGGTTGATAAAAGAACTTCCGTCCCAAGAAATTTTACGCTATTATTTTTTTCTAGTTGATTATACACAACACTGTATAACAAACAATATCCACGGATCAGAAAAGAAGGAAGAGTCACTCTGCATTCCACTCCTGTTGCATCTTAGTGGGTGGATTTTTTTCCCCTTTCATTTTATGTCCTTACACGCCAAGGATTTATACAAAGCTGTGATCACAGTGTAGCTGGAATTTGGCATACTGCTTTTTTCACTCAATATGCTACTATGGATATTTTTTTCATTTTCTGACAGAGTCTTCATAACTAGCATTTTTTTTAGGGGCTGCATAATACTCAAGTGTGTGGGTGTAGTGTAATCTACCAAGCCATTTCCCCTTCTGTTGTTGATGGGGGCTGATTCTGAATTTTCACTATTACAGACGATGCTGTAATTCACCCTGTTGGTCCATCCCGGGCGCCTACAGTGAGGCAGAAGCAGTGCTTGGCTCTGCAACAGGCAATATGGACCTGTGGCTTTATCTTCTTCAGGATTATTTCCTGAGGGTAGGATTCGTGGGACAGAGAGTTTAAATGTACCTGTGACTTTTCAAGTCATTTTTAGGCTAATCTTAGGATCTCTACTTAAAAACGCAAGGACGTGTTGGAGGTCGTGTTTGCAGGATGGTGGTCGGAGGAGATACTCTCAGATGCTGTTATCTTCCCCTTTTCTGACATCAGCAGAAATCGGCGATTCTGGGCTAATGGGAGCAGGTCATGTGCAGGGAGGGGATGAGGGGATGGTGCAGCTCCTGGGGTGTGGGGACCACAGAGGCTCCCTGGTATGGACTGTCACCTCTTCAGAAGAGCTGCCATCCCCTGCTTCTCTTCTGCTACTACCTCCCAAATCCTCTGACCACATCCTCCAGGCACACTGGTCTCCTTGCAGATTCTGGAACTGACCAAGTCTTTCCTGACCCTGGGCCTTAGCACACGCCACTCCCCTTGGTCAGAAATGCTCTTGCTTTGGCCTGACCCGCATCCCTCAGCTCTCAGCCCACATCTCACCCTTTGGTGGATGACACATTTGATTTCCCCCTGTGCCTGCGCTTATTTCACTAGCACCGTGCATTTCTCCACCAGAGTGCACACCAGAAGTGTAAAGCAATGAGCCTCTCAATACCTTTTGTCCTTTCTTCCCCACTGAGACTCTAAGCTCCTTGAAGACAGTGATTCTCAGGGTGGTTTCTGCTGGATCTGCTGCCCTAGCCGAGTACCTGGCCCACCACAGATACTCGGTACTTACTAAGTTAAGTTGGTCAGGGCAGGAACAGAGAAAAGGATGCTTGCAAAAACATCACTTCAGAGGATGAAAGAAAAGAGGACGGAAGGGATCAGATCACAGCTTGAAAGACACAAGTTAAAGAAAGGAAGTAGCCCTGGTGGCCACTCAGTAAAGAATCTACCTGCCAAAGCAGGAGACTCGGGTTCAATTCCTGGTCCGAGAAGATCCTAGATTCCACAGAGCAGCTAAGCCCATGTGCCGCAACCACTGTGCCTGAGTGCTGCAACTCCTGAAGCCTGTGCACCCAAAGCCTGTGCTCCACAAGAGAAGCCACCACAACGAGACGCCCGAGAGCCACAACCAGAGGGAGCCACTCCCTCTCTCGCTGCAACTAGACAAAGCCTGCGAGCGGCAGCATCGAAGACCCGGCGAGCCAAAGAAAAAAAAAAGGAATAAAGAACCACCTGAGAGGTATAAGAGTAGGCAAAAATATATTCTGAAAGTCTTTCAGGCTACTATATATAAAATAATAAGCAACAAGGATTTACTGTATAGCACGGGGAACTCTATTCAATATCCTGTAATAACCTATACTGGAAAATATAATCATCTATACTTAAATTTTTTACAAAATGCCTGCGATCTCTGGACATCTGAGAAATGGATGGTGAAGTTCTAGTATCTAGCTTTTAGCTCTCTTTTCACACCTCATGGGAAATACTGGGGCAACCTTAAATAGCATGTAGATCTCCCCATTCAAAATCTAAAACCAAATCGGGGAACTCAGACCATCAGAAGGCTTTCCTTTCCAAGAAACTTGCCAAGTTTCACCTAATCTGGTCCAAATCTATCACTTCAAGCAACCAGATCTCCCGTCTTGCAGCCCTTCAATTTTTCATCTTAATCAGGGATGTGGAGAAAACGGTTTCTTTGTTATGATGCTAGCTAGACAGCCTAATCTTTTGTAGCTTACAGTTTTGTGCTGGAGACTGAAAATACATAAACAGTGGCTCTGGGACCTGGCTGAATCCTCCCAGGGGCTGCGAGTGGTGCAGAGCCTGGGAATCAGCCTTGAACGCTGAGACCCACAGATCATCTGCAAGTGTGGCAGCAGCTGAGTGTGCCATCTGATTCCCTGTGTTGGCGTGCACATGGCTGTGGTCAACGGTTTCAGGATCATAGGTAGAATACGGATCCGGTTATAAACCAAAGTCTCCCCCGTGGAGACCGCAACAGCCAGCAGACAGAGCTCTGCCTTCAGACTCCCGTCTCCCATTCATTCTACCTGCAGCGCCAGTGACTGTTCCAAACCCGTGTCCCATTTGTCACCACCGTGGTCCTTCGGTGGCTCTCAGTCACACCCAGGTTGGAGTTCACATTCCCTGGGGCTGTTATGTGAATGAATGAGAAATAAACTTCTCTGTGCTAAGGTCGGGTTGTAGCAGCTCTCACAGTTCAGCTTGGTGAGTTCTTAACTTCTCAGTTCCTTGGGTTTATCTTCAAAATGAGGATAATGATAAGGTTGTTGAGAGGATTAGATGAGCGAATTACATGTGAACTAGCCCAGAGCTAGTAATATGCATGTTCACCATTATGGCATTATGACACAGCGTGCGTGCATGCTCAGTTGCTAAGTTGTGTCTGACTCTGCAATCCCGTGGACTGTAGCCCGCCAGGCTCCTCTGTCCATGGGATTTCCCAGGCAAGAATCCTGGAGTAGGTTGCTGTTCCCTTCTCCAGAGGATCTTCCCGACCTAGGGATGGATCCCAGGTCTCCTGCGTTGGCAGGCAGATTCTTTACCACTGAGCTGATGACTATTACTAGCGCTCCTCTAAATGAATGCTCCTGTTCTTTAAGAAGGGGCTNTTCCTTGGGTTTATCTTCAAAATGAGGATAATGATAAGGTTGTTGAGAGGATTAGATGAGCGAATTACATGTGAACTAGCCCAGAGCTAGTAATATGCATGTTCACCATTATGGCATTATGACACAGCGTGCGTGCATGCTCAGTTGCTAAGTTGTGTCTGACTCTGCAATCCCGTGGACTGTAGCCCGCCAGGCTCCTCTGTCCATGGGATTTCCCAGGCAAGAATCCTGGAGTAGGTTGCTGTTCCCTTCTCCAGAGGATCTTCCCGACCTAGGGATGGATCCCAGGTCTCCTGCGTTGGCAGGCAGATTCTTTACCACTGAGCTGATGACTATTACTAGCGCTCCTCTAAATGAATGCTCCTGTTCTTTAAGAAGGGGCTTCCTTGATAGCTCAGTTGGTAAAGAATCCACCTGCGATGCTGGAGACCCCGGTCTGATTCCTGGATTGGGAAGATCCCCTGGAGGAGGGATAGGCTACCCAACTCCAGTATTCTTGGGGTTCCTTGGTGGCTCAGCTGGTAAAGAATCCTCCTGCAATGTGAGAGACCTGGGCCTATACAGTCCATGGGGTCGCAAAGAGTCAGACACGACTGAGAGAAATTCTTTAAGAGAGAAGTGCAAGGACCATCCTGGAGCTCTTTAGAACAAACATCTTACCTCTTCACTTCCTGCACATAGTCTGCATTTCTGTCAAAGAGGTGGGTCACGGAGTCCTTGATAGCTTCGTGCTTGAAAGTANGAGAGACCTGGGCCTATACAGTCCATGGGGTCGCAAAGAGTCAGACACGACTGAGAGAAATTCTTTAAGAGAGAAGTGCAAGGACCATCCTGGAGCTCTTTAGAACAAACATCTTACCTCTTCACTTCCTGCACATAGTCTGCATTTCTGTCAAAGAGGTGGGTCACGGAGTCCTTGATAGCTTCGTGCTTGAAAGTAGAAGCTGTTCCAAAGACAGTCACGTTGGGGACAGTGGAGCACAGCTGAGCCACAGCTTGGCCCTAGAAGTGAAATATAACAGACAAGTCACACAGGAGCGCTACCACCCGACAGCTAGTCTTGCTGGGTGAAAAGCAGGATTTCTTGGCCTTGGCGCTATTGACCTTTATTTTTGGCCGGATTGGTCTTCATTGCAGGGGGCTGAACTGTGCATTGTGAGATGTCTAGCAGGATCCCTGGCCTCCACCTATCCGGTACCAGCAGCATGCCCCCAGCTGTGACAGCCAAAAGTATCTCCAGTCAACATCACTCATTATTAGATGCAAATCAAAACTACAGCGAGATACCATCTCACACTGGTCAGAATGCCCATCATCAAAAAATCCACAAACAAATGCTGGAGAAGGTGTGGAGAAAAGGGAACCCTCTTGCACTGTTGGTGGGAAGGTAAATTGACACAGCCACTATGGAGTTTCCTTAAAAATACTAGGAATAAAACTACCATTCAGTTCAGTTCAGTTCAGCTCAGTCGCTCAGTCGTGTCCGACTCTGCGACCCCATGAATCNAGTTTATATAAACATGCAGAAGTATATGTGCATGAAACAAATGTGTATGTAAATAAGTACTAAGTCTGAACCACTATAAGATGAATTTTTCATGGTGTGTAATAATAGAAAAAAGTGGTTACAAAGTTTCCTTGGTAAATGTTCTTTTCTTCTGGTTTGTACACTAATTGAAATAAAGCTGTTTAGAATGTTAAGCATTTATTTTTTTAATTCATGAAGTGTAGATAAATGAGCTATATAGAGCTCAGAAATAGATGTATTCCTTGCAAAACAGGGCATCATATTAATTAAATTATTTGTAAAGCGGCTTTCATCCCTGGAATGTAGATGTTTCTAGCATGTGCTATATCCTTTTGTTGAGAATATTATTATCCTCAGACCTGATGAACATTAGATCATAAAAAAGAGAGAGGGCCAGAATAAATAGCAGAGTAATGGAGGAGAAGTAATATTATTTGTGTAGTATCAATATGATTTCTAATTTTGCTTTGTCATTATCAGAGTCCAATCATATTAGATAATTTTATGTCTTTAGTTTTAGGAGGAATTTGGGTTCAAAGAAGCCAACTTCTAACACTTTAAGTAATTCACTGATAAACTTCAATAAGATTAAATACAGGAATTTTCATGAAAGTTACTTATGCTGTGCTCTGCTGTGCTAAGCAGCTTCAGTTGTGTCCAGCTCTTTGCGACATCATGGAGCGTAGCCTGCCAGGCTCCTCTATGCATTGGATTCTCCAGGCAAGAATATTGGAATGGGTTGTCATGCCCTTCTCCAGGGGATCTTCCCAACACAGGGATCAAACCCACGTCTCTTGTGTCAGTCTCCTGCATTGGCAGGTGGGTTTTTTACCACTAGAGCCACCTGGGAAGCCCAAGCTATTTCGTGAATATGAAAGATTTGAATTCTTCTATCTATGTGATTCCATCTATAATTTATATACATATATAGACAATATAGTGTATGTACATATGCATATATTAATAAAACACACATATATATGTACTATACATGTCTTCTAACCCCATCAATAACAACATGAACACAAACTTAAATTTATCTGTAACTGTTCTTTATTCTCTTTAANCATGTCTGACTCTTCTGTGATCCCATGGACTGTAGCCGGTCAGCTTCCTCTGTCCATGGGATTCCCAGGTAAGAATGCTGGAGTGGGTTGCCATTTCCTCCTCCAGGGGATCTTCCCAACACAGGGATCAAACCCACGTCTCTTGTGTCAGTCTCCTGCATTGGCAGGTGGGTTTTTTACCACTAGAGCCACCTGGGAAGCCCAAGCTATTTCGTGAATATGAAAGATTTGAATTCTTCTATCTATGTGATTCCATCTATAATTTATATACATATATAGACAATATAGTGTATGTACATATGCATATATTAATAAAACACACATATATATGTACTATACATGTCTTCTAACCCCATCAATAACAACATGAACACAAACTTAAATTTATCTGTAACTGTTCTTTATTCTCTTTAAATCACTGAATGGGTAGCAGGGACAAACATATTACAACAAAGGTTTGTTGTTGTTGTTTTTTTCATTCACAGCCAGAACCATCTGAAAATTTCAGATCTTTGACAAGATGTTTTAAAAAATCTGAACAAACTTCTAGAGGAAGAAACTAGCAGCCTGCTTGTGATCTTAATGTAACACTAAGTTAAGCTCGCACCTGTATGGTGGTGATTGGGAGAGATGAGAAATGATTAATACCCTGATTCCTTATTTTAGAGATTCAACATTCCTGGAATTCAAGAAATGATTATCCATCTCTGGGGATCATGATTTAAATAAAATGTGTATAGAACAGCATGAAAAGTTGGGAAAAGGAAGTTACCAACAATACTGTAACAGAAAGCATTAAGACAGCCTGCCAGCTGCACTGGTTTCAAAACTTGGCTTAACAAGTGATGAAAAGTAGCTCCCCAGTTGCACTATAAAAAAACAGGAAAAAAAGAATATATTGGAAATTGGAATTGGAATCTCTCCAAAGTCCAAATAGGGTTATAACTAGGCCAAAGGTAATAGAAATACCATTCACTGATATTCTCACTTCTCTCAAGTATTGGCTCAGATGTCATGTTTTCAGTGAGCTATCCTACTTCTCTTCTGAAAACAGTTCTTTCTTATACCCATTTCTTTTATTTCTGCCTCATTGTCAAACTTTATTTTTGCTTAAAAAGAAGCCTTTTTTTTTTGCCTATTTGATTATAATTGGTCTCTATCACTAGAATAAAATTTCTATGAAAATAGAGACTTGGCTTATCTACTTCACCAAACTATCACCAATATCTAGAATAGTTTTGGCACACAGCAGATGCTCAGTAAAATAAAGGTAACCAATCATTTTAATTACAAAATCAGAAACCTGGGAGTTATTTGGCCCTCTCAACTTATCCTTCTTCACCTTCTATATCAAATCTATCACTTTTTATTTTCTCAGTTGAACAATGCCTCCTTATCTTTGCATTCCTCTCTCTCCTTACTTTCACTACCTTGATTCTATATCTGCATCTGAAGCAACACAATATCTCCTGCTAACTTGCTGCATCCATTTAGCAGCCAACACAGTAAAATTAAAATATGAGAGTATTGGTTTGTTGTTGTTTAAAAATCACCAAATTGGCTGTACAGATCTCCTTGACCCTAAATTTTCTACAAGCCTAAGCTTTCCCTATTTCCATCTCTGGTTCATTGGTGCCTTTCTCTAAACCCACATAAGCAAAAGCAAATTATATAAAACTAAATAATGGAAACAGTGACAGACTTTATTTTGGGAGGCTCCAATATCACTGCAGATGGTGACTGCAGCCATGAAATTAAAATATGCTTGCTCTTTGGAAGAAAAGCTATGAAAAACTTAGACAGCATATTAAAAAGCAGAGACATCACTTTGCTGACAAAGGTCTGTATAGTCAAAGCTATGGTGTTTCCAGTAGTCATGAAAGGATATGAGAGTTGGACTATAAAGAAGCTGGGCACTGAAGAAGCGATGCCTCTGAACTGTGGTGTTATGAAGACTTTTCAGAATCCCTTGTACTGCAAGGAGATCAAATCAGTCAAACCTAAAAGAAATCAACCCTGAATATTCATTGGAAGGACTGATGCTGAAGCTGAAGCTCCAATACTTTTGCCACCTGATATTAGAAAATATTTTCATTAGAAAATACCCTGATTCTGGGGAAGACTGAAAGCAGGAGAAGAAGGGGACAACGGAGGATGAGACAGGCAACATCAACTCAATGGCATGAGTTTGAGAAAGCTCCAAGAGTTGGTGAGGGACAGGGAAACCTGGCGTGCTGCAATCCATGGGGTCGCAAAGAGTCAGTCACAACTGAGCAACTGAACAACAGCAACAGATAAGCACCAACTTTATCTATGAAAATTCACCATCCTCTTTTAAACAAAGAATTTTTTTCACATATTGGAAAACTTCTGAGGTAACAGTTCCACTTTTTCATAGGTTCATATCTTCATCTTCCAGATGAAGATAAACTCATAGAGCCCAATCATTTATTTTTCAAGTATCCCAATAGTTAGAATTCATAATTCTATTAATTTTTATCAAAGACTAAATCACAGTTTATTTGTGGGGTTTTTTTGGCCAATGTAGACAATTGTACTTCCATAATATCATAAATATAAGATGGAAATAAAGGGCTTTGGCTATGATCTATGATCTCAATCATTTATTTGAGCCAGATATACTTAAATGTGTTTCAAGTGTTCATAATTATTTTACTTAAGACCTACAACATGCATGCTATATAGTGTTAAAAATAGGTTTTGTTTTCTTATATTTTAATGTAGAAACATCAACATTAAATGAGGAGTGAGCTCAAGAGTTGTCACATGTGGTCAAAAAAACCATTCCCAATCAAAGAGATAGAACAACAAATGAGGAGTGTAAGTTAGTTTCTATCTATATATCCATCCGTCCATATATGTATATGTGTGTATATATACTTAGAAAGATCAAGCTATCAAGCCATTAATGTGTCAATCACCAGCCTAGTCCAAAAGCTCCACTATTAAAATATACTGTATCAAGAATGCGTCAGCATCTCACATACATACTCTCAAGCAAATACTCAGAGTAGTTTCTGCTGCTGCTAAGTCGCTTCAGTCGTGTCCGACTCTGTGTGACCCCATAGACAGCAGCCTACCAGGCTCCCCCATCCCTGGGAACTTGCTGCTATTTCTACAAATGTCACCTTTTTAAAACTTACTACTTATTTCCACAAATGTCACCTTTTAAAAACTAATTACTCCTCTACTAGAATGATATAGTTAGAGGTAAAATCTAAAAATGTTGCTCTCCTGTTGAAAATCTTTCAATAGGTCTGCACTGTCTACTGTGAATAATGTAGGAATGTTTAGCATATATTTCAGAGTAGACCATCACAAAGCCCATATCTTCCTTTCTGTCTTTGTCTTCTACTGTTTCCCCACTTATATGGTATAGCCATCAAAACATCCCCTCTATTTCCTAAATGGACCATGCTTTTTTTTCCCCCTTTAAAATCTGTGGTGACGTCAGCCCACTTAATGGATACAGAAGGTTGAACAATAAAATTTCAAGCTTCTGCAGAAAGAGAGGGTATTTTATTGGGTAACACAATGGCATCCATATTTCTTTACAGTTAAAGATCTGTTTTCAGTTCAATATCTGGAAATTACTGTTTTATCTCAAACAAAGAAAACAGCCTTCCCCTAGCTTTAGCAAAGCAAAAAGCAGACAAAAAAGGGAGTCAGTTCACAGACACTGTTCAAAGGAAACATAAAGCAACAGGTCCATATAAAAAGACAGAAAGGATTTCAAGGATTGTGAATAAAAGGTGAGAACATTTAATGGAATGTATTTGAAGAAAACAGCATATTTTAAATGTATTATGTAATGCTTCTGTAACTAAAATACAAATATTTAATAACATTTCAAAAAAAAAACAAAAAAAATGGAACAAGAAATATAAATTAGGGTATCAATATTAATGGAACTATTGTGAGAGAGGTGATAAGATTGACCAAAGCAGGAACATAGGAATGAAAGATAAATGAAAGAGAGTACAGAAAAGAGAGGAAGATAAAGAGAGGCACATGAAAATATTTACTTTTAGAAAACAGGAGTGAAAATAAGAAACAAGAGAAGATGGGATCATAAATATACATAGATAGCACACGAAATAAGAACCAAAGGGGTTGTTTTATACTGGATTGTGTCCCTCTTAAGTTCATATTTTGGAATTTTAACTCTCAATGTAACTATATTTGGAGATAAGGCCTTTGGAGAGGTAATCAAGGTTAAATTAGGTCATATGGGTAGTTTCTAATCCAATAAAACTGGTGTCCTGATAAGAAGAGGAAATGACACCAGTGGTATGAAAAAAGGCCTTGTGAGGATACAGCAAGAAGGTGGCCACCTGCAAGTAAGGGAAACAGGCTTTGGGAAAAACCAAACCTAATTAACACCTTGATCTCAGACTTTCAGTCTCCAGAACTATGAGTAAATAATTTCTGCTGTTTAAGACACCCAGTGAGTAGATTTTGCTACAACAGTCCTAGCAAACTATCACAGAAGGAAAAAGCCATTCTAGAACAAAAATGCTGCAGAGGAGTAAAAGAAGAAGAAAAATAAAGAAAATTAATTCATTAGAACGCCATGTCTCATAGTCTGTATAACTAAAGCTGTGGCCTGAGTGGATGGTTATAAAACATAGATTGTGAGTGGAAAATGATTTTATAAAAGTTAGGCAGAGCTAACTGGAAAATAAAGGACTTTATTCAAGGAATACGTACAGAATATGTTTGCACAGATAAATCTGTGATTACTAATAATAGATTAGAATCGACAAATGTTGGCATAGTTGAAGTTTTAATTTATTTCTATAGGAATATTTGAAAACTTGTGTTCTTGTTAGTCTCACTCAAATGCAGTCTAATGCCCAAACCTTGGTGAAGCAGTTCTTTAAAATAAAATCTAACTTGCAATAAAAAATTAACATAATTATATAAAATAATTTTAATTTCAGTAATTAATGCACTTCTTCTGAAGTAATAAATTTTGTTTCTTTTTCATGTGTTTGGAAATGAATGCAAAAATATTCATCACTGTGAAAAAAAGCTAAAATAAAAATAATGGACTTATATAGATATAAGTGAATAAATATTTTCCTTTTCCAGAATCACTAAATGATCATATCACTAAATAATCATATC
>SJYH01001518.1:781634-806425 GCA_006408735.1 Sylvicapra grimmia | reverse complement strand
TCAAAGAGGAGAGTGAGAAAGTTGGCTTAAAGCTCAACATTCAGAAAATGAAGATCATGGCATCTGGTCCCATCACTTCATGGGAAATAGATGGGGAAACAGTGGAAACAGTGTCAGACTTTATTTTTTGGGGCTCAAAAATCATTGCAGATGGTGATTGCAGCCATGAAATTAAAAGACACTTACTCCTTGTAAGGAAAGTTATGACCAACCTAGATAGCATATTAAAAAGCAGAGACATTACTTTGCCAACTAGAGTTGGACTGTGAAGAAAGCTGAGTACCAAAGAATTCATGCTTTTGAACTCTAGTGTTGGAGAAGACTCTTGAGAGTCCCTTGGACTGCAAGGAGATCCAACCAGTCCATTATAAAGGAGATCAGTCCTGGTGTTCTTTGGAAGGACTGATGCTAAAGCTGAAACTCCAGTACTTTGGTCACCTCATGCGAAGAGTTGACACACTGGAAAAGACTCTGATGCTGGGAGGGACTTGGGGCAGGAGGAGAAGGGGACGACAGAGGATGAGATGGATGGATGGCATCACTGACTCGATGGACGTGAGTCTTAGTGAATTCCGGGAGTTGGTGACGGACAGGGAGGCCTGGCGTGCTGTAATTCATGGGGTCCCAAAGAGTCGGACACGACTGAGCGACTGAACTGAACTGAAGTGAACTGATACTAGGTACTGGGGCTTCCCAGGTGACCCTAGTGGTAATGAACCCACTGCCAATGCAGGAGATGTAAGAGATGCTGGTTCAATCCTTGGATCAGGAAGATCCCCTGGAGGAGAGCATGGCAACCCACTCCAGTATTCTTGCCTGGACAGATAAGCCTGGCAGGCCGTTGCAAAGAATCAGAAACGACTGAAGATACTTTCACTTTCAATGAAGTACAGTTATTATTATCCATGTTTTTATAATGAAATATTGACCCACAAAGCAGTTAAAAAACAGAGCCAAGTTTTAGGCAGCAATTAAGAGACAGACCTGAAGTTTGAACACAATAGTGGGTCTCCAGAACTAGAGCTTCAAATCTCTTTGGTCTGCAGCCTCTCACTGTTGTCTATGCCTTGGATGTAATCAGTCCTCCATTTCACAGAAGCTGAGGATTTCAAGCTATATTTGGAAGTTTTTGTGCTACATTCCACAATGGCTCTTCATCACTGTCCCTCGAGAGTGCTCACTTTCCAGATCACAGCTGTGCCACTCAGAGTAAAGCAAGGGAAATAAAATGATATGAATGCTCATTTCTAGGATCTGTTGGGGTTCAGAGGAACTCTGAGACTCATGTCTATCAGCCAAAAACCCCATTTAAGCATCACTTTTGTATTCTCGAAACCATGGTTTGAGGAATTTCCTAAGTGTTAACAGTTTCCCAAACAAGAAGGTAAACGTTCTCTTGTTCCGTCCAGGGATACAATGACTTCAATAATTTTTACTTCCAGAGAGCACTTATCCATAGCTATCTTTCTTTTCTATCTCACTTATCTCATTCCCAGATTTTTTATGAAGATTTCCCAGGTGAGAAAAATTCATTCTAACAGAATATTTATTTTTCTATGTCAGTTATTTAGGTCAAGATCATAGTTTCAAAGCTTAACAGACTCATCATGCAACTTAACAACCTTTTTAGTCAAGACTGTTGTGTCTCCCTTGAATTCAAAAGTATACTTTGAAATTTGAAACATAAAAAGTTATTTTTTCTTAAATCTTCTCCTTGCTCTATTTTCTCTTCCTTGAGATAGTAAACCTAAAATAGTCTCCCTGAAATGGGGAGAAGCGGCATATGGAGGAAAGTTCAAAATTAAAAACACATTGATGAGTATTTCAAAATATTTTCCTATCATGAACTCAAAGTTCAAATTTTAAAGAATTTGAGAATTATCTCTATAGGTATCTCCCTTACATTAAAAGGTGTTTTGTGGTCTCTTCCTTTCAAAAGAGCTTGGGGGTTCTGATGCAAATTTTAAGCCTAAAGAATTAGAATCTCTCTTCTGCTTTTTAAGATGTAGGATGAAAAGTAAAAATATTTGAGAGGAGCCAAAAATAGTTGATTCTAGCCTCAGCTATGCCAATGAGTAGTCATGCTGCCTAGAACTCATCACTCAAATCTTACTCTGTGAATTACCCAGCTAACGCTTCTGGAGCATAATGTATGGGTTGGACACTTAATATATGCCATTTGTTCAAATATCATACTCTTAGCACTGTTAGAAAGTATAAATAACTTATCTAAGGTCTTAAGGGAATTACCTGTCAAAATTGTGATTGAAGTAAGCTATGGACTATTCCAATATAATACATCTTAATTATCTATTAGATTATGCATGTGCTAAGTTGCTTCAGTCTTATCTAACTCTTTGTGACCCTATGGATGTTAGCCCACCAGATTCCTCTGTCCATAGAAGTCTCCAGGCAAGAATACTGGAGTGGGTTGCCTCCTCCAGGGGATCTTCCCAACCCAGGGATCGAATCCATCCACATTTTTTATGTCCCCTGCATTAGCAGGTGGGTTCTTTACAACTAGTGCCACCTGGGAAGCCTATCTATTATTTATATATATATATATATATATATATATATATATATATGTACCTATTTTTTCTTACCTGTGGTTTGTTTGAAAATATTATTTTGGGTAACAGAACTGGATGGTTGCTAACCCAAACACTTTACCAGATGTCTTATCTCCTCTTCGCACTTCTTATTTTGTATACAATACCTATATTCTATGTATGTCTTCATATAAATATACACATATAAAATAAAATATAAGTATTTTATTTTTTTAAACTCTTATACATGAAGGTTTATTAATCTCTCCAAAATTTGTTAATAATACTCACTTTCTTTGTGATGGCTGTTATGGACCCAAAAGGGTGGAATTTATCCTAAGCTATCTCCTCCAGAGCTAACATTCACATTAGGCAATGTGTAATGTTTTCTCACCATGCATGCTGTCAGGCTGACATCAACAATGAAATATGTGAATTAATACTTACACAAGGAAACATGATTTTTGCATTATAGGAAATGTCATTTTAAAAAGGATAGTATGCAGTGATAAAGAATGTATGGACCTGTGTTGGAAATCAAATAATGTAAAGGCTTTTGTAGGTTCCATGGAGAATATATTCATTAAGTGAACTATATCACATTTGTCATTGCACTGAAATATTGGTTTGATTTACAAACATTAGTGAACTATTTTCCAGAACTTCTGAATGACAACTCTTTTGTAATTGATAATTTTTGCACATAATTTAGTTTGCTTAAACGCAGAGCTTAGAACTTTGGTAGTTTGCATCTGGAAACCATGTGTTTTTTTGTTTTGTTTTGTTTTTTAATTTAAGTGATAAAGGTGAAAATTTTAGTTGTAAGTTCTGTCAAAAATAACTCTATTAAGAACTATGAATCTCCTATCTTGTGATTTAATTTTTCAGACTTATTTTCATATATTTTAACCAAGAGTTTCTCGTTTCTCACAAATGCAGTTTGGAAAACAGTATGGGAAGGTATCATAGGTCTAGAACAACACAGGAAAAACCTAGCAAAGGGGATATCTCCCACTACACACAAGCTTTATGGAAATAATAAGTATAACAACATCTTAAAGTTTGTAAAAATATATATATATCCACATTGAAAAGAGATTATGACAGCATCAGTCAGTCAGTGAGTTCAGTCACTCAGTCATGTCTGACTCTTTGTGACCCCATGGACTGCAGCACACCAGGATCCCTGTCCATCACCAATTCCCGGAGCTTGCTCAAACTCAAGTCCATTGAGTCAGTGATGCCATCCAACCATCTCATCCTCTGTCATCCCCTTCTTCTCCTGCCTTCAATCTTTCCCAGCATCAGGGTCTTTTCTAATTAGTGAGTTCTTCCTGTCATGTGGCCAAAGCATTGGAGCTTCAACTTCAGTGTCAGTCCTTCCAATGAATATTCAGGATTGATTTCCTGTAAGATTGATTGGTTTGATTTCCTTGCAGTCCAAAGGACTCTCAAGAGTCTTCTCCAGCACCACAGTTCAAAAGCATATTGGCCCCTAATTTCACAAGAGCATGACTTCCAGTCTCTTTTTAGATTTCATCCTCTGATGCGGTGTTTCTCAATCTAGGCTGCACACTGGAATCACCTAGAAAGTTTTAAAAATATGAGTCCTCAACCTAGAGATTCTAATAGGGCATTGCCTGGGCATCTGGATCACTAAGAGCTCCTCAAGAGATTCTAATACACAGCCAGGGCTGAGATTCTAGACTAGTAGCCCTTTGTAAAGTCTCAAATACATGTTCACTAATGTATTTGGGCTGTTGACTCTACCACCTATCTCAGATGGCTGCCTTATTATCCTTCTGCTTAAGAAATAAACCAGATGTTACTCTCAAAGCAATGGTGTTCTATTCTAAATCTGTTACATCTGACTTTCTGTTGAAGATGCAGCTTATGCATCATTGGTACTTATCTCTGGAAGTTGCTCTGCTATGGACATTCCAATAATAGGCTCATAACAAGTCTGCTGGTGTTTATACATTACTCATGCTCTTGGTTTCATAACAACTTTTATTTAGACCAAGGGAAGGCTGGTACTAGATCTCTTGGCAAAGTAGGGCAAAGTTGCTATTGTTTTTTTTCTTTCTTATTTATCATATCAAGCACAAGCCTGGAGGACCATCTCCTAGAATTTATTTACAGGGTGAAAAAGGACTGTCTCCCCTCATGTAAGGCTTAACAATGAGTCAGAAGGATTTAGTACAGTAAAAGGTAACTCTTAAGAGAATGAGAGAAAAATCTATGAACTTTCTTTGACTCATTGAAGCTCTTTACTGGGAAGTTTCTTAAATAAGTGAGGATAGTATGTACTGTAAAGCAAAAGGGCTTGAATCTATTTCTGGATTTGGGGGAAAAAAGTACATTATAACCCTGACACACAGCAACTTGGCACACTTGGTCAGAACAATAAATAAATAAATAAATAAAAGGTGTGAAGCACTTAACTTTGCCTACACTGCTTTCAGTCTCTAGGAAACATGAACTCTGATTATTGAAGAACCGCTTTATAGCCTCCAAGGAAGAGTGTGATGACCTCACAGTAAAGGGTGGAGAGAGGTGGTTAATCCTGGGTCCAGAGCTGGCAAGAACAGAGTGAAAACTGCATTAATAAGAGAGAAATGCCCAGTACTTTTTACCATTATTGCTTGACCAAAATGAATAACAGTTCATCCAACTTCGACTTGTGCATCAGAGGACAACCTAGCCTGCAGGAATGACCAATGTGCAACAGACAGCTCAGACCCAAGGATCAGCATAAGATAGTCATCTTCCCTAACTCTTCAAGGAGAGCAAGTCCTTACACTCCTTTAGGGACAACTCTGATATCATCTAAGATCAGAAGCTAGGGAAGGGCTGAGTACCTTTATATAAGATAAACTAAAAGGATTATTGAAATTGTGATTCTAAGCTTTCACAAGAGTTGGTATTTATTTTTTAGAAAACAGCTGCGTATGGACTCATTCCAGTATTCTTGCTTCAAAAATCCCACCGACAGAGGATCCTGGTTCCTAAAAGTCAGATATGACTGTAACAACTTAGCATTCATATACACATGGACTCAGAAGATCAGGTTGATAGTTTTTTGTTTTGTTTTGTTTTTTAAAGAACATTAGGCTTTTCATGTACACATTGTATCAAGATGGAGTCATACTGAGACCAGGAACAGCCTCATGATCCTCCCCTCCCATGGAATCTTGAGTTTCACAATAAAAGATAAAATCACAATGCATCTATCTCCTGAATCCTCATATCCACCTTCACTACCTGAGTCTGACTCTATTTTCTCTAATAACCCCATCCTATCCTATCAGCTCTTTCACATAAGGTTTGAAACATGTACACACGTGTCCCATCACAAAATTATTAAGTAAAATATGTAAGAAAATAAAACACACAGTCCTTCTCAACTCTACATATTCTCAGCTACTACTCTATTTACATTTATAGCTAATATAATTACCTCAATCTGGAAATGGCAACCCACTCCAGTGTTCTTGCCTGGGGAATCTCAGGGATGGGGGAGCCTGATGGGCTGCCATCTCTGGGGTTGCACAGAGTCGGACACGACGGACATGACTGAAGCGACGTAGCAGCAGCAGCATACTCATTGTCTGGGCTTTCCAGGTGGCACTAGTGGTAAAGAACCCACCTGCCAATGCAGGGGACTTAAGAGACACTGGTTCGAACTCTGGGTCGGGAAGATCCCCTGGAGGAGAGCATGGCTACCACTCCAGTATTCTTGCCTGAAGAATACCATGGACAGAGAAGCCTGGCAGGCCACAGTCCAGAGAACTGAAAAGAGTCGGACAGGACTGAAGCAACTTAGCACAGCACAGTTCAGTTCAGTTCAGTCACTCAGTCGTGTCCGACTCTTTGTGACCCCATGAGTCACAGCACGCCAGGCCTCCCTGTCCATCACCAACTCCCGGAGTTCACGCAGACTCACGTCCATTGAGTCAGTGATGCCATCCAGCCATCTCATCCTCGGTCATCCCCTTCTCCTCCTGCCCCCAATCCCTCCCAGCATCAGAGTCTTTTCCAATGAGTCAACTCTTCGCATGAGGTGGCCAAAGTACTGGAGTTTCAGCTTTAGCATCATTCCTTCCAAAGAACTAGTCAATCTAATCACACTAGGACCACAACCTTGTCTAACTCAATGAAACCAAGCCATGCCCGCGGGGCAACCCAAGACGGGCGGGTCATGGTGGAGAGGTCTGATAGAATGTGGTCCACTGGAGAAAGGAATGGCAAACCACTTCAGTATTCTTGCCTTGAGAACCCCATGAACAGTATGAAAAGGCAAAATGATAGGATACCGAAAGAGGAACTCTCCAGGTCAGTAGGTGCTCAATATGCTACTGGAGATCAGTGGAGAAATAACTCCAGAAAGAATGAAGGGATGGAGCCAAAGCAAAAACAAACCCAGCTGTGGATGTGACTGGTGATAAAAGCAAGGTACAATGCTGTAAAGAGCAATATTGCATAGGAACCTGGAATGTCAGGTCCATGAATCAAGGCAAATTGGAAGTGGTCAAACAAAAGATGGCAAGAGTGAACGTCGACATTCTAGGACTGGAACGGGTGAATTTAACTTAGATGACCATTATATCTACTACTGTGGGCAGGAATCCCTCAGGAGAAATGGAGTTGCCACCATGGTCAACAAAAGAGTCCAAAATGCAGTACTTGGATGCAATCTCAAAAATGACAGAATGATCTCTGTTCGTCTCCAAGGCAAACCATTCAATATCACAGTTATCCAAATCTATGTCCCTGCCAGTAACGCTGAAGAAGCTGAAGTTAAATGGTTTTATGAAGACCTACAATACCTTTTAGAACTAACACCCCAAAAAGATGTCCTTTTCATTATAGGGGACTGGAATGCAAAAGTAGGAAGTCAAGAAACACCTGGAGTAACAGGCAAATTTGGCCTTGGAATGCAGAATGAAGCAGGGCAAAGACNTGGGTTGCCATTTCCTTCTCCATTGTGTGAAAGCGAAAAGTGAAAGTGAAGTCGCTCAGTCGCATCCGACTTCTGGCGACCCCATGGACTGCAGCCTACCAGGCTCCTCCATCCATGGGATTTTCTAGGCAAGAGTACTGGAGTGGCTTGCTATTGCCTTCTCCGTTTCACAGGTTTAGACTTTTTATATTCTTATAAAAGATAATAGAGCCTATTATTCCTTGAAGCTCTGGCTAATACCCTAAAGTAGTTAACTTTATGGTTGACTGGGTTAAGAGATGTCCAGATATTTGGGAAAACAATTCTGGATGTGTCTGTGTGGTTGTCTGCAGAAGAGATCAGCCTTTGAATCAGAGGAAAAAAATCACCCTTACCAGTGTGGTGGGCATCATCCAATCCACTAATAACCTAAATAGACAAAAAGGTAGAGGAAGGATGCATTATTTTTTTGCCCTGAGCTGGGAAGTCCATCTTCTCCTCCTCTTAGACATTAGGCAATCCTGGTTCTTGGGTCTTTGGACTCTATCTGAATTAGACCATCAGCTTTCCTGATTTTCTAACCTGAGGATGGCAGGCTGTGAGAATTCTCAACCTCCCTAATCACATAAACCAGCCCTATAATAAATCTCTTTCCATATATCACTACATCTCCTATTGGTTCTGCTTCTCTGGAGAACTCTAATATATAACTTATGAAGATATGCTGGCTATGCCATGGTGGGGGGAGTGGTGGTTTCGTCACTAAGTTGTGTCTGATTCTTGTGACCCCATCCATGGACTGTAGCCCTCTAGACTCCTCTGCCCCTGGGATTCTCCAGGCAAGAATACTGCAGTGGGTTGCCATTTTCTTCTCCAGGGGATCTTCCCAACCCAGGGATCAAACCCAGGTCTCCTGTAGTGCAGGCAGATTCTTTACCCCTGAGCCACCAGGGAGGCCCCTGGCCAGGCAATGATTCTACCCTTTTGAGTTCCATAACAACCTATGAGAGACTAAGTCCTGGCCCAGTTCAGGATGAACGCCTGCAGAGGGGACAGCTGGAACTCCAGGAGCCAGGTCCCACGGTGAGAGCCCAGAGACCACATCCTCTCCTCTAACAGGAGCATAGAGGTTGATTCTTTGCACAAATCAAATAAACCAGGTTCTGGATATGGGACACTAGACACAGTAGAGAACAAGAGGATAGATCTGGATTAGAAACGAGAGTTATGTAAAAATGTGCAGAAAATACAGAATAGTAAGATTTCAAGCTCTTTCTCAGAGGTCCAATGGCCAGGCTTATACACCGAAGCAGAGACCAAAGTATCCTTTTTCTGAATAGTGTCAGATGTGAACTAACATTTAGGATCTTACCAATGAAACTGCTGTATTCACAAATTACCCCCCACCTACCCATAAGTCATTTCCAAGCAATTTGTTTCTAGGAGTTTCATCTTTTAATGTGGATGTTCAGTCAAGGATGACAAGACATGCAGGAGAACTTCTAACACTGAAGGTAGGAATCAAATTCAGTAAACACTAAAAACTCAGAGTAAACAGAGACAATGCAGAGAAGTGTGTGTGTATTTCCTCACGTGTCCACACAAAAATGTATTTATGGATAGACAACCATATAAAGCCGCTATTTTATAAAAGGTGACTTTTGTGTCCAGTTCTTGCCACTGGATAAATATTTATGAAATTGATGACAAGTGCTCATTTTTAGCCAAGTGAAAGTAGAGGTGTAGGAGAAAAATCCTTACTAGCTTTCTAAGATTATGTGTCTTTGTTTATAATCTTTCCTAGACTACCACTCAACTGCAAAGATGAGAATGCTAGAGACCAGGGGTCTCCAACCTCCAGGATCTAATGCCAGGTGATCTGAGGTGGAGCCAATGTAATAATAGTAGAAATAAAGTGCATAACAAATGCAATACCCTTGAATCATCCCCAAACCACCCACATTCCACACTTCTGGTCCGTGGAAATACTGTCTTCTACAAAAACTGGTCCTTGGTACCAAAAAGTTTGGGGATCACCGCTATAGACTCAAAGAAAGAGTGGTTTGGAAGAATTGAGCAAATAAATCTGCTGCTGCTGCTGCTGCTAAGTCACTTCAGTCATGTCCAACTCTGTGCAATCCCATAGACAGCAGCCCTCTAGGCTCCCCCGTCCCTGGGACTCTCCAGGCAAGAATACTGGAGTGGGTTGCCATTTCCTTCTCCAAAATAAATCTAATTCACCCTTCAACTAGGCCTGAACCTATTCTCCAAAGTTTGGAGATTTGTGTCTGAGTTTTCTAATGGTCAGTCACTATAGGTCTGGAACATTTTTGTGGCAAAAGAGATTCCCTCCAATATGCCTGATTTGGCTGCTATGTCTTAAGTATATCCACGTTGCCACATAGCATAAGGGAAATTAAAACTAGAGATTTCAGGAAAAATAAATCTTGCTTACATAATGAATTTTATTTCAATGAATAAGACTGTATAAATGAACAACCACCCAGTACCTTATCCATAATACCCCACTCCAGTACTCTGGCCTGGAAAATCCCATGGGCGGAGGAGCCTGGTAGGCTGCAGTCCATGGGGTCGCGAAGAGTCAGGCACGACTGAGCGACTTCCCTTTCACTTTTCACTTTCATGCATTGGAGAAGGAAATGGCAACCCACTCCAGTGTTCTTGTCTGGAGAATCCCAGGGACAGGGAGCCTGGTGGGCTGCTGTCTATGGGGTCGCACAGAGTCGGACACGACTGAAGCAACTTAGCAGCAGCAGCTTAGTCCTTACTTCCATAACATGTAAGTAAGGAAAACACAGCACAGCTAATGCTGGTGTGGTGGTGCAGGTGATGTTCCTGTCATTGCCCATTCAACTCTGCCACAAGCTTTCTTGGATTGTTATGACTGCAAACTGAAACATGTATAATAAATCTTTTTAGAAACAATAAAACTGACATAGTGGTAATTTATGGTTAATTATATTTGGGCTCTATAAGTGTTTGTGCAATGGAGTCTAATGGTGACTATTCTGAATAGTACACTTTAAAGAACTTAAAAAACTTGCTCATAATCTTGACCATTGCAGCATTACCTCTGAGTCTGATTTTGATAATAAAACTTATCAGCAACATATTAAAAATTTAAACATCTTGTTAAGTAACTCTCTTATATGAGCCTCCCCTGTGTGGAAAGACTCTTATAGGCTGATTAGAACAACAAAGAAAATCAGCCATCTGGACTTGATAACTTTACTGCTTTAGAGGAATAGATTGTGCTCCTCTCAAAGTCATCAGAACAGAAATGGGAAACCCTGTCTGTCTTACAAATACTTCCCAAGGAGTTAACAAGTTTGTTTGTTTGTTTTCCCTCCCAATCAGTACAAAGCCGTGTGTGCGTGGTAAGTTGCTTCAGTCATGTCCAACTGTCTGTGACCCTATGCACTACAGGCCCCCAGACTCCTCTGCACATGTGACTCTCCAGGCAAGAATACTGGAGTGGGTTGCCATGCCCTTATCCAGGGGATCTTCCCGACCCAGGAATAGAACTTGTCTCTTACGTCTCCTGCATTGGCAGGTGGGTTTTTTTTTTTGTTTTTTGTTTTTTTTTTTAAATCACCAGCACCACCCGGGAAGCCCTATACAAAGCTGAACAACTCAATATTTTATTTCAACCATTTTTCCAAACATTTCAGGGTTTTGCTTAGTATCGAAGGGACCCATACTGCTTGTCTTAGTCTGAACTGCTATAACAAAAAACCGTAAACTGGGTGGTTTATAAATGAAAATTTATTTCTTACGGTTCTAGAGACTGAGAAGTTCAAGATCAAGTTGTTGATAGATGCAGCCTCTGGTGAAAACCCACTTTCCGGTTCATAGATGAGGCCTTTGTGGGGTGGGGGGTTGTGACCTTTATATAGTGGAAGGAAATCAGAGAGCTCCTTGGGGTCCCTTTTATATAAAAGCACTATTCCCTTCTGTGAGCACTCCACCCTCCACCTCTAATCACCTCCTAAAGGTCTTACCTCCTAATACCTTTATGTTGGGGGTGAGTGTTTCAGTGTACGAATTTGGAGCAGATACAAACATTCAAACCATAGCACTGCTTAAAAAAAAAAAAGACAGATAAGAATTAGAACTGTGCACACAGAGATGTCTATCAGAAAGTTGATTGCAACAACATGTAGAATCAAATCTGGCTAAATGAATCATCTTCACCTTTCTCTATCAGCATCCCCTGAAAAAAAACTTCACCCTTGCCACCTTCCACCACACATAGACAAACACAGACAGATGGAAACGAAAGCTTAGAAGATTCATGATTAAACTTAATGCTTGTTCATTTCCAACAGACATTTGTTGCAGAGAGAGATAAGTATTTCCAGAATACAAGTATGTTTGATTATTACTGACATAAAAATCAATGACAAAAGATAGGAGGAGGAACACAAAACCTTATAAAATACTTGAATCTTCTCTGGCTTTTTTTCTTTTTGGTGGAAGGTGGTAGGAGTGAACACAGGTTCTAGAAAAGGAAGTCAAGGGCTTGAAAACATCAATATAAATAAAAATATCATAACCTTTTCAGGTGACTGGCTAAGAACATAAATTATAATATGTCGGTCTATATTAGCACTGAGAGAAAGCAGAAATTCCAAGTCCTTACTAGCTAAGCAGAAAATAAATAGGCATGCACTGTATTTTAATGTTTATAAACAAAAACCAGAACAATTAAAGACATAGTATTAGTCATTAATTTCAAGTTACAGTCATTTTCTATTAGATTTGCTTGTAGCCAACAAGCTCCAACAGTACTGAGTCCTTGATGGTGTTCTGCATATTATGTATGTTTGAAACAGAAATATGCATTGATTTCACTGGTTTAGAAGGCTAGAGCTATCAATAATAAAGCTGGCATGGCATCCAGGTTAAAGTCAGTGAAGTTATAGAGAGCGTGAGTGACCTACAATATGTCCAAAACCATGTAATATGAACCTAATTCCTGAATAGAATCTTCTAAACAAGAAAAACAATGGCAGGAACATAGTACGTAAGAGGCTCTGATCATATTGTGAGATGGTGAGCATAGAACTTGAGGTCAGAACTGCTTGGTTTAAGTAGAACCCTGCCATTGCCTCAGTACCCAAGAAACCCATGGCAAGTTCCTTGATATGCTTCATTAGTTAAAGCCAGGGCATCAATATGCCTATGATGCCTTCCCAGAGAACAAATAAGATAACTTGTAAAATTGTCATGCTTCATAAGGTATACAAACATAATCCATTAGTTTCCTTTCATGGGTAAAACTGGAAAAAGTCTCAATTATAGGATCATCTGGAAATTTTTAAACTCTAAGCAGGTGTAATAAGATCCTACTATATCAGTTACTATGGAAAAGCAAATTTTATTCACTGTCATGAAACATTTTTTTATAATGATGTTCTGAATAAAATCCAATCTAATTAGATTTTGTCAATGGCTTATGGGCAGATCCAATTTTTAGGAGAACTGACTTTAAGATTTTATCTTCACCCTCTTGGTTTGGTAGTGGTCAATGGACAGATGCTGACGCTGAAGCTCCAATACTTCGACCACCTGATGTGAAGAGCCAACTCACTGGAAAAGACCCTGATGCTGTGAAAGATTGAGAGGAGGAGGAGAAGGGGGGCGACAGAGGATGAGATGGTTTGATGGCATCACTGACTCAATGGACATGAGTTTGAGCAAACTCCGGGAGATACTGAAGGACAGAGAAGCCTGGCACGCTACAGTCCCTGGGGTTACAAAGAGTTGGACATGACTTAGCGACTGAACAACAATGATTTAGATAATGGTGAGGCCAATTTTTAATGAGCAGAAAAAGACTGAGGCCAAATAGAAATAATTATGTTACACACATAATAGATATTTTTTCTTAAGATACAATCAGTATGTCTACACGACTTTTAAGAAAGACTTTGGAAGGTCATGTACACACTGCTATATTTAAAATGGATAACTAACAAAAACCTACGGTATAGTACATGGAACTCTGCTCAATGTTAAGTGCCAGCCTGGATGGGAGTGGGGTTGTGGGGAGAACGGATCCATGTATATGTATGTATGGCTGAGTCCCTTCACTGTTCACCTGAAGCTGTCAGAACGTCATTAATCAGCTATACACCAATACAAAATGTTTTTGGTGTTAGAAAAAAAATAAAGGAATTACTCTGTAAATACAGATCAGAGGCCACCTTTACTCTAATTATCTACAGAGATACAGATCTAAGAAATGTTAAAATATCCAACAATCCTACTTTGGAATTTTTAGTATTATCTTTTTCTTGATGGCCTATGCTTTAAAATAAATAATTATAATTACTAACTTCATCTAGAATTTTAGAATTAATCAAGCAATTTCAATTCTATGACTTTACTTAATGTTTACACAACCCAGTGTGACAAATTTTATGACAATGATGATGGTATTTACCAGTGGCACAAATTTCAAGAAAAGAACCTCTGACAGGAAGGTCTGGGTGCACAGTCAATGCACCAGGCTGCCTAGCAGTGGAACAAGGCCCCTCATGTGCCCAATGGGGCTCAATGTTAAAAATAATATTCCAACAACTTGAGCTCCCACATTTAAGAATAGACTGATAACCCACTTACAAACATTGCCCAGATGGTTTCATAGTGCCTTTCAAACCTCTAGCATTATGCCTTGCCTTACATAATAAATGGCTCCAGTTTAGAGATGACATATTTTCTAAGAACATACAAGGCTATCCATAGAATACGAGATTGATTTTTATGAACCATATTATCTTAAGTCAGTAAGTTTGGGCCTCAGGTTCTTCATTGGAAAAATTTCATTTGAGCCCTTCCTGCCTCATAAAAATATTACACATGAAGGCAACAGTATTCTATGAATAATAAGTGGCCTTAGTAAATTCACTGTTAGAACTCCAGCCCTTGACTCTCAGCTGGCTTTATCCTTCAGGTAATGTTGTCTAACATAGCATTATTGCAAAGGATACCAAGCACCCTGATATTTCATGAGACAGCCTACAGGCCCTGGACAACACATTCCTTCCCAAGTCATCCAATTGTACATCATTTCCCAAACAGAGCTGTGAATCAGTTTATATTCAAAGACATATCCCAAACGGAGAAGGATTTCACCTCTCCTAGCCCCTCACTGTGCACTAGTGCAGTAGGTAAGGCTATCTTCCGATTAGCAAGAATATGAGATAAAGGGTTTATTCTCTCTTCTTGGTTTTTCAGAGAACCATGTTGCCAACATGCCCACAAACATAATTCAAGAATCGTTATTAGTTATAGTCATAATAGATGAGCTTATCAATATTATTACAGTTGGTTTTCTTCTGAAGGGAGGCCAGAAGGTACCTTGCTGTGGCTGCCACTGAATTTCTAAATTCCTTTCAGCTCTGTTCTTCAGGAGTCTGGGAATACGAGCAGAGGAAGCGGCAGCCCACAGAATGGCTGGACTACATTACAAAAAAATTAAAAGAAAAAGATAAGTTTCCCTTAGGCTAACAGTTTATTGCATTCAGTTATTGGGGCCAAGACCACCAAAAACAAATGGCTGAATCTCTGACTGCATGCTTCATTGGTTACCGGTCAGCAGGGCAGGTGTGCCAGAGACCCAGGTCTGATTCAGTTGCATTCACAAACACACACACACATACACACACAAGGAATAAGGCACAGGCAGTCAGTGAGATCTGACAGTTACTAAACATATTTTGACTGATGTGGACTACCACACTGAATCCTTATACTGATTAAAGGTATGATCTTTAGACTCTACATTCTCTATAATCAAAGATACAAGATCTACTATTTTCATTGGATAATATTCCTGTGATGTCTCTATGTTTATCCTTTATACATGTGTCCTCATCTTACACTAGTACTTTTTCAGTAATAATGAAGTAAGCTTTCATGAAGTA
Source organism: Sylvicapra grimmia (assembly GCA_006408735.1). Classification (NCBI taxonomy): domain Eukaryota; kingdom Metazoa; phylum Chordata; class Mammalia; order Artiodactyla; family Bovidae; genus Sylvicapra; species Sylvicapra grimmia. The sequence continues at coordinate 790,979 of SJYH01001518.1, read as the reverse complement.
TCTAACTACTCTCTTAATAATTTGAGAGCTCATTTGGGCCTAAATTTAGATCTTTCAAAGACATGAATGCAGACGTAAACAAACATTCTTCTAATAAACAACAAAAATAACCAGGAAGAGCATGCAAGAGTTTGTTTCTTTTAAAGAACTAAATAGACTGGGTAGACACACTGCTATACTTAAAATGGATAACCAACAAGGACCTATTGTACAGGACATGGAAGTCTGCTCAGTGCTTTGTGGTAGCCTGGATGAGAAGAGAGTTTGGGGGAGAATTCATACATGCATATGCATGGCTGAATAGGACTTCCCTGGTGGCTCAACTAGTACAGGACCTGCCTGCCAGTACAGGAGAGGCAAGAGATGGAGTTTCAACTCTTTGGTCAGGGAAAATCCCCTGAAGAAGGAAATGGCAACCTACTCCAGAACTCTTGCCTGGGAAATTCCATGGACTGCGGAGCCTGATGGGCTACAGTCCATGAGGTCACAGAGCGTCTGACAGGACGGAGCACTCATGCACATACCCACACATGCATGTATGGCTGAATCCCTCACTGTTGACTTGAAACTACCACAGCATTGTTAACTGGCTATATCCCAATACAAAATAAAAAGCTAAAAAAAAAGATGGTATAGACAAATAATATCGAAATTACTTAGGCTCCTAATGGGTTTAACAGTTTGTCACAATCATCATCCTGTAATTATCATCACTTATAGCTTATGTTGTTATCAGTTGAATATTCAGATCAGAAATGGGTCCAGTCAAACTTTACATACACTTTCTCTTGACATCTTGGGAGTTACATATATAACACCAAAAGCAACTCATTTCATGCTGTCTATGAAATAACATTTTCAGGTGAAACAGATGCAAAGGTTTTGGGAAGCTTCAGAAAAAAAATGTTTTTGTGAATCACACAAGATATGATTTTTCTTCTATTACATTTTGTTGATACCATTTTCATCAATAAAGGTCTTCATCTAGTTGCAAAAAATACAAAGGAAACCTTTTTTATACCATACTGAGAACAACCTTGATGTAGTTCTCCTGGCTTTGAATTATAATGTATGTCATCAGTAATGTAAGTTGTTATAATTTACTTCTGACATTAAGATGTTGCTTTAGGGCATATTGTTGCAAATATATCCTATTCACTTTCTTGCCTTCTAAATGCCCTTCATGTTTCAGTAAAACAATCCAATCAAAACTAAAGACCAAAAACACTGTAAAACAAATCAAGCATATAAATAGTTCCTAAGCATTCCTGTTACATTCAGCTTTTTAGCCAGAGGCTCTTAAATTTCTTGAGCTGTATATAGTAGTTTAAGCTAGCCAACTGACCACATAAAATGACATCAGTGCACATTGTTTCCAGTTTGGTTCTTAAGGAATGCACCCTGGAAAGACTTGGAGGATACTGGAATCATTTGGAACACAAGAAGTCACCCAGAAAGAGCTCTCACTGAGCCTGTCCAAGATTAATTAACCACATTCCTTCCTCTTGCATGCTTGGGGGCAGGCCCCCTGAGACATGGCCTCACCCTGAAGCCAGCCAGCAAAAGCCCCACCGCACCTTACCCAATTAGATAGAGAGGGATCGGTTTGGAATCGCACCTTACCCAATTAGATAGAGAGGGATCATATGGATGTTTCATGATTGGTGGCTAAAAAATTAACTCAACACTGTCAAGGAGTCTTCTACCTGCAGAATCTCTGGAAAAAGGATCTTTATTATTATTGCTAATAGGGATTAACTGAAATTCTGGAGAAAGATATTAATTTGCCATAGGAGAATACTGTCATATGCTCATTGCAAAAATATCAGGCCACCAACAGGAGAAGCAGTGAAAAAGCTGTTTTTGTAATGATATTTTCCTTCCAGGGTGCAAGGGAGACTTTATTATTATCAAACAGACTCAGTTCAGTTCAGTTCAGTCAGTCACGTCCAACTCTTTGCGACCCCATGAATCACAGCACGCCAGGCCTCCCTGTCCATCACCAACTCCCGGAGTTCACTCAGACTCACGTCCATCGAGTCAGTGATGCCATCCAGCCATCTCATCCTCTGTCGTCCCCTNTTCAGTCAGTCACGTCCAACTCTTTGCGACCCCATGAATCACAGCACGCCAGGCCTCCCTGTCCATCACCAACTCCCGGAGTTCACTCAGACTCACGTCCATCGAGTCAGTGATGCCATCCAGCCATCTCATCCTCTGTCGTCCCCTCCTCCTCCTGCCCCAAATGCCATACTCTCAGACAGTTTAGAGAAAAATACATATAAATGTATTTGTGCATTTATGTATGTAGGTATATTCAGTTTGTTGCTCAATCGTGTCCGACTCTTTGCAACTTCATAGACTACTGCACGCCAGGCTTCCCTGTCCATCATCAACTCCCGGAGCTTGCTCATATCCTTTGAGTCGGTGATGCCATCCAACCGTCTTGTCCTCTGTTGTCCCTTCTCCTCATGCCTTCAATCTTTCCCAGCATCAGGGTCTTTTCCAATGAGTCAGTTCTTCGCATTAGCTGGCCAAAGTACTGGAGTTTCAGCTTCAGCATCAGTCCTTCCAGTGACTATTCAGGACTGATTTCCTTTAGCATGGACTAGTTGGATCTCCTTGCAGTCCAAGGGACTCTCAAGAGTCTTTTCCAACACAACAGTTCAAAAGCATTAATTCTTTGGCCCTTACTTTCTTTATAGTCCAACTCTCACATCCATACATGACTACTGGAAAAACCATAGCCTTGACTAGACAGACCTTAGTCAGCAAAGTAATGTCTCTGCTTTTGAATATGCTATCTAGGTTGGTCATAACTTTTCTTCCAAGGAGCAAGCGTCTTTTAATTTCATGGCTACAGTCACCATCTGCAGTGATTTTGGAGCCCCAAAAAATAGAGTCTGTCACTGTTTCCATTTTTCCCCATCTATTTGCCATGAAGTGATGTGACTGGATGCCATGATCCTTGTTTTCTGAATGTTGAGTTTTAAGCCAACTTTTTCACTTTCCTCTTTCACTTCATCAAGAGGTTCTTTAGTTCTTCTTCACTTTCTGCCACAAGGTTGGTGCCATCTGCATATCTGAGGTTACTGATATTTCTCCTGGAAATCTTGATTGCAGCCTGTGCTTCATCCAGCCCAGCATTTCTCATTATATACTCTCTATAGAAGTTAAATAAGCAGGGTGACAATTAACAGCCTTGACACACTCCTTTCCTGATTTGGAACTAGTCTGTTGTTCCATGTCCATTCTAACTGTTGTTTCTTGATATGCATACAGATTTCTCAGGAAGCAGGTAAGGTGGCCTGGTATCCCCATCTCTTGAAGAATTTTCCACAGTTCGCTGTGATCCACAGAAAGGGTTTGGTGTAGTCAATAAAGTAGAAGTAGATGTTTTTCTGGAACTCTCTTGCTTTTTCAATGATCCAGCAGATGTTGGCAATATGACCTCTGGTTCCTCTGCCTTTTCAAAATCCAGCTTGAACATGTGGAAGTTCATCATTCATGTACTGTTGAAGCCTCGCTTGGAGAATTTTGAGCATTACTTTGCTAGCATGTGAAATGAGTGCAATTGTGCAGTAGTTTGAACATTCTTTGGCATTGCCCTTCTTTGAGATTGGAATGAAAACTGACCTTTTCCAGTCCTATGGCCACTGATGAGTTTTCCAAATATGCTGGCATACTGAGTGCAGCACTTTCACAGAATCCTCTTTTAAGGTTTTAAATAGCTCAACTGGAATTCCATCACCTCCACTAGCTTTGTTTGTAGTGATGCTTCCTAAGGCCCACTTTACTTCGCATTCCAGGATGTCTGGCTTTAGGTGAGTGATAGTGGTTAACTGGGCCATGAAGATCTTTTCTGGATAGTTCTTCTTGTATTCTTCCCACCTCTTAATATCTTCTGCTTCTGTCCTTTATCGAGCCCATCTTTGCATGAAATGTTCCCTTGGTATCTCTAATTTCTTGAAAAGATCTCTAGTCTTTCCCATTCTGTTCTTTTCCTCTATTTCTTTGCATTGATCGCTGAGGAAGGCTTTCTTATCTCTTCTTGCTATTCTTTGGAACTCTGCATTCAGATGCTTATATCTTTTCTTTTCTCCTTTTCCTTTACCTTCTCTTTTTTTCTCATCTATTTGTAAGGCCTCCTCCACTGCTGCTGCTGCTACGTCACTTCAGTCGTGTCTGACTCTGTGTGACCCCATAGACACAGACCACCAGGCTCCTCTGTCTCTGGGATTCTCCAGGCAAGAATACTGGAGTGGGTTGCCATTTCCTTCTCCAATGCATGCATGCATGCTAAGTCGCTTCAGTCATGTCTGAAACTGCAACCCTATGGACAGCAATCCACTGGGCTCCTCTGTCCACAAGATTCTCTAAGCAAGGATACTGGAGTGGATTGCCATTTAATTCTCCCAGGCCTCTTCAGACAACCATTTTGCCTTTTTGCATTTCTTTTTCTTAGGGATGGTCTTGATCACTGCCTCCTGTACAGTGTCATGAACCTCTGTCCATAGTTCTTCAGGCACTCTATCAGATCTAATCCATTGAATCTGCTTGTCACTTTGACTGTATAATTGTAAGGGACCTGATTTAGTTCATTTGATTTAGGTCACTAGACCCCTGGATGGTCTAGTAGTTTTCCCTACTTTCTTCGATTTATGTCTGAATTTGACAATAAGGAATTCATGATCTGAGCCACAGTCAGCTCATGGTCTTTTTTCTGCTGACTGTATAGAGCTTTTCCATCTTTGGCTGCAAAGAATATAATCAATCTGATTGTGGCATTGACCACCTGGTGATGTCATGTGTAAAATCTTATCTTGTGTTGTTGGAAGAGGGTGTTTGCTATGACCAATGTGTTCTCTTGGTAAAACTCTGTTAGCCTTTGCCCTGCTTCATTTTGTACTCCAAGGCCAAATTTGCCTGTTACTCCAGGTATCTCTTGACTTCCTNTATGACCAATGTGTTCTCTTGGTAAAACTCTGTTAGCCTTTGCCCTGCTTCATTTTGTACTCCAAGGCCAAATTTGCCTGTTACTCCAGGTATCTCTTGACTTCCTCCTTTTACATTCCAGGCTCCAGTAATGAAAAGGACATCTTTTGGGGGTATTAGTTCTAGAAGTTCTTGTAGGTCTTCATAGAACTGTTCAACTTCAGCCTCTTCAGCATCACTGGTTCGGGCATAAACTTGGATTACTGTGATATTCAATGCTTTGCCTTGGAAATGAACAGAGATCATTCTGTTATTTTTGAGATTGCACCCAAGTACTGGACTTTGGACTATGAGGGCATACCATTTCTTCTAAAGGATTCTTGTTCACAGTAGTAGATATAATGGTTATTTGAGTTAAATTCGTCCATTCCAGTCCATTTTAGTTCACTGATTCCTAAAATATAAATGTTCACTCTTGCTCTCTCCTGTTTGACCACTTCCAATTTGCCTTGATTCAAGGACTTAACATTCCAGGTTCCATGCAATATTGTTCTTTATAGCATCAGACTTCCATCACCAGTCACATTCACAACTGGGCATTGTTTTTGCTTTGGCTCCGCCTTTTCATTCTTTCTGGATTTATTTCTCCACTCTTCTCCAGTAGCATATTGGGCATCTACTGACGTGGGGAGTTCATCTTTCAGTGTCATATCTTTTTGCCTTTTCATACTATCCATGGGGTTCTCAAGGCAAGAATACTGAAGTAGTTTGTCATTCCCTTTTCCAGTACATATGCACGTATGTATATATAGTTTTTCACATTACAAAATTACCCCAGGGCCTGAGTGCTTTGAAGTAACATCTTCTCAAACTGCTGATTATTTCATGGATATCATAATACACATCAAGTGCCTACTCAGTATGAAGCACATTACTCTATTAGGTACTGGCAATATACCAGTGCATGGAATAGATGTGGTCCCTGGCCTCATGGAGCTAAGCTTCTACTTGGGGTAGACAGATAATACATAAGTAAAGAGGTAATACACACTGAAACCATACTCACAGAAAACTAGTCAACCCAATCACACTAGGACCAGAGCCTTGTCTAACTCAATCAAACTAAGCCATGCCCATGGGCAACCCAGGGCAGGCGGGTCATGGTGGAGAGGTCTGACAGAATGTGGTCCACTGGAGAAGGGAATGGCAAAACACTTCAGTGTTCTTGCCTTGAGAACCCCATGAACAGTATGGAAAGGCAAAATGATAGGATACCAAAAGAGGAACTCACCAGGTCAGTAGGTGCCCAATATGGTACTGGAGATCAGTGGAGAAATAACTCCAGAAAGAATGAAGGGATGGAGCCAAAGCAAAAACANTTCTCCTCCTGCCCCCAATCCCTCCCAGCATCAGAGTCTTTTCCAATGAGTCAACTCTTCGCATGAGGTGGCCAAAGTACTGGAGTTTCAGCTTTAGCATCATTCCTTCCAAAGAACTAGTCAATCTAATCACACTAGGACCACAACCTTGTCTAACTCAATGAAACCAAGCCATGCCCGCGGGGCAACCCAAGACGGGCGGGTCATGGTGGAGAGGTCTGATAGAATGTGGTCCACTGGAGAAAGGAATGGCAAACCACTTCAGTATTCTTGCCTTGAGAACCCCATGAACAGTATGAAAAGGCAAAATGATAGGATACCGAAAGAGGAACTCTCCAGGTCAGTAGGTGCTCAATATGCTACTGGAGATCAGTGGAGAAATAACTCCAGAAAGAATGAAGGGATGGAGCCAAAGCAAAAACAAACCCAGCTGTGGATGTGACTGGTGATAAAAGCAAGGTACAATGCTGTAAAGAGCAATATTGCATAGGAACCTGGAATGTCAGGTCCATGAATCAAGGCAAATTGGAAGTGGTCAAACAAAAGATGGCAAGAGTGAACGTCGACATTCTAGGACTGGAACGGGTGAATTTAACTTAGATGACCATTATATCTACTACTGTGGGCAGGAATCCCTCAGGAGAAATGGAGTTGCCACCATGGTCAACAAAAGAGTCCAAAATGCAGTACTTGGATGCAATCTCAAAAATGACAGAATGATCTCTGTTCGTCTCCAAGGCAAACCATTCAATATCACAGTTATCCAAATCTATGTCCCTGCCAGTAACGCTGAAGAAGCTGAAGTTAAATGGTTTTATGAAGACCTACAATACCTTTTAGAACTAACACCCCAAAAAGATGTCCTTTTCATTATAGGGGACTGGAATGCAAAAGTAGGAAGTCAAGAAACACCTGGAGTAACAGGCAAATTTGGCCTTGGAATGCAGAATGAAGCAGGGCAAAGACTAATAGAGTTTTGCCAAGAAAATGCACTGGTCATAGCAAACACCCTCTTCCAACAACACAAGGGAAGACTCTACACATGGACATCACCAGATGGTCAACACCAAAATCAGATTGATTATATTCTTAGCACAGCATAGCACATACTAATTGTTTAAAATAGATTTGTCCACAATCATCCCAAAAATATGTTTGCAAAACTCTAATGACAGAGTTATCCCTAAATTTAAAGACACTCTGCAATCTTATTTTCCTTCTGAAACATGCTCTGTAGATTTTTGCATTTTGTAATATATTTTTGGGCTTCCCATGTGGCGCTGTGGTAAAGAATCAGTTCTTGAGTGATCCCCTGGAGTAGGAAATGGCAACCCAGTGCTTCTGCCAGGAAAATCCCATGGACAGGGGTGCTTGATGGGCTACAGTCCATGGGGGTCACAAAGAGACATGAACTGAACCCATATACACAATATATTTTCATTCTTAGTTCTGTCTTTCTGGCCACTTTATTTTCCTTTATTAGCTCTTCTTCTTTAGATGCTCTTTAAAAAATTAATGCTCCCAGGATTTTGAATTGAGAGATGCCATCTATTTACATGGCTTGAGCTATCTCTTTTATATTTTAATGACTGAAAATACTGTTCTCAACCTGATATTCAAGTAGATAATGACTCTCTTCACTACTCAAGCTCAATGTTGTTGTTCAGTCACTCAATCAGTCATGTTCCATTCTTTGCAACCCCATGAACTGCAGCACGCCAGGCTTCCCTGCCCTTCACCTTCTCCTGAAGTTTGCTCAAACTCCTGTCTGTTGAATCAGTGATGCTATCCAACCATCTCATCCTCTGTCATCCCCTTCTGCTCCTGCCTTCAATCTTTCTAGCATCAGAGTCTTTTTCAGTGACTTGACTCTTCCCATCAGGTGGCCAAAATATTGGAGTTTCAGCTTCAGCATCAGTCCTTGCAATGAATATTCAGGGTTGATTTCATTTAGGATTGGCTGGTTTGATCTCCTGGCTGTCCAGGGGACTCTCAAGAGTCTTTTCCAGCACAGGAGTTCCAAAGCATCAATTCTTCAGTGCTCAGCTTTCTTTATGGTCCAACTCTCACTTCCATACATCACTACTGGAAAAACTATAGGTTTGACTATACAGACTTTGTTGGCAAAGTGATGTCTTTGCTTTTTAATATGCTGTCTAGTTTTGCTATAGCTTTTCTTCCAAGGAGAAAAGGTCTTTTAATTTCATGGTTGCAGTTACCGTCTGCAGTGATTTTTGAGTCCAAGAAAATAAAGTCTGTTACTGATTTAACTTTTTCCCTGCCTATTTGCCATGAAGTGATGGGACCAGATGCCATGATCTTCATTTTTTGAATGCTGATTTTAAGCTAGCTTTTTAAGTGAGTTTTTCACTCTCCTCTATCACCTTCATCAATAAGCTGTTTAGTCCCTCTTTGATTTCTGCCATTAGGATGGTGTCATCTGCATATTTGAAGCTATAATTTATATTTCTTCTGGGATTCTTAATTTCAGCTTTAGCTTCACCTGCCTGGCATTTCGCATGATGCACTCTGCATATAAGTTAAATAAGCAGGGTAACAATATACAGCCTGATGTACTCCTTTCCCAATTTTGAACCAGTCCACTCTTCCATGTCTGGTTCTAATGTACCTAAAAATAAATCATCTTCTGGGATTCCACATCTACTTCTGTGGAACTACCACCACATCTATCTTCCTGGTTAGCCTTTACTTTGGAATCGCACTTTACTTGTCTTTCTTAATGCTCTCCCCAACTTGTTTACTTGTTCCATTTGTTAGCTACTCTAGCCACCAACATTTGTTTACCTTAAGTGCCATGGAAAACTTCTTAATCGATGTTGTTTTATCTGCTGTTACTCCCCTTTAGATCACTTCTTCTCTTGTCAGAGTGACTGTTTTTACATGCAAATATAAATATGCTACAGCACTAAACAGCATTAGGATTAAACAACAATCTTCTTAACATATTTTACATGTTGTGTCATAATCTCCTGTCAGCCATGTTGAAATATTTCCACCCTCTGGTCTCACA
>SJYH01001518.1:754715-768497 GCA_006408735.1 Sylvicapra grimmia | reverse complement strand
GCCTATATCCCATCTCTCTCTTTAGTTGAAATAAAATCTAATTGAAATTGCATTAAAATAGAACTTGTAAAGGCCCATATGTCTTATCTCTAAATTCTTACCTCCAAATTTCTCCTCTGACTAATCCTAAAGTTTAATTCAAAACATTTTACTAAAACTGCTCTTGACATGGTTATCAATGACCTTTTCCTTGTCTTCTTAGAGTGTCAACTTTAAATTATATTCTTGTTTAATTCCACCACCATTTGATATGGCTGATAATTTCCTCCTTTTCAGAATGATTTTATAAATTGATTTCTAAGATTGCACACTCCACTAGGTTTCCTCCAGCATCAATGTTTACTTTTTTCAGTGTCCTTTGCTAATTCCACTCTCTTTTCTACTTTGAAATGCTGGATTTTCCTCTGTTATAGCCTATTTTCTATCCATTCAATTTTTGCCAGTCCAATGGCTTTACCAAACTCCTAAGTTTAGAGCCCCCAGATTAAACCACTGCCTTAGGTCCATACATGAATATGCAAGTTTCTACTTGGTTGGCTTGGAAGGGTTGAAGAAGAAAAGAACTGTGAAAGGAAAAAAAAAAAAAAATCGGAGCTAGAAACTGGTTAGATGGCACTAGGCAATAAGAATGGTGGGAAAAAAGGATTCCCACTATTGTGGACAGGATGTTCAATTCTTATTTCTAAGTTGCTTCTGTTTCTGTGATATGATACCTTCCTCTTTCTCTCCACTGAATCATGCAGAGGACTACACAGAAGCACAGTTTTAAGTGAAAGAGGTTATATCTGTGAACATTAAGAAAATGGTCTGAGGTTGGCATCTGGGTCCATGTGAGGTCTAACAAGAACTACATATGGGGAAAAGGAAGATAATCTATACACTAAACTAATTAAGTAGAATCGCAGCACGCCAGGCCTCTCTGTTCATTACCATCTCTCGGAGTTCACTCAGACTCACATCCATCGAGTCAGTGATGCCATCCAGCCATCTCATCCTCGGTCGTCCCCTTCTCCTCCTGCCCCCAATCCCTCCCAGCATCAGAGTCTTTTCCAATGAGTCAACTCTTCGCATGAGGTGGCCAAAGTACTGGACTTTCAGCTTTAGCATCATTCCTTCCAAAGAAATCCCAGGGCTGATCTCCTTCAAAATGGACTGGTTGGATCTCCTTGCAGTCCAAGGGACTCTCAAGAGTCTTCTCCAACACCACAGTTCAAAAGCATCAATTCTTCGGCGATCAGCCTTCTTCACAGTCCAACTCTCACATCCATATATGACCACAGGAAAAACCATAGCCTTGACTAAACGGACCTTAGTCGGCAAAGTAATGTCTCTGCTTTTGAAAATGCTATCTAGGTTGGACATAACTTTAAAGAGTCGGACACGACTGAGCGACTGAACTGAACTGAACTGAGGAAAATAGAGCCAGAAGGGACCTTGGTGATGTAAAGTTCCTCTTGGGATTTTTCAGAGATGTGGGAAAAGAAATATATAAAAGAGATTTAAACCTTTAGGGATAGTGATGATAGATAATTTCCAGATTACACATGTACATTCCCATCTGGCAGGTATTGTTAACAAGGAGGAGGCATGATATGAAAATCTGATATGAAATGAAATATTTAAATATTTCCTTTAATTAGGTTCTATTCAATACCTGTACAAATAAATGGAACCTGAATATAAAATTCAATAAGGAAAAACATACATTATTGAAATGTTTTCACCATGTATTCTTTAGCATATGTATAATAAGATGTNAAAAAAAAAAAAAAGACGTGTTCATGTTATTTTTCATCATCATCATTATTATTATCCTCATCAGCTGACCATTATTTAGTTCTTACTTTATCTGAGGTGCTGTTTTCAGTGCTGTGTATCTGTAATGTATTTAAACTTTATGTCATAGACTTCTGTGTGCACCTATAATACCATCCTTTTCTTCAGGCTTTCCTTTATTACACAGTCCCTTTGAGTGTCCTTATCTAAGTCCATGGCTTCCATAGACATTTAGAAATGATGCATTGTGTAATTCTAGCCCAGACAGCATTTTGAACTGGGAAATTTCTAGCAAATTACCTACTGAACATCTCCATCTGGATGATATATGGATATCCCAACTAAAAATATCCTCCTGCTTTCTGTATCTGTTATCCTGGTCCCTGGACAGCCTTACCTTGGATGAGGGGTATCTCTCAAGGCCTTACCTTGGATGAGGGGTATCTCTCAATGACACATCAAGTCATTCAAAACAAGAATTCTATCATTTCATTCTACATATCTTTGTGTTTTTAAGTTTTAACATTAATTGTTCTTTAATTTCAATCAATTCAAAATAATACCATCTTTTTTGCTTATCGTTGAGTTTCCATCCCCAATGCAGATGTTTTAAGCAAATATTTTTCCTTCTGTACCCTGGAAGCAGTATTTCCCAGGTGGTGCTAATGGTAAAAAAAACCCACTTGCTAATGCAAGAGACACAAGAGACAAAGGTTTAATCCCTGAGTAAGGAAGATTCCCCTGGAATAGGAAATGACAACCCTCTCCAATATTCTTGCCTGGAAAAGTCCATGGACAGAGAAGCCTGGCAGACTACAGTCTGTGGGATCACAAACAGTCGAACACGACTTATTGACTAATTACTATCCTTCTGCATCCTGGAAGCAATATTATTTAGTTGGTAAGTGTGAAAATGCTGGATTCAAGTCACTCATGGTTCCAGGTTCCATTTCCATGCTNTGCTAATGGTAAAAAAAACCCACTTGCTAATGCAAGAGACACAAGAGACAAAGGTTTAATCCCTGAGTAAGGAAGATTCCCCTGGAATAGGAAATGACAACCCTCTCCAATATTCTTGCCTGGAAAAGTCCATGGACAGAGAAGCCTGGCAGACTACAGTCTGTGGGATCACAAACAGTCGAACACGACTTATTGACTAATTACTATCCTTCTGCATCCTGGAAGCAATATTATTTAGTTGGTAAGTGTGAAAATGCTGGATTCAAGTCACTCATGGTTCCAGGTTCCATTTCCATGCTGCCTAATATGTGACATTGGACAAGTTTCTTAACCTCTATAAGAGGGGTATAGCAAACTTTATCAACTAACAAGATGTAGGAAAAATGAGAAAAAAAGTCAAAAAAATAAACTGATAGTGAATAAGAAACATAAAAGGAGATGCCAAAATAAGTCCAATATATCAACAAATAAAGGCAGGAGACTAAATTTAGTTTTAAAAAGTTATAGATTATAACATTACATTTTAAAATATTCTTGCTTACGAGAGAAATGCCTGGAACAGAATGAAACATAAAGGGATATAGAAACTACACCATGAAATATCAATAGTAGAATTACTGATGTATCCTCATAAATACCATTAAATCATGAATGAAATTTAAAATTTTTGTCTCTCTTTGTTTTCTATATCAGTCAGAAATTTCTGTATGAATTTATAGATACTCAATTGAAAATGTCTTAAAACACAGAACATATTGATTTATGTAATAGGAAAGTTTAGTCATGGATTTGGCTTAGACATGGCTGTACTCAGAGGCTTAAATGCTGGGGTTGTACTCTCCATCTTTTAGGTCCAGTTTTCTCTTCATGTTGTTTTAATGCAGCAGATAGATTATCTCCACATGGCAGAAAAGATATCCACTATCAGCCCCATTCATAACCTGCCAGCTTACTAATTCTAGCAGGTAAAACAGAAAAGACACTTTTCTCTTCCCATGCCCATAGAGCAATCCTGGAAAACACTCTGTTTGGACTTGCCAGTGGTAAGTCTATAGATTATTCCTGACTGGGACACATGCCCAACTGACTATAAGTGAGACGAGGCACTGTGATTGACAGAAACACTTGGATCAGGTGTATTTTGTAGGATGGAGTACTGAGTAAAAAAAAAAAAAAAAAAGTTTATGCTATACCTTTTTTTATTGACTGATACCAGGAATAGCGGCTGGGAGGAGCTACCCCACGTCCAAGGCCAGGGGTGGCGCCCGAGGCCAGGGGCGATGGCTGGGAGGAGCAACCCCATGCCCAAGGAGTGGTGGCTGTGCGGGTGCAGAAGGGCCTAGAGGAGGCATCCCATGTTGAAGGTCAAGAAGGGCGGCGGGAAGAGATACCCCTCATCCAAGGTAAGGAGCACCGGCTGTGCTTTACTAGAGCAGCCGTGAAGAGATACCCCACGCCCAAGGTAAGAGAAACCCAAGTAAGATGGTAGGTGTTGCAAGAGGGCATCAGAGGGCAGACACACTGAAACCATAATCACAGAAAACTAATCATTCTAATCACACTAGGACCACAGCCTTGTCTAACTCAATGACACTAAACCATGGCCGTGGGGCAACCCAAGACGGGTGGGTCATGGTGGAGAGGTCTGACATAATGTGGTCCACTGGAAAAGGGAATGGCAAACCACTTCAGTATTCTTGCCTTGAGAACCCCATGAACAGTATGAACAGGCAAAATGGTAGGATACTGAAAGAGGAACTCCCGAGGTCAGTAGGTGCCCAATATGCTACTGAAGGTCAGTGGAGAAATAACTCCAGAAAGAATCAAGGGATGGAGCCAAAGCTAAAGCAACACCCAGCTGTGGATGTGACTGGTGATAGAAGCAAGGTCTCATGCTGTAAAGAGCAATATTGCATAGGAACCTGGAATGTCAGGTCCATGAATCAAGGCAAATTGGAAGTGGTCAAACAGGAGATGGCAAGAGTGAACGTCAACATTCTAGGAAACAGCGAACTAAAATGGACTAGAATGGGTGAATTTAACTCAGATGGCCATTATATCTACTACTGCAGGCAGGAATCCCTCAGAAGAAATGGAGTAGCCATCATGGTCAACAAAAGAGTCCAAAATGCAGTACTTGGATGCAATCTCAAAAATGACAGAATGATCTCTGTTCGTTTCAAAGGCAAACCATTCAATATCACAGTGATCCAAGTCTACGCCCCAACCACGAATGCTGAAGAAGCTGAAGTTCAATGGTTCTATGAAGACCTACAAGACCTTTTAGAACTAACACCCAAAAAAGATGTCCTTTTCATTATAGGGGACTGGAATGCTAAAGTAGGAAGTCAAGAAACACCTGGAGTAACAGGCAAATTTGGCCTTGGAATGCGGAATGAAGCAGGGCAAAGACTAATAGAGTTTTGCCAAGAAAATGCACTGGTCATAGCAAACACCCTCTTCCAACAACACAAGAGAAGACTCTACACATGGACATCACCAGATGGTCAACACCGAAATCAGATTGATTATATTCTATGCAGCCAAAGATGGAGAAGCTCTATACAGTCAACAAAAACAAGACCAGGAGCTGACTGTGGCTCAGATCATGAACTCCTTATTGCCAAATTCAGACTCAAATTGAAGAAAGTAGGGAAAACCACTAGACCATTCAGGTATGACCTAAATCAAATCCCTTATGATTATACAGTGGAAGTAAGGAATAGATTTAAGGGCCTAGATCTGATAGATAGAGTGCCTGAAGAACTATGGAATGAGGTTCGTGACATTGTACGGGAGACAGGGACCAAGACCATCCCCATGGAAAAGAAATGCAAAAAAGCAAAATGGCTGTCTGGGGAGGCCTTACAAATAGCTGTGAAAAGAAGAGAGGCGAAAAGCAAAGGAGAAAAGGAAAGATATAAGCACCTGAATGCAGAGTTCCAAAGAATAGCAAGAAGAGATAAGAAAGCCTTCTTCAGCGATCAATGCAAAGAAATAGAGGAAAACAACAGAATGGGAAAGACTAGAGATCTCTTCAAGAAAATTAGAGATACCAAGGGAACATTTCATGCAAGGATGGGCTCGATAAAGGACAGAAATGGTCTGGACCTAACAGAAGCAGAAGATATTAAGAAGAGGTGGCAAGAATACACGGAAGAACTGTACAAAAAAGATCTTCACGACCCAGATAATCATGATGATGTGATCACTAATCTAGAGCCAGACATCTTGGAATGTGAAGTCAAGTGGGCCTTAGAAAGCATCACTACGAACAAAGCTAGTGGAGGTGATGGAATTCCAGTTGAGCTGTTTCAAATCCTGAAAGATGATGCTGTGAAAGTGCTGCACTCAATCTGCCAGCAAATTTGGAAAACTCAACAGTGGCCACAGGACTGGAAAAGGTCCGTTTTCATTCCAATTCCAAAGAAAGGCAATGCAAAAGAATGCTCCAATTACCGCACAATTGCACTCATCTCACATGCTAGTAAAGTAATGCTCAAAATCCTCCAAGCCAGGCTTCAGCAATACGTGAACCGTGAACTCCCTGATGTTCAAGCTGGCTTTAGAAAAGGCAGAGGAACCAGAGATCAAATTGCCAACATCCGCTGGATCATGGAAAAAGCAAGAGAGTTCCAGAAAAACATCTACTTCTGCTTTATTGACTATGCCAAAGCCTTTGACTGTGTGGATCACAATAAACTGTGGAAAATTCTGAAAGAGATGGGAATACCAGACCACCTAACCTGCCTCTTGAGAAATCTGTATGCAGGTCAGGAAGCAACAGTTAGAACTGGACATGGAACAACAGACTGGTTCCAAATAGGAAAAGGAGTACGTCAAGGCTGTATATTGTCACCCTGCTTATTTAACTTATATGCAGAGTACATCATGAGAAATGCTGGACTGGAGGAAACACAAGCTGGAATCAAGATTGCCGGGAGAAATATCAATAACCTCAGATATGCAGATGACACCACCCTTATGGCAGAAAGTGAAGAGGAGCTAAAAAGCCTCTTGATGAAAGTGAAAGAGGAGAGCGAAAAAGTTGGCTTAAAGCTCAACATTCAGAAAACGAAGATCATGGCATCTGGTCCCATCACTTCATGGGAAATAGATGGGGAAACAGTGGAAACAGTGCCAGACTTTATTTTTTTAGGCTCCAAAATCACTGCTGATGGTGACTGCAGCCATGAAATTAAAAGACGCTTACTCCTTGGAAGAAAAGTTATGTCCAACCTAGATAGCATTTTCAAAAGCAGAGACATTACTTTGCCGACTAAGGTCCGTTTAGTCAAGGCTATGGTTTTTCCTGTGGTCATGTATGGATGTGAGAGTTGGACTGTGAAGAAGGCTGATCGCCGAAGAATTGATGCTTTTGAACTGTGGTGTTGGAGAAGACTCTTGAGAGTCCCTTGGACTGCAAGGAGATCCAACCAGTCCATTTTGAAGGAGATCAGCCCTGGGATTTCTTTGGAAGGAATGATGCTAAAGCTGAAACTCCAGTACTTTGGCCACCTCATGCGAAGAGTTGACTCATTGGAAAAGACTCTGATGCTGGGAGGGATTGGGGGCAGGAGGAGAAGGGGACGACCGAGGATGAGATGGCTGGATGGCATCACTGACTCGATGGATGTAAGTCTGAGTGAACTCCGAGAGATGGTAATGAACAGAGAGGCCTGGCGTGCTGCGATTCATGGGGTCGCAAAGAGTCGGACACAACTGAGCGACTGAACTGAACTGAACTGAATATTAGGTTCAAGTCCAAAATCATCCTTTGAAAGCTAGTCCATTATTTATCTCATGCAATAAATATTCTCCAAGTCATTTTAAGCTAGGAATAAATATTGAGCTTGATATCCCAACTATGTTGTGTTTCTAATGAAAAAGGGAATAAATACTAGCAAAGTGATGGTAAAAAAAAATTTGTATTTTCCTCTCACAGTAATTTCTCCGTGTCAACAACAACTAATCTAATTCCTAATGTTGCTAAAATGATCTTAGATAAATAGTGGGGAGTTTTATGTAGTAGCCATATAAATTTTCTTCCACACAAAGTAGAGTAATATTTATCTCTTAAGAGTTCATTTTTACATTTTTCATAAGTTCCACTGTATAATTTAGTCATGTTCAACTATAAGTGAAAAAGCACTTTTTCCCTCTTTTTCCCCAAATACATCTTCACATAGTAAAGGTGAAATTTGTGCATCCCTGGGGATTTTATAAAAGAGAGAGGTGGAAGGAGAAGTTGAAAGGCAGAGTAAGTTCAAATTGTCAAGCCATTTGGTCTGTGTGAATTTTACCCAGGAGAATCACCCATTCTTATTGTCAAAAGCCAAGTGATCTTGGGAAGCAAGAAAGACAATTCAAAAGTGATGGGAAAATCCCAAGCCAAAGAGCAAAGCTGAATGATATTTTACAAGTTGTGAAACAGTTTTATTCCAACGGGTTTTTTAAAGAACAAGCTCCATGAAAATTGTAATAACACTGAAAGGCAATGGAATTTCCAAATTAATTTATATTTTCTTAAATTTATTTTTTACTTTTAAAAGATAAAACTTGATTAATACTATTGTAAGTACAAATGTAATTATGTACACATTTAACACCCAGTCAGCCCCATTTCAGACAGTTTAATTTTCTTTTATAAACATTTCATCCAATTCTGATATATTTTTCCTCATATTATTTTTTTAAAATTGATCCTGAAATTAATGAAATAACAATGTAAAGGTAATTTTAAGACAGCACCCCATTCTGGCATCCTCATGTGGTCATTAATTCCTGCTCTGAACTGTTTGTTGGAGTGAGAAAAATAAATATTATATTCATCATTCCTTGCAAAATTACTATTATGTCCATTTTTCAGAAATAAAAATTTTAAGATCAAACAATAGCAGAATTAGGATCATATTGCTTTCAAAATTCAAGTAATTGTTAGTTTACTATATCAAATGAATGTATTACATCATTGAATGCCATGGTCTGAAGCTATCATCTAAACATTTATTAAACAATGTGGGAAACTGAACTGTAATCAGCAAATCACTGAAGACTCACTGTGGACAACTTTGAGTCCAAAACTCCAAAGAGATCTAGTCATAGTAGGGGCTTCACAGAATTGTGAGATTTACCTCCAGGAACTCAACCAAGTTTCCATGGTAAATACGAGAGACGAATATTCTCCTGCTTCTGACAGAGAGGAGAAGGGAGCCATTTGAAATACTTCAAAGCATTCTGCTCGTCTTAACAAGGCTTGCCCTAAAAGGGAACTAGTAAATCAGAGCCTAATTTGCTGGGGTATTATCAGAACCTAAATGGGGAAAGGGAAAACCCAACTCCAACCTGATTTAGCTATCTTGTCCCACTGAAAGGGAGAAGAAAACAGAAAAACAAAAGGGAGAAACAACGTGTGAAGTTTATCTGCAGAGAAATAGTTTCACCCAAAGACTGAGATTTAATCAAATAAAGGACTATAAAATGTCTCCACTGCCCTTATACTTCACCATCACATTAGTAAACATTTATTTACAATAGCTCATTTTACCAAGTTCACCATGTCTGGTGCTCAAAAAAAATTAAAAGGCAAAAAATACAATAATCAAAATACAAAAATTAAAAGGCAAAAATACAATACTCTGAAGAGATGGGGTCGCAAAGAGTCGGACACGACTGAGCGACTGAACTGAACTGAAGAGATAGAGTAAGTATCTGAACCAAAGATGGCAATGATGTTGAAATTATCAGACTGGGAGTTTAAAATAACTATAATTCATTTGCTAGGGGCTCTAACATATAGAGTAGACAGCATGTAAGAATAGATGGGAAATGTAAGCAGAGAGATGGAAATCTTAAAAAAAAAAAAAAAAATCCAAAAAGGAAATGTTAAGGATCAAAACCACTGTAACAGAAAAGAAGAATGCCTATAAAGGACTAGACAGAGCTGATGGAAAAAAATCTAAGCTACAACACGTATAAATAGAACCTTGAAAAAAACCCAAAAGCAGAGAATGACGACTTAAAAAGAAAAAAAAACAAACACAGAATATCCAAGGACTGTGGTACAACTGCAAAAGGTATAACATATGCATACTTGGGATGCCAGAAAGAGAAAGAAGAAACAGAAGAAAATATTTGAAACAAAATAATGTCAGCATAGACCTTGAAAGTTCAAAGTACAGCAAGCAAAATAACTATATTAAAAAAAATTTACATCTAGGCCTATTATATTTAAACTACAGAAAATAAAATATAAAGAAAAAAAATCCTGAAAGATCAAGGAAAAAGACATCTTATTTATAGAGAAGCAAAAATAAAGAGTGTTACATCCTGCTGCTGCTGCTGCTCCTTAGTCGCTTCAGTCGTGTCCGAGTCTGTGCGACCCCATAATGGAAGCCCACTAGGTCCCCCATCCCTGGGATTCTCTAGGCAAGAATACTGGAGTGGGTTGCCATTTCCATCTCCAATGCATGAAAGNCATGGGGATGGTCTTGATCCCTGTCTCCCATACAATGTCATGAACCTCATTTCATAGTTCATCAGGCACTCTATCAGATCTAGGCCCTTAAATCTGTTCCTCTGTATCCTCTTAAATCACTTCCACTGTATAATCATAAGGAATTTGATTTAGGTCATACCTGAATGGTCTAGCAGTTTTCCCTACTTTCTTCAATTTGTGGTCTTTATTGTACTAAAACTATTCTGATTTCTTACTGGGATCTGACACTGCTTGAAGAAAAAGAACTATATGACTTCCCTTACAGCTAAGAGTTGTGTTAATCTCCAGAAGAGCTTCAGATTGTCTTTCTAATTTCTGAGCAGTCATAGTTTCACATTCCAAACCACAGGTAGAAGAAAAAGTACCCTTGCATGCTATATTTGCAATTATGGAATCCTCTTAAATGTCTTTTAATTTTTTTATTACTCTATGTTATTATCAAAATTATTCTAAGCAGATTGATTATAGAAACTTTGGACAAAAAGAAATATATATGGAAAAAATGTTTTAAACTACTTTGAAACACTGTACTTAGTTTTCTGACAATGCAGCGACAAATTACCACAAATGTGATGGTTTAAAACAATTGAAATCTATTCTCTCATAGTCCTGAAGGCTAGAAATCTGAAATTCAGCAAGGCAATGATCCCTCCAGAGGCTTTAAGAGATAATTTATTTTCTTCCTCTTCCATATTCTGTTGGCTCCAGGGATTTCTCTGTGACTTCATCATTCCAATCTGTTTTGGTGATCACATGGCCTCTCTTCTGTGTGTAGTCTCCCTCTGTTTGACTTTCACTAAAACCTTTGGCACTGGATTTGGGGCCCACCCAGATAATCTACGGTGGTCTCTCTAATTTCCAGATCCTTAATTAAATCTGTTGAGATGCTTTTTTCAAAAAAGGTAACATTTGCAAATACTAGAAATTAAAATGTATATATATCTTTTAGTTGCCCATCATTCAATTCACTATAAAAATTTAAACATTTAAATAATTTAAAGAGTCAATCTTTCTCTTAATATCTCTCATTATGGCCTCATTCTGTATAGGGTTCCCATAAAAACAGTAAAATAAGTAATATATATTTCAAAATGTATTTCTATTTTGTTAAAACTTCATTTAAAAAATACATAACAGAAAAATTCAAAATTTAAATTATTTTTGAAGGAAATAGCATGAGGAAAAGAGGAGGCAATCCTGGCACATCATATCAGTACCTAGGACATTAGTAACAGTGGATTAGTTCTAAAACTGAGTACTTGTTTCATGGGTGTATATTTTATTTTTATTTTTCATAACTTCAGTTCAGTTCAGTTGCTCAGTCGTGTCCGACTCTTTGCGACCCCATGAATCGCAGCACGCCAGGCCTCCCTGTTCATCACCATCTCTCGGAGTTCACCCAGACTCATGTCCATCGAGTCAGTGATGCCATCCGGTCATCTCATCACAGTCTTTAACTTAATGAGATATTAGCCATTCAAAGACATTAGAAGGATTTTCATAGGATATTTCCAAAGTGGTAATAACAGCTTACGCTCCAGTAGTATTAAAAGCATCTGTCACACTGTAGATACCACCCACACTGAATATCATGTTTATAAAAAAAAGGAAAAAGCAATCTTTGCTACTTGATAAAGATAAATGTCATTTTAAATTTATGTATTTAAGCATCTCTTATTTTTTTACATGTACTTTAGGATAAGTTCATCAAGATTCTAAAAATATTTGAATTTTGATTGTAACTGCATTGACTCAATATATGATTTTAAAGAAAATGTTGAATCTTTTTATCCATGTATACAATGTAAATATCCATCTCTACAATGTAAATATCCATCTCTACAATGTAAATATCCATCTCTATACCTCTTCTCTATGGACAGTCAACAAAAATATAAATGATTTCTCCATAAATGTCTTGCCCATATTTGAATAGCTTTATTCTTCTTAGTATAAATACTGTCTTGGTTTTTCATAAATTTCTTTCATTTCATTTCACTGATTCTTCTCTCTCCCTATGAAATATCATGTTTGTAATAGAATAATATCATAAATATCTTTTGATAACCAGATTACATGTGTCTGTGTATTCACATAAATCTGTTTCCACATGTGTGAAGTGAAGTGAAAGTCACTCGGTCCTGTCCGACTCTTTGCGACATCAGGGACTATATAGTCCATGGAATTCTCCAGGCCAGAATACTGGAATGGGTAGCCTTTCCCTTCTCCAGAGGATCTTCCCAACCCAGGGATCAAACCCAGGTCTCTCTTGCATTGTGGGTGGATTCTTCACCATCTGAGCAACAAGGTAAGCCCCAAAATATTGGAGTGGGTAGCCTATCCCTTCTCCAGCAGATCTTCCTGACCCAGGAATCAAACCAGGGCGGTTCAGTTGCAGGCGGATTTTTTACATGTATAAACATGATATTTTTAGTTAAACATGCAATAAACACAACTAAAACTAGATCAAACAAATAGGAAATCTATTGAATCACAGAATATTGAATTCTAAATAAGAACAGGTCATGAAAAAAAAAAGTTTTCCAACAAATAATGTTGTAGGGTTTCTTTTTCTCACTTCTGAAAATTTTTGGTTTGATTTAATAAAATTGTACTAAATGTAGAATTCCCCAGTAAAAGTCAAAAAGCCACCTGAGGTGACAATTTTCTTTGGGCAATGAGTTTTAACTTCCGATTCACATCTTAAATAGTCATGGGGCTAATTTAGGTTATTGATTCATTTTCCAGAGAGCTTTAATTTGTATATTTCTAGCAATTTGTCTGGAGAAGGCAATGGCATGCCACTCCAGTACTCTTGCCTGGAAAATCCCATGGATGGAGGAGCCTGGTGGGCTGCAGTCCATGGGGTCGCTAAGAGTCGGACACGACTGAGTGCCTTCACTTTCACATTTCACTTTCATGCATTGGAGAAGGAAATGGCAACCCACTCCAGTGTTCTTGCCTGGAGAATCCCAGGGACAGGGGAGCCTGGTAGGCTGCCGTCTCTGGGGTCACACAGAGTCGGACACGACTGAAGTGACTTAGCAGCAGCAGCAGCAGCAATTTGTCAATTTCATCTAAACTGTCAAGTTTATTGGCAAAAAGGTATTGCTAACATTCCTTTACTAGGTTTTAATATCTCTAATTTCTGAGGTAATGTTGGTACTTTGTGCATCCTCCCAGTGTTTCTCCTTTATGACTCTACTTACCTGACTGAAACTTTATCAAGATTATTGATGTTTTCACAGAAACAGTTTTGGGTTTCATTGACTTTTCTCTGTTATTTTGTTTTCCAGTTATTTGTTTTCTACTCTCATCTTCATCTCTTTCCATTCACTTTATTTAACCAGGTTTTCCCTTTCTGGCCTTTTAAGACAGAAGCTAAAGTCACTATTATGAGACCTTCATTTTCTTCTACATTTGGCACTATAAAATTTCCTGAAATAATACTTTTCCTGTAGCCCACAAATTTTTATATTACATGTTTTAATTTTAATTTAGTTCAAAATATTTTCTAATATCCTCTTTGAATTCTTCTTTGGCCCTTA
>SJYH01001518.1:550164-573095 GCA_006408735.1 Sylvicapra grimmia | reverse complement strand
ATCAAATCATATTTAAAGTTGTACTTTTTAAGTCATTTATAATTTTTCACCAGTTTTGAAATTCATATTAAGCATCTTAAGCCAAAATAATCTAGAAGATTAATTTTTTGTGGGGAAGGTCTTTGAAAGAACATTACAACTGGTTGACATATGAATTAGGCTTCTGGGGCAATCAGAGGCCCATCACCCCCTTGCTTGTCCTTGAGATATGCACTCTGGTTGCCTTCCCTGCACTAAAAGCTGCCCAGAACAAAGCTGTGAGAGAGTAATGTGGTGTTGAAGCCATCTGAACAGTATATACAACTGAGCCTGGTTAAAGCTTCTAATAAATTTTTAACATTCTATTGGTGGACACTTAGGTTGCTCCCATATCTTAGCTATTTTAATAATAGTATTATGAACATTGGGATGCACATATCTTTTCATTTAGTGTTTTCATTTTTTTGGATGTATACCCAGGAGTGGAATAGGTGAGTCATATCATAGTTGATTTTAGATTTGTTGAGGAACCTCCATATTGTTTTCCATAGTTCAGTTCAGTCACTCAGCCATGTGAGACTCTTTGCGACCCCATGGACTGCAACATACCAGTCCATGCTCTCCATCACCAACCACCGGGGTTTACCCAAACTCATGTCCATTGAGTCAGTGATGCCATCCAAACATCTCATCCTCCATAATTCTGTAATCCCCTTCTCCCACCTTCAATCTTTCCCAGCATCAGGTCTGTTCCAATGAGTCAGTTCTTTGCATAAAGTGGCCAAAGTATTGGAGTTTCAGCTTCAGCATCAGTCCTTCCAATGAACACTCAGGACTGATCTCCTTTAGGATAGACTGGTTGAATCTCCTTTCACTCCAAGGGACTCTCAAGAGTCTTCTCCAACACCACAGTTCAAAAGCATTAATTCTTTGGCTTTCAGCTTTCTTCACAGTCCAACTCTCACATCCATACATGACCACTGGAAAAAAAATAGCCTTGACTAAATGGACTTTTGTTGGCAAAGTAATGTCTCTGATTTTTAATATGTTGTCTAGGTTCAGTTCAGTTCAGTCGCTCAGTCGTGTCCGACTCTTTGCGACCCCATGAATCGCAGCACGCCAGGCCTCTCTGTTCATTACCATCTCTCGGAGTTCACTCAGACTCACATCCATCGAGTCAGTGATGCCATCCAGCCATCTCATCCTCGGTCGTCCCCTTCTCCTCCTGCCCCCAATCCCTCCCAGCATCAGAGTCTTTTCCAATGAGTCAACTCTTCGCATGAGGTGGCCAAAGTACTGGAGTTTCAGCTTTAGCATCATTCCTTCCAAAGAAATCCCAGGGCTGATCTCCTTCAAAATGGACTGGTTGGATCTCCTTGCAGTCCAAGGTTGGTTAGAACTTTTCTTCAAAGGAGTAAGTATCTTTTAAATTCATGGCTACAGAACTATCTGCAGTGATTTTGGACCCACTCCCCGCCAAAAAAAAAAAAATAGTCTGCCACTGTTTTCCCATCTATTTGCCATGAAGTGTAGGGACCAGATGCCATAATGTTAGTTTTCTGAATGTTGAGCTATTGCCTTTCCTTGGGATTGGAATGAAAACTGACCTTTTCCAGTCCTGTGGCCACTTCTGGGTTTTCCATATTTGCTGGCATATTGAGTGCAGCACTTTCACAGCATCATCTTTTAGGATTTGAAATAGCTCAGCTGGAATTCCATCATCTCCACTACCTTTGTTCATAGTGAAGCTTCCCAAGGCCCACTTGACTTCACATTCCAGGATGTCTGGCTCTAGGTGAGTGATCACACCATCGTGATTATCTGGGTCATGAAGATCTTTTTTGTACAGTTCTTCTGTGTATTCTTGCCACCTCTTCTTAATATCTTCTACTTCTGTTAGGTCCATAACATTTCTATCCTTTATTGAGTCCATCTTTGCATAAAATGTTCTCTGATATCTCTAATTTTCTTGAAGATATCTCTAGTCATTCCCATTCTGTTGTTTTCCTTTATGTCTTTGCACTGATCACTGAGGAAGGCTTTCTTATCTCTCATTGCTATTCTTTGGAACTCTGCATTCAGATGGGTATATCTTTCCTTTTCTCCTTTGTTTTTCATGTCTCTTCTTTTCACAGCTATTTGTAAAGCCTCTCCAGAGAGCCATTTTGCTTTTTAGCATTTCTTTTTCTTGGGGATGGTCTTGTTCCCTATCTCCTGTACAATGTCATGAACCTGTGTCCATAGTTCATCAGGCACTGTGTCTATCAGATCTAGTCCTTTAAATATATTTCTCACTTCCACTGTATAATTGTAAGGGATTCGATTTTGGTCACACCTGAATGATCTAGTGGTTTTCCCTATTTTCTTCAATTTTAGTCTGAATTTGGCAATAAGGAGTTCATGATCTGAGCTACAGTCAGCAGCTGGTCTTGTCTTTGCTGACTGTATAGAGCTTCTCCATCTTTGGCTGCAAAGAATATAATCCATCTGATTTTGGTATTAGCTATCTGGTGATGTCCATGTGTAGAATCTTCACTTGTGTTGTTGGAAGAGGGTGTTTGCTATGACCAGCGCATTCTCTTGGCAAAACTCTTATTAGCCTTTGCCTTGCTTCATTCTGTACTCCAGGCCAAATTTGCCTGTTACTCAAGATCTTTCTTGACGTCCTACTTTTGCATTCCAGTCCCCTATAATGAAAAGGACATTCTTTTGGATGTTAGTTCTAAAAGGTCTTGTAGGTCTTCATAGAACCGTTCTACTTCAGCTTCTTCAGCATTATTGGCCGGGCATAGACTTGAATTACCGTTATATTGAATGATTTGCCTTGGAAATGAACAGAGATCATTCTGTCATTTTTGAGATTGCATCCAAGTACTGCATTTCAGACTCTTTTGTTGACTATGATGGCCACTCCATTTCATCTAAGGGATTCTTGCCCACAGTAGTAGATATAATGGTCATCGGAGTTAAATTTACCCATTCCAGTCCATTTTAGTTCCCTGATTTCTAGTAGTTGCACCAATTTACATTCCCATTAACAGTGTAGAAGGGTTTCCTTTTCTCCACATGCTCACTAATGTGTGTTATTTTTGGTCTTTTTGATGACAGCCATTCTGACAGGTGTGAGAGGATATCTTATTGTGGTTTTGAATACATTTCTCTTATGATTAGTGACATTGAGCAACTTTTTATATGCCTGATAGCCATCAGTATGTCTTTTGTTTTGGAAAAATGTCTATTGAGTTCTTCTGTCCATTTTTTAATTGAGTTGTTTGTTTGGTTTTTGTTACTTGGTTGTATGAGGTGTTTATATATTTTTGACATTTGACATTGTTGTCACAAATTTTGACATTTGTGACAACATGAATGGATGTGGAGGGTATTAGGCTAAGTGAAATAAGTCAGACAAAAGCAAGTACTATATGTTATAATTTATATGTCAAATCTAAAAAATGAAACGAATGAGCATAGCAGAATAGAAACAGACTCACATATATAGAGAACAAATTAGTTGTTTCCAGTGGGGAGAGGAAAGAGAGGTGGGAGATAAAAGCTGAAGATAAGTGGTATAAACTACTATGTATAAAATAAATAAGTATAAGGTTATACTCTACAGCATAGGGAATGTAGCCAATGTTCTATAATATCTTTAAAAGGAGTACAATATAACCGATAAAAATATTGAATCAATGTTATAAACCTTAAACTAATATAATATTTAAATCAGTCATGATGTCAATGTAAAAACAAAAGATTCTGGTGGGAGAGTTCAGAGATCCCTAGTGGTCTTGCAGCTGCACAAGACAAACTTCATATGTACGTTTCCTTGCTTATTAAATTTGCCACCTACCAGTATGGAGTTATCTGATTCAGTTTGCCCCTGCCCTCTAGATATGGCAGTGGTTTCACATTACATCTGAGAAGCTCTCCAGGGAATTGCAAAGTAACATCTTTCTAGTTCTATTATAAATTGAGTATATGACATGCAATATTTATATTCAGTCTTGAAATTCAATTTATCCAATTGAAGCAGTGATGTGTGTGTTTATATTTTTTATTAACTAATCCCAGTATGCCAAGCAATAGGATAAATATAATAGTAAGTCAGATTCCTGCTTTTGAGGAATTCATGGTTTTACAGAGCTGTTGATTTGGAAAAAATATTTTTATGTATAAGTGATCCATTGGACTTCATCTTTAAGATCTTTCATTTTTAAATTTTAATCACTGCCGCTATCTGAAAAGACATCCAGAATTATTAGGTCATGCTTAGTCTCTCCCTTGAGTTTTCCATTGTCTGCTTCCTATATCTATGGGTTCTCCACAGTTGTTATATGTAACATTATCTTTATTTTCTATAGTTGAAGGGTTGAGAGGTGAAATGGAACAAGTTGCATGTATGTATTTTTCTACTGTGTTCACTTGTGAACTGTATATATTCACAAAACATACACAGATTTGCATGTTGTATGGTACATTGCCAAGCAACAACATCTTTCTCCCAGCACCTTGGGAATTAAAACACTAAGATAGAAACATGGGCTCCAGATACACTGTAATCCATCTCTACTGCAAGAACTAATACAGCAAATGTTGGTATGTATTATGTTAAAAACATTAATCTTTTGACAGCTTTAATAAGGAAATTTCAGAGCTGGAAGAAAACTAAAAAGCATTAGCTGACAGTTACAACCAAGACAATGACTATTCTGATAGTCTTTTAATGCACTGTAGTATTGATTCCTCCAAGTTCGCTGAGTTGACTTTTGTGTGCCCTAAATGTCATATATGTTTGTAAAAGGGACATAGAGAGATTTAATTCATACACACAGAAGAAGCATCAATGTATAAGACAAATAGAGATTGGAATGATAATGGCTACAAGGCAAGTAATATTCAGTTCAGTCACTCAGTCGTGTCTGACTCTTTGCGACTCCGTGGACTACATACAGCACACTAGGCTTCCCGGTCCATCACCAACTCCCAGAGCTTACTCAAACTCATGTCAATCGAGTTAGTGATGCCATCCAACCATCTCATCCTCTGTCGTCCCCTTCTCCTCTTGCCTTCCATCTTTCCCAGCATCAGGGTCTTTTACAGTGAGTCAGTTCTTCTCATCAGGTGGCCAAAGTATTGGAGTTTCTGTTTCAGCATCAGTCCTTCCAATGAATAGTCAGGACTGATTACTTGTAGGATTGACTGGTTTGATCTCCTTGAAGTCCAAGGGACTCTCAAAAACCATAGTTTTGATTAGATGGACCTTTATTGGCAAAGTAATGTCCCTGCTTTTTAATATGCTGTCTAGGTTGGTCAGAACTTTTCTTCCAAGGAGCAAGAATTTCACGGCTGCAGTCACCATCTGCAGTGATTTTGGAGTCCCCCAAAATAAAGTCTATCACTGTTTCCATTGTTTCACCATCTATTTGCCATGATGTGATGGGACCAGATACCATGATCTTAGTTTTCTGAATGTTGAGCTTTAAGCCAGCTTTTTCACTTTTCTCTTTCACTTTCATCAATAGACTTTAGTACTTCACTTTCTGCCATAGGGGTGGTGTCATCTACACATTTGAGGTTATTGGTATTTCTCCCAGAAATCATGATTCCAGCTTGTGCTTCATCCAGCCTGGCATTTCTCATGATGTACTCTGCATATAAGTTAATTAAGCAGGGTGACAATATACAGCCTTGACATACTCCTTTTCCTATTTGGAACCAGTCTGTTGTTCCTTGTCCAGTTCTAACTGTTGCCTCTTGACCTGCATGCAGACTTCTCAGGAGGTTGGTAAGGTGGTCTGGTATTCCCATCTGTTTAAGAATTTTCCACAGTTTGTTGTGATCCATTCAGTCAAAGGCTTTGGCATAGTCAATAAAGCAGAAGTAGATATTTTTCTGGAATTCTCTTGTTTTTCTGATGATCCAGTGGATGTTGGCAATTTGATCTCTGGCTCCTCTGCCTTTTCTAAAACCAACTTGAACATCTGGAATTTTATAGTTCATGTACTATTGAAGCCTGGCTTGGAGAATTTTGGGCATTACTTTGTTAGCCTGTGCAAAGAGGGCAATTGTGCAGTAGTTTGAAGATTCTTTGACATTGCCTTTCTTTGGGATTGGAATAAAAACTGACCTTTTCCAGTCCTATGGCCACTGCTGAGTTTTTCAAATTTGCTGGCATAGTGAGTGCAGCACTTTCACAGCATCATCTTTTAGGATTTGATGTAGTTCAACTAGAATTCCATCACCTCCACTAGCTTTGTTCATAATGATACTTCCTAAGTCCCACCAGATGTCTGGCTCTAGGTGAGTGATCACACCATCGTGGCTATCTGGGTCATTAAAGTCTTTTTTGTATAGTTCTTCTGTATATTGTTTCCACCTCTTAATATCTTCTGCTTCTGTTAGATCCATACCATTTCTGCAAGTAATGTTGGTAGCCACCAAAACTTGAAAGAAGCAGGGAATATATTCTCCCCCAGAGCCTCTGGAGGGAGTNATAGTTCTTCTGTATATTGTTTCCACCTCTTAATATCTTCTGCTTCTGTTAGGTCCATACCATTTCTGCAAGTAATGTTGGTAGCCACCAAAACTTGAAAGAAGCAGGGAATATATTCTCCCCCAGAGCCTCTGGAGGGAGTTCCACCTGGCCAATGTCTTGATTTCAATGCAGTGACTCTGACTTTGGGCCTTTGGTCTCCAGAATTTTGACAAATAATTTTCTGTTACTTTTAGTCACCCAATGGTGGTAATTTGTTACAGAAACCATATGAAGTTAATACATACAGTATATTTTTCTCCCTCATTGATTTTGGATGTCATCATACAATTTTCTTTGGCTGGTGTTGTACAAATCAGATGTTTATAGGTATCATGGTGAAGCAGAAATTTTAAGCTCATTCTTTAAGCAGTTCATATCATCCTTCATAACATATTCTCAAAACTCCTTCAACCTAGGTTCCAAAAGAAGACATAGAGTCAATCCCAGCAAAGCATAGTGAAGCACAGGGCCCAATCAAGTCAAGCCAAGCTTAGCCACACCCAGCAGAACTGCAGCCAACCTTCAGTTCTCATAAAATGTGAACAAAAATAAATGGTGTGACAAACTATTGATATTTTGGGGTTGGTGATATTTGGGGTTACTTGTTGTTAAGCCAAAAGTGAATGATAATGCACATAGGGAATTGATGAATATTTTATACACTCTTGTGCTTTTTTCTTTAGATTTTAAAATTACTATTGTTTGTTTTATTATCTTTTAACTACAGGGAGGTATTTCTTATAATTAAATATTGTTTTTCTGTTCTCTAGGAAGATGATTATTCAAGATTCTGAATAATCTTGATTATTAGATGCCTGAAGAGGATTAATAAAAATTCTTTAGTCTTCCCCTCTTTATCACAAGTAATTTCAACTTTTTCAGTGTTTCCTAATTCCAACAGTGTTCTATTTTTCTGATATTCTGGGAAGGTAATATTCTTTTGGNTTTCTGTTCTCTAGGAAGATGATTATTCAAGATTCTGAATAATCTTGATTATTAGATGCCTGAAGAGGATTAATAAAAATTCTTTAGTCTTCCCCTCTTTATCACAAGTAATTTCAACTTTTTCAGTGTTTCCTAATTCCAACAGTGTTCTATTTTTCTGATATTCTGGGAAGGTAATATTCTTTTGGGAATGCACAGACTAATTTTTTGCATTTATGAATATGATCAGACAGCTTAGTTCATATTAATTTTTTGGTCCAATTTTTGCTGTTTTTCTTCAGCTCCCCACATTCAAATGCTGCCTCTTCCTTTTTTAAGTTTATTTTTATTGCAGTATAGTTGCTTTACAGTTTTGTGTTAGTTTCTCCTCTCCTGCAAAGTGAATCAGCTATGTTAAAATGTTAATCACTCAGTCATGTCCAAGTCTTTGTGACCCCCAAAACCGTAGCCCACCAGGCTCCTCTGTCCATGGAATTCTCCAGGCAAGAATAGTGGGTAGCAGGAGATCTTCCCAACTCAGGGATCAAACTCAGGTCTCTTGCAGTACAGGTGGATTCCATACCATCTGAGCCACCTGGGAAGCTATCTGCATACATATACCCTCTCTTTTTTGGATTTCTTTCCAATTTAGGTCACCACAGAACCTTGAGTAGATTTCTCTGTGCTATATGATACATTCTCGTTAGTTATCTATTTTATACATGGTAGTACCACTTTCACTTTTCACTTTCATGCATTGGAGAAGGAAATGGCAACCCACTCCAGTGTTCTTGCCTGGAGAATCCCAGGGACGGGAGAGCCTGGTGGGCTGCCGTCTATGGGGTCACACAGAGTCGGACACGACTGAAGTGACACAGCAGTAGCAGCAGTACTAGTGGTGAGGAACCTACCAGTCAGTGCTGGAGATGTAAGAGGTGTGAATTCAATCACTGGGTCAGGAAGATCCCCTGGAGGAGGGCACACCAACCCACTCCAGTATTCTTACCCAGAGAATCTTCATGGACAGAGGATCCTGGCAGGCTACAGTCCTTAGGGTCACAAAGAGTCAGACACAACTGAAGTGATTTAGCACACACACTGTATGTATATCAACCCCAAACTCTCAATTCATCCAACCCCCACTTACTTCATTAGTATCCGTACCTTTGTTCTGTATGTCTGTGTCTCTATTTCTGCTTTGCAAATAAGATCATCTCTATAATTTTTCTAGATTCCACATATAAATGATTCTGTGCAATATTTGTTTTTGTCTTTTGTCTTTTGACTTATTTAACTCTGTGTGACAAACTCTAGGCCCATCCATGTCTCTATAAATGGCACAATTTTGTTCCTTTTTATGGCTGAGTGATATTATGTATATACCACATCTTTATCCATTCCACTGTTGATGGACATTTAGGTTACTTCTATAGCCTTGATATTGTAAATAGTGCTGCAGTGAACATTGGGGTGCATGGATCTTTTTGAATTATGGCTTTATTCAAGTATATGCCCAAGAATGAGATTCCTGGGTCATATGGTAGTTTTATCTTTGTTTCTTTAGGAGTCTCCATACTGTTATCCATAGTAGCTTTATCAGTTTACAGTCCTACCAACAATGTAAGAGGGTCCTCTTTTCTCTACACTCTCTCCAACATTTATTTTATTTTATTTTTTTTTTATTTTTTTAATTTTTAATTGGAAAGTAATTGCTTTACAATGTGTTGATTTCTGCCATACAACAATGTGAATCACTGATAAGTATACATATGTCCCCTCCCTCTTGAACCTCCTTCCCACCCCCCACCCCATCCCACTTCTCTAGAGTGTTACAGAGCACCAGGTTGACCTCNTTTTATTTTTTTAATTTTTAATTGGAAAGTAATTGCTTTACAATGTGTTGATTTCTGCCATACAACAATGTGAATCACTGATAAGTATACATATGTCCCCTCCCTCTTGAACCTCCTTCCCACCCCCCACCCCATCCCACTTCTCTAGAGTGTTACAGAGCACCAGGTTGACCTCCATGTGTTATACAAGCAACTTCCCACTGGCTATTTTACATATGGTAATGAGTATGTGTCAGTGCTACTCTCAGTTTGCCCACCTTCTCCTTCCCCACTGTGTCCACGAGTGTCTCTATGTCTGCATCTCTAGTCCTGGGCAGGGGCCTCCCTGGTGGCTCAGACGATAAAGAATCTGCCTGCAATGCGGGAGAGACAGATTTAATCCCTGGGTCAGGAAGATCTCCTGGAGAGGAATGGCAACCTATTCCAGTATTCCTGCCTGGAGAATCCCATGGACAGAGCAGACTATGGGGTTCAGTCCATGAACTGGCAAAGAATCAGACATGACTGAGCAACTAACACTGGTCCTGGGCAGGGCTNAGAGACAGATTTAATCCCTGGGTCAGGAAGATCTCCTGGAGAGGAATGGCAACCTATTCCAGTATTCCTGCCTGGAGAATCCCATGGACAGAGCAGACTATGGGGTTCAGTCCATGAACTGGCAAAGAATCAGACATGACTGAGCAACCAACACTGGTCCTGGGCAGGGCTGCTTGAAAGGGATCGGGTCTGCAGGAGGGACCAAAGTTCCCACGGGGGCGGGGCAGGCGCATCTCTGCTCTAGACTGAGGCCCGTGCAGTGTCTCTGTGCACGACCTGCCTGCACATCTTGAATTGAGGGTCCTCCACGGAGCTAATTCATACAGCTGGAAGAGCTGGGGTGTAGTTACCACAGCCGTTTCTCTCCAGGAACTTGGGTCTGAAGTGCCAGATTACAGTTCTCTATGTGGGGCACTCTGTGAACAAGTCAAACTAGACTAAGCACAAAGGAAACAAGGTTAGACTTTATTCTATTACCCAGATTCTAGTTTTGTTTCCCTGGAATTTTTAAAAATATTTATTTATTTTTGGCTGCCCTGGGTCTTCGCTGCTGTGCAAGCTTTTCTCTAGTTGTGGTGAGCAGGTTGCATGGGCTGCTTATTGCAGTGGCTTCTCTTGTTGCAGAGCTCGGGCTTCAGCAGTTTTGGCTCCTGGGCTCTAGAGTGTCATATTTCTTTTCTTTTCTTTTTTTTTTAATTGGAGTATAATTGCTTTGAAACCTTGTATTCGTTTGTGCTGTACAACAATGTGAATCAGCTGTAAGTATACATATACCTACCCCTTTCTCTGAAGCCTCCCTCCCAGTGAACCTATTCACAGGCTGGAATAGAGATGCAGACACAGAGAATGGGCATGCACTCTTCATTCTTGAGGGGCACCAAGGGGCACAGTTTGGATGTCTGTAACGTCTTCTAGCTAAGTGTCAGCATCATCATAACCCAAGTAGAGAACTTTTTCCAGCTGTTCTTAGATGGGTTTGATGGTCACCAGGATTCAGCCCTAACTGTACCCCTCAGCAACCACAATTTGTCTAACCTTTTTGAGACAAAGGACACCAGACAATTTAAGATACATGCCCAAATATTATCAAGGGTATAATGGTCACATGTCAAATTTCTGAAAATGAAGGTATCTAGGTTTATTGTCTGTAGGCAAGTGTGCCCTGAGGTTGAAGTCACTGCTGTGGCTTGAATATCCCTGGTTACACTTTGGTTGTTTTTTCAGAATAGAAGCCTGAAGAAGAGAGAGAGTCACATAATTAGTCAAGGGAATCCATTGCCAAAGGTTGTCTCTTGGGAGGTTGGGGATTGGAGGCCCTGTTAAATCCAGTGTGAACTCCCCTGCAACTTTGGAGAAGAATTGATGGTTAGGATCACTAAATGGGATCTGTTCCACTTAAGGGTGAGCTGACTTTGTGGGTTGCTTGTTTTCCAGGTTTTTTAGGTACATCCCATCTCCTGGCTGGAAGGGGTGGAGGGCCAGGTTAATGGGCATGGGCAGTACCTGGTCATCACATTCCTTGAGAACTTTCCTCACTTATTGGGCCTCCCTGATGGCTTGACAAGCTGCAGTTTAGGGAAAGAAGTATGGCCCATATTCATTAACTAGACACCCATGGCTTCCTAGATTGAAGCCCAATTTGGTGATTTTAGCTAATTATCCCTTTGTGCAGATTGGAGAGTAATTGGATGGACCTTGCCTTTAAGGTGTGAGGAGGACTAGTTGCCAGGTCGCTGGATCAAGATGGCCCTTTTAGAAGTTACATCTGTCTGTTGTTTTCTTTTGTTATCTCTGAGCCCCCTTTTTGGTGAATCCTACAAGGAATCATTGCCACCTTTTTTGGAAGCTGAACTGCTTCTAAGAGCTTCAACATGCTTTAAGCCATGTTTCATCTGTTAATTCTCCAAAGTAACTATGGGCTTCCCCAGTGGCTCAGCAGGAAAGAATCCACCTGCAATGCAGGAGATGCGTTCATGGGTCAGGAATATCACCTGGAAGAGAGCATGACAACCCATTCTAGTATTCTTGCTTGAAGAATCCCATGGACAGAGGAGCCTGGTGGGCTTATAGTCCATGGAGTCACACAGAATCAGACACGACTGAAGTGACTTAGCATGCACTTACACACATGTATGATGTCATACACATTTGGGGAATCTGTATAAACATTTAAGATACTCTCTATCGCAAGCACTAAGGCTCAGGTGATGGCTATCAGCTCTACTTTCTATGCAGAAGTCCCTGAGAATAGGGTTCTTGCCTTTATGACTTGTATCTGTGAGGTCACTGTGTATTACATCAGGCTTTTCCCCCACTCTCATAAAACTTCTCCCCTATGTGAACCATTCCTCTTCAGCGTTTAGACACAACTCACTTCCTTTGTCAAGTCAGGACATCTGTAATAGATGTGTCTATGGTTCCTAGAAAGTCATACTTCAGGGTCCCTGTTTCTCTGGGTAGGAGGGTGGCCTGATTTAGTGTGTGACAGGTTTTTATGGTAGCCACTGGGTTGTCTAAAAGCATAACCTGACCTTGAATGAACCTTCTGGGAGATAGCCATTCATTTAGAACTTTTTATACCTGAACCTACTGTGGAGTCCTTAAAGTAATTGACTGACCGATCATTGACTTTTCATCTTCCTTCAGCAGGGTTGTAATAGCTGCTACTGCCTGTAGGCAAGGAGGCCATCCCTTAGCAGTTTGATCTAATTGTTTATAGAGGAAGAAGCAACCACCAAGAAAAGTGGTCCCAGGTTTTGAAGCTGATTTCCCTTCTCTCATGAATGTAAAGGTCAAAGGATTTAGCTAAATCTGGGAGGACCAGGGTAGGAACCTGAAGACATTGCTTTTTCAATGTTTTAAAGGCTGCTTAATATCTAAATTTCATTCACAAGATCATCATTCTTTCCTTTCAACTTTTCATGTAGAGATCTAGCTATTAGGCATCAGGAATTCAGATGCAGCAAAACTCAGCCAGTCCCAGGAATCCCCTAAGCTGTCTTCTAGTTTTAGAAAGGCAAGGTTGCAAGTGGCTTTTTTCCTTTTCTGGTATAAGCTTCTCTAGCTTTATGTGAGAATGAAGCCTAGATAGGTCATCCTAGTTTATGATAGTTGGGCCTTTTTCTTGGACATCTTATATCCTTTATTAGTTAAGTGATTAAGGGTGGTTACATTATTTTTGTCAGAGGCCTCCTTAGTAGTCTGATTATCAGAATGTTGTCTATATACTAGAGGAGGATTAGGTCTTTAGCTAAAGTTTGTCAGAATATGGTGGGAGAATTTTTAAATCCTTAGAGCAGGACTGTCTAGGAGTGTTGTTTTTGTTGTGTGTTTGTGTACTCCCCAGTGGGTTTCTTTACAGAAAAAGTGAAGTTATAGGCTGATTGACATAGTCTAAAAAGGCCCTGGTCAGGTAGGCCTAATGGATCTATGAATGCCCATTCTTGGGCTTTCCCTGATACACCCATAGCTTTACAAGTCTTGTGATCAAGTTTGCCTGAACTGGTGTTCAGTATTGAGTAAATGGCATCAGTATTGACTAGGAATTCTATAGGCTTCCCCCCTATATCCAGTGTCAGTGGGGATTCTCAAGGGTCAATTGGAGTGCTAACTAAGGGTTAAATGGTGCTGACTAGCCCCACTTTTTTTTTTTTTTAATCTATTTGGACCATCTGCCTTTGAGTGTAGTGTCCAGGATCTGCCATTTCCGTCCCCCTTCAGGTGTGGCTAGGTCATTTGCTCTTCCATTCTTCTTGTTTATGTATGGTGCACTGATTGCCTTCTAGTTTCCTGGGCTTGTTATCCCATGGTGGTGACTGGGACATCCCATTTCACTCTCAATTAGATCTGTTAAAGTTCTTACAGTAGCTAACACTGTCCTATATCATCTAGTCTCTCTCTCTCTCTCTCACACACACACACACACACATACACACCTTGCCTCCTACTCATCTCTTCACCTCACTGATGCAACTCTAGTCAAACTAATCTTCTTTGCTGTTTCTCCACACATCAGGCATTTTCCCCTACACTAAGACCTATATATTGGCAATTCTTTCTGTCCGGAATCTCTACATGTGTCTCTCACCTTTATAAGACCTGGTTTGAACATTCTTTTTAAAATTTCAGCCTGTCCTGACCCTGAAACTATTTATCACACTCATCTGCTTCTACATGTCACCTTTCTATACACTCTTAACATTTATGAATGTATTATCTTTAATTATTTGTCTCTTCCTTCTAAAATAGTAGGTCCATGAAACAAGAATATTGTATTGTTGTTATTATGTCCAATGATATATCCCAGTCCCTAGAGCTTTGTAGGCATATAATAGGTATGAGATAAATATATATTTATTGAATTAGTGAATTAATTTAGGTTTACTTTGTGAAATGACTGTACAATAATATTGAAAAGACAGTCAGTAGAAGGCACTGATTTCCCATAATGGAAATTCAACCTAGGTACTTTACTCAAATTAAATACTTAACTTACTGGGGATGCTAACATTGAAAAGATAATTGTACTCCAAGAAAATAAAGTCCTTCTATTTGTAAAATGCTCAATCATCCATGTGCAGTCAAGGGGAGTTGATAGAACCATTAATTAAATTAAATAATTATTAAAATATTTATTCAATATCTATTATGTGACATGTGGTTTTCTGGAATTGGCCTATAGAAAGGGAACACGATAAAAAGACCCACTAACATAAAGGTTAACTCTAGGGAGAATACAGGCAAAAGACAATCAAATGATCATGAAAATTTTAGGAAATTTAGATTGCTATTTAGAAATAGCTATTTAGAAAGTAGCAATTGCTATTAAAACAGTAAAACACAGAATAAAATTATAGAAAGCAAATCAATGTTAGTGAAGCTAATTAAAGGATATAGTCAGGAAATGAGTTGAGCTAAATCCTGAATAGTGAGATGTCACCAGTGTAGATATTCAGATACTTGGGGAAGGAAAGTCACAGGAGAAGGATACAACAGTGCCTAAAGCTCCTGAGAGTAGCTGGCATATTTGAGGTACAAAGAGAATGCCTGTGGATGAGAGTGAAGCATGTTGTGAG
This sequence comes from Sylvicapra grimmia, assembly GCA_006408735.1. Taxonomy (NCBI): domain Eukaryota; kingdom Metazoa; phylum Chordata; class Mammalia; order Artiodactyla; family Bovidae; genus Sylvicapra; species Sylvicapra grimmia. The sequence continues at coordinate 558,192 of SJYH01001518.1, read as the reverse complement.
GTCAAGAGGTAAAACAGCTGGGGTTGTGAAGATCACCGTAGACATCTCATTAGTTTCGGAAAATCATTTTTTCCTGCATTTATGAAAAAGAATAGCTTGAAACACTTTATTTGGATAACTATATATGTTCAATAATATACTTGGAGTCATTATGAAACAAATATAATTAATGTTTTCTTGGTTAGACTTTTATTTTTGACATGTTTTTCTTAACTTCTGAAATTAAACAGACTCTCCACCTTAAATATTTTTTCTTAAGCTAAATTTACTTTTTTGTGGCTAAAATGTTCTCCTTTATTTGATATTTTCTTCCCAAATGTAGCAAGAAAGTCAATCCTTTACTGTATCTAACTATTTTTCTGAGGTTTCAAAAGAAGACATTATGCTTTAATACCGTCAAGATTTATTTGTAAAACTTCTACAAGGAAAGAAGGGAAACCACAGAAAATTTTGAAGCAGGAGATGAAAAGTCATACAGTAGCTTGTTGAAATATGGTTGGCAAACGATGAGGTGAACTGTAGAATAAAAACTAAGAATTCTCTTCAGGCCTGGAAAGTTGTTGGAGTTATTAAGAACCCATGAACTGATAAGTCAGGGAGGGAATGTTTCAGTTAAAGCGAAATAAATAGATTCCAAGAGAAAAGGAAACTTGNGTGCGACCCCATAGACGGCAGCCCACCAGGCTCCCCCATCCCTGGGATTCTCCAGGCAAGAACACTGGAGTGGATTGCTATTTCCTTCTCAAATGCATGAAAGTGAAAGGTGAAAGTGAAGTCCCTCAGTCATGTCCGAGTTAGCGACCCCATGGACTGCAGTCTACCAGGTTCCTCCATCCATGGGATTTTCCAGGCAAGAGTACTGGAGTGGGGTGCCATGGCCTTCTCTGGTGGTTTTGTCATATACGGCCTTTATTATGTTGAAGCAGTTCCTTATATACTCACTTTTTAGATAGGTTTTTTTTTTTTTAAGTCATAAATAGATTTTAAATTTTGTCAAAAGTTTTTTCTTCATTTATTGAGTTGATCATATGGTTTTTATTCTTGAATTTCTTAATATTATGTATCACAGTGACTGATTTGCATATATGGGAAAATTATTACATCCCTGGGATAAATCCCACTTGATCATGATATATAATCCTTTTAAAGTGTTATTGAATTCTGTTTGCTAGTATTTTGTTTAGGTTTTTTGTGTCTATCTTCATCAGTGATATTGGCATGTAACTCTTTCTTGTGACATTTTTGATTTTGGTATCAGTGTGATATTGGCCTTGTAGACTGAACTTGGGAGTGTTTCTCCCTCTTCAGTTTTTTGGAAGAGTTTGAGAAGGATGTGGGTTAGCTCTTCTCTAAATGTTTGATAGAATTCACCTGTGAAGCCATCTGGTACTGGAGACTTTTCTCTGTGGGAGTTTTTAAATTACTGATTCAATTTCAGTACCACTAATCATATTGTCTATTTCTTCCTGGTTCAGTCATGAAAGGTTGCACCTTTCTAAGAATTGTCCGCTTCTTGTTTGTTGTCCAGTTTATTTGGCATATATTTATTTGCATGTAGTAGTTTCTAATGATCCTTTGTGTTTCTGTAGTGTCAGTTGTAACTTCTGTTTCATTTCTAATTTTGTTGATTTGAGCCCTCTCCCGTTTTTCCTTGCTGAGTCTGGCTAAAGCTTTGTCAACATTGTTGATAGATCTCAAAGAAATGCTTTTAATTTCATTGATCTTAGCTATTGTTTTCTTTCTTTTTTTTTTTTCTGTTCTGATTTTTATGAATTATTTCCTTCAAATTTTGAGTTTTGTTTGTTCTTCTTTCCTCTAGGTGTTTTAGGTATAAGATTAGGTTGTTTACTTGGGATTTTTCTTGTTTCTTGACATAGGGTTGTACTGCTGTAAACTTCCCCCTTAGAAATGCTTCTGATGCATCCTTGGGTTTTGAGTTGTTGTGTTTCATTCTCAATTTTTTCTAGGTATTTTTTTAATTTTCTCAGTGATCCATTAGTTAGCTTTGGTAGCATATTGTTTAGCCTCTCTGTGTTTGTATTTTTACAGTTTTTTCCCCCTGTAATTGATTTCTAACTTCATGGTTTCAACTTTGGAAAAAAAAAAGCTTGATATATTCTTAGTTTACTTAAACTTACCAAGGCTTGATTAGTACCCAAGATGTGATCTATCCTGGAGAATGTTTCATTTGCACTTGAGAATAAAGTGTATTCTGCTGCTTTCATATGAAATGCCACATAAATTAATTATATTGGATCTAATGTATCACTTAAGGCTTGTAGTTCCTTATTCATTTTCTGTTTGGATGATCTATTCATTTGTATATGTGGAGTGTTAAAGTCTCCCACTTTTATTGTGTTCCTCTTCATTTACCCTTTAATGGATGTTAGTGTTTGCTTTATGTATTGAGTTGCTCCTATATTGGGTGCATAAATATTTTGTTTTGTTCTTTATTCACTAAGTCATGTTAGACTCTTTTGTGACCCCGTGGACTATATAGCCTGTGAGGCTCCTTCTGTCCATGGGATTTCCCAGACAAGTATGGAGTAGGTTGCCATTTCCTTCTCCAGGGGATCTTCTCGACCCAGAAATCAAACCCACATCTCCTGCATTGGCAGTTAGATTCTTTACCAATGAGCCACCAGGGAAGCCCCCATATAAATATTTACAATTGGTATATCTTCTTGGATTGTTCCCTTGGTCATTATATATTGTCCTTCCTTGTGTCTTATAATAGTCTTTACTTTAAAGTCAATTTTTTTCTGATATATGTATTGCTACTACGGCTTTCTTTTGATTTCCATTTTCATGGAATATTATTTTCCATCCCTTCACTTTCAATATGTATATGTCCCTACAAATGAAGTAGGTCTCTTGTAGACAGCGTATATATGAGTCTTGCTTTTGGATATGTTGGGAGAGGGCATAATTTCCTCAGTTCTGTCTTACTGCAACAAAGATTTGAAATGGAAGACCAGTGTTACACCTCAGTTACTGCTCAGAGTTTTATTCAATAAACAAAGGATCAATTCAGTTCAGTCACTCAGTCGTGTCCGACTCTTTGCGGCCCCATGAATCGCAGCACGCCAGGCCTCCCTGTCCATCACCAGCTCCCGGAATTTACTCAGACTCACATTCGTCGAGTCCGTGATGCCATACAGCCATCTCATCCTCTCTCGTCCCCTTCTTCTCCTGCCCCCAATCCCTCCCAGCATCAGAGTCTTTTTCAATGAGTCAACCCTTCGCATGAGGTGGCCAAAGTACTGGAGTTTCAGCTTTAGCATCATTCCTTCCAAAGAAATCCCAGGGCTGATCTCCTTCAGAAAGNTCATCGAGTCCGTGATGCCATCCAGCCATCTCATCCTCTCTCGTCCCCTTCTTCTCCTGCCCCCAATCCCTCCCAGCATCAGAGTCTTTTTCAATGAGTCAACCCTTCGCATGAGGTGGCCAAAGTACTGGAGTTTCAGCTTTAGCATCATTCCTTCCAAAGAAATCCCAGGGCTGATCTCCTTCAGAAAGGACTGGTTGAATCTCCTTGCAGTCCAAGGGACTCTCAAGATAGAACACCCCAAAATGTGAGGGTGGGCTGACCCCAAAGGAGAGGCCTTAACCAGTCTTGGCTCCCTCTTTGTCTTTTTGTCTCCTTCTCCCAACAACACCACCGCCCTGCCCCCCCCCCCACCTCCAAGCCTGCACTATGCAAATTAGGGCTAGAACCTGTCACCAATCTGGAAGGGGGCATTTCTGTTTCATCTGAGGTCCTACTCTGGTCTGCAAATTTTTCCTTTGTTACCTTTTTTTCGGGCTTTTTCCCTCTGTTTGTCTTCTTTTAGCCACCTCCATTTGGGACTCCTTTTTGTATTCTAAGTAGCTAACATAACTATTCAGCCAGTCTGTGTCTTTTAGTTGGAACATTTAATCCATTTATACTTAAGTTAAATATTAATATGTATGTATCTACTACCATTTTCTTAATTGTTTTGGATTTGTCTTTGTATATCTTCTCTTTCATTTCCTAACTTTAGAAGCTTTTTTAGCATTTGTTGTAAAGCTGGTTTGGTGGTGCTAAATTCTCTTAGCTTTTGCATGTCTGTAAAGCTTTTTATTCTCCTTCAAATCTGAATTAAGTCTCTGCTGTGTAGAGTAATCTTGGTTGTAGGCTTCTCTATTTTATCACTTTAAATGTATCCTGCCACTCTCCTCTAGTTTGCAGAGTTTTGTTGAAAATTGCACAATAACTTTATGGGAACCGCCTTGTATGTTATTTGTTGCCTTTCCCTTGCTGCTTTTAATATTTTTTCTTTATATTTACTTGTTTTAGTTTGAGTAATATGTGTCTCTGCACGTTTCTTCTTGGGTTTATCCTGAATGGGGCTCTCTGCACCTCCTGGACTTGGGTGGCTATTTCCTTTCCCATGTTAGGGAAGTTTTCAACTATAATCTCTTCAAATATTTTCTCTGACCCTTTCTCTTCCACTTATTCTTCTGGGACCCCTGTAATTTGAGTGTTGTTGCATTTAATGTTGTCCCAGAGGTCTCTGAGACTGTCCTCTTTTCCTTACATCTTTTTATTTTTCTTTATTCTGTTCTGTGGCAGTTATTTCTGCCATTCTGCCAGCACAGTTATCCATTCTTCTGCCTCAGTTATTCTGCTATTGATTCTTTCTAGAGTTGTGGGGTTTTTTTCAGTTATTATGTTGTTCATCACTATTTTTCCTTTAGTTCTTCTAGTTCCTTGTGAAACATTTCTTGTCTTTTCTTGACTCATGTCTCCATTCTGTTTCCAAGGTCTTGTTACTGTCATTACTCTAAATTCTTTTTCAGGTAGATTGTCTGTTTGATTTTCATTTATTTTGTCTTGTAGGTTTTTACCTTGCTACTTTATCTGCAAAATATTTCTGTGTCATCTCATTTTGTCTAATTTTCTGTGTTTATGGTCTCCTTTCTGCAGGCTGCAGGATTATAGTTCTTTCTGGTGTCTGCCCCCAGGTGGGTGAGGTTGGTTCAGGGGCTTGTGTTGGCTTCCTGCTGGGAGGGACTGGTGCCTGAACTCTGGCGGGTTTAGCTGAATCTTGTTCCTCTGATGGGCAGGGTCACGTCGGGTGGTGTGTTTTGGGTGTAAATGAACTTGGTATGACTTCAGACAGCTGGTCTGCTGTGTTCCTCTTGTGTCGGTTGTTTGGCATGAGGCATCCAGCACTGAAGTTCAGTTATGTGAAGATTGTCTTGCCTTGTTAGAAGCCTAAGGTCTTCTGCCAGTGTTCAGTAGATGTTCTGTGAGAGTTGTTCCACATATAGATGTATTTTTGATGTGTCTGTAGCTTAGAGACATGTTTAAATTTTCTGAAGCCCTTTCACAAGAAGGTGCTGTCACAGCTCAGGGTTCCAAACCCCAAAACTAAGTGGATAGCACCCAGGATCCATCCTCCTGGCATTGTTGCCAAATCCTTTCTGTCATCCTCCACAGTACCACCATCCTGTCTTCCTAATGTCTACTTTCTTTTCTATAAAAATTTGTTTTTTCTCCTCCTAAGGTTAATTGCAAGAACACAATTCTATTTTTATTCTTAAATTTTCACAGTAAAACCATTCATAATGTGTTGATGAATATGCCCTGTGAAATATATGCAAGTGATTCTTAGTTCATTGAACTAACTTTCCACTGCTTATATATGTATTTTGATACTTTAAAAGAGGAATTATAGGTAAGTGAGAACTTTTTTAAAAATTATTGAAAAGGTTTATTGATTTCTATCCAAGGATCACTAGTTTCAGAAAGCTGAACAAGGAATTAGGGCTACCAAACAGGGTTGTGCAGTTTATCTCATGAATATAAGAGTATCCAGCCAAAACGGGAAACTGGTAGCTGAAATTCAGCTTGCCTGCTGTTTACCAACCCCCTGAAACTTTACCACTAGGTTACAGCCACATAGTAAGAGAAAGGGTATAATTTTCTATTTTGCACAGAGGTTCCATGCCATCACCGAGATGTGTGTCTATGGACTTGTATCCACCTTGAAAGAGATGCCACAGAGGACAGTTAAGCAAGACTTTGTAAGCTGGGTCAGACAGACTTTCCTCTGAATTCATTATGTGGAATGTAGAAAACCAACAGTGTTGAATTGCTTGGTCGACCTAGAATAGCTGCTATCCGACTTGTGCTTTATATTTCCTGCCAGGTGTAGGTATTCTACATTCACATGTGCTCATTATAGAGTGACTTCATAGAAACCCATTACTGAGTTTTGCTTCAGATGGAGGCAGAAACAGTAATTCTAGAATAATCTCTCAAGTCTTTCTAAAGTACATGTGGGTGAAGACATAAATGGGTCAGGGACATGGATCCATGAAACAAATGAAATCATAAGTCAAGTTATATCAGTGAGTATCTTTTATGATTAGGGAAAATTTGTGACCTTACCTTCCAGGCCCAATAGCAGCTCATGTGCACAGACTTCTTACCCATTCTTTGTCGTACATGAGAATCTTATGGTTTTGGCTCAGGCTAAAGAAAGTGAGGGAGAAAATGTCTGATTTTGGTTCCTGCTGCTCAGTGTCACCACAATTGTTCCTCATGTTTTTTTAGTCAAGCATTGTTCTCTGGTCAGAGATTAGCTTACAGTGTCCCTCTTTACTGACTGCCTCAAGGACCTCAAGGCTAAAGCTCTCAGAGATGAACCTACTCAACTCCCNCGTACATGAGAATCTTATGGTTTTGGCTCAGGCTAAAGAAAGTGGGGGAGAAAATATCTGATTTTGGTTCCTGCTGCTCAATGTCACCACAATTGTTCCTCATGTTTTTTTAGTCAAGCATTGTTCTCTGGTCAGAAATTAGCTTACAGTGTCCCTCTTTACTGACTGCCTCAAGGACCTCAAGGCTAAAGCTCTCAGAGATGAACCTACTCAACTCCCTTTCCAGCATTCTCAGGAACCTGTAGGGGTGGCTTACTTAATGCATGACCATCTCAATAGCCACCAAGAATCAGGTGAGTCTCTTCCCTCCCTGAAGTTCAAGCAAGGATTATCCAGTAGCTCAACTTCAAAAGTTTGTTCAGTCATGTTCAACTTAGTCATGTTCAACTTGTTCCAACCCCCTGGACTACAGCACACCAGGCTTACCTGTCCCTCATCATCTCCCAGAGTTTGCTCAAACTCATGTCTGTCGAGTCAGTGATGCCTTCCAACCATCTCATCTTCTGTCATCCCCTTCTCCTCCTGCCCTCAATCTTTCCCAGCATCAGTGTCCTTTCCAGTGAGTCAGCTCTTTGCATCAGGTGATCAAAGTGCTGGAACTTCAGCTTCAGCCTCAGTCCTTCCAATGATTATTTAGAGTATTTCAGAATATTCAGTGAATTTCCTTTAGGATGGACTGGTTTGATCTCCTTGCAGCCCAAGGGATTCTCAAGAGTGTTCTCCAACACCACAGTTCAAAAACATCAATTCTTTGGCATGCAGCCTTTTGATTGTCAAACTGTCACATCCATATGTGACTACTGGAAAAACCATAGCTTTGACCATTGTAGGCAAAGTAATGTCTCTGCTTATTAATATACTGTCTAGGTTTTTTTTGCTAGGTTATATTTTTCATAGCTTTTCTTCCAAGGAGCAATTGTCTTTTAATTTCATGGCTTCAGTCACTATCCACAGTGATTTTGAAGGCCACGAAAATAAAATCTGTCACTGTTTCCATTGTTTCCCCATCTAATTGCCATGAAGTGATGGGACTGGATGAAAAAGCTTCCTTAGATATTCCAACTTAGAGACCAGAAAAGGGTGCTTTCAAGAAGCTCTTCCATGATTTAGCCACAAAAACAAACAATTTCTACCTAAGAGAGGAAAGTCCAGAACTCAAGTACATGGAGCCTGGTGTAACAAGTACATTTTAATTTTCTTTGCTGATTAGAAAACATTCAATCATCATCTCTACTTTAATAGTAATAATACTATGTAATACTGTAATTATGTAATAATAATAAATAGTATTAAATAACAAAACTACTAAAGAATGGGTGAACAGAATACCTCTTG
>SJYH01001518.1:512730-523426 GCA_006408735.1 Sylvicapra grimmia | reverse complement strand
TTTTTAAATTTTATTTTTACTTTATTTTACTTTACAATACTGTATTGGTTTTGCCATACATTGACATGAATCCACCATGGGTGTATATTAGCTCCCAATCCCGAATCCCCCTCCCACCTTCCACCCCACATCATCTCTCTGGCTCATCCCTGTGCACCAGCCCAAATTCCCATATATGTCTAGTGGCTACCATGTTAGCACCGTTCTAGAGCTTAAAAAATAATTTCATACGGTTTCTCATTTCTTAGAACAAAAATGCATGCATTATTTCCAGGTTACAAATGTTAAAACTAAAGGTAGAGGTAGCCAAGGGTTTTAAACAAGATCACACAGGCATTAAATGGCACAATTGGGACTGGAATTCTTTTCAAATATACCTCAGTGTCTCTGGCTACCCCAGGTCACTATCATCTCTATATTTCCTTTCCTATCACTTATTTACAAAAGTCTCTGTTTTTCTTCTCTGGATTCGTGTCATATTGCTAATTTTTTTATATCAAGAAATATATTTCTGATATTTAACCTTCATGTATACAGTTTATCAGGGCACATATAAAGTTAATTGTAACTCCTTGTGGGAAGCCTAAATGTGAATTGTTTCTTGAGATTAACAGTTGGTGAATCAAACAATTGTAATCCTATAGTCATGATAAAACACCCACTAAAAATCCATAATTTAAGTCAAAATTACTGTGAACACTTCTACCACATCTTTAAGTAGCTGGTTTTTGTTTGAAGATTCCTCTGAAATGCCTGCCTTTTATGATTCTATAGGAAAACTGATCTTCCTATAATTGATTTTTTATACCTATTTCAGAATTGTCTTATTCTATCTTACATGATTTTCTATTGTATATATATATATGTATATATACGTGTGTGTGTGTGTGTGTGTACTATATTTTAGCTTAAAAATATTATTTTGCAGTGCTTCCCAGCAATTTTGATGTATTTTAATTTATACAAGAATTTTAAAAAATAAACTTCCTAAACTTTGCCGACTGAGGTCCGTCTCGTCAAGGCTATGGTTTTTCCTGTGGTCATGTATGGCTGTAAGAGTTGGACTGTGAAGAAAGCTGAGCGCTGAAGAATTGACGCTTTTGAACTGTGGTGTTGGAGAAGACTTTTGAGAGCCCCTTGGACTGCAAGGAGATCCAACCAGTCCATTCTGAAGGAGATCAGCCCTGGGATTTCTTTGGAAGGAATGATGCTAAAGCTGAAACTCCAGTACTTTGGCCACCTCAGGAGAAGAGTTGACTCATTGGAAAAGACTCTGATGCTGGGAGGGATTGGGGTCAGGAGGAGAAGGGGACAACAGAGGATGAGATGGCTGGATGGCATCACGGACTCGATGGACATTAGTCTGAGTGAACTCCGGGAGTTGGTGTTGGACAGGGAGGCCTGGCGTGCTGTGATTCATGGAATCGCAAAGAGTTGGATGCAACTGAACTGAACTGAACTGAAACTTCATTTATTTTTCATTAAAATTATATCCTCTTTGATCTTCTTAACTGATTTTACTAATTGCCATTTGTTCTGTAATAAATTTCTACCATCAGATGCTTTGCTACAAGAGAAATTCACATAATAAAAATGTTAATTTTTAATTTTATAAACACTAAAATGAAATATGATTACCATAAAGTATGGGACACATTTTAATGGTAATTGAAAACATCAGATTTAATATTACTTAGAAGAAAAAATATAATAATTTGTCATTCCTAAACTTCAAATGCTTTAATGGCTGTTAGAATGAATCTTAAACGTCTGCATGAGTCACAAATCTCCTATCTTCAGAACATTGCTCATCTCTAGTGTCATACCTTCTTATTCTTGGTTGAATCTTGTGACTGTTGAATTGTTATTTGTGCTTCCTGGAAGGGTTTGCTCTCAGGGCTTAGCATGGCTGACTTCTTATCTCAGCTTAAGTATCACCTCTTCAGAAAGACAGTCCTTGACCGGCTAATCTGAAGCAGTACCTACACTATCCTCTGTTCCTATGATTTCTTTTCTAATACATATATCAAACATTTCTCCGGTTTCATGTATAGTAGTTTCAGATTAGTAATAGAAATTAAGAGTTAAATTGATTTAACTGTGGTCACTGATGTAACCGAATATCAAGGTAGAAATCAACATCATTCAACTAGAGAGTGATTGCTCGATTTCTCTAAGATTCCATCTTGGCCTCATTAGGGATGTAGCAGTGGCCGCACCAGCTATAGGAATCCCAGCCATGGAAAGAAAGAAGCCTTTTTTTTTTTTTTTTTCCATTTCTCCAAAGCAACTTTTTCCCTAGAAGTTAAGCACAATATTCTCCTCATGTTTCATCAGCTATGATTATGTTATACTATTATTCCTGAAATGACATAAAGTTGGGTGAATGCAAAAACTGCTTTAATTAGGTTTGGGTTGCTTAACCAACCACTTGCAAAGAAATGAAATTACTTTTAGAATTACTGTGTTCATACCTTTTACTGAGTGAGGCATCAGCTTTCCCAGAAGTTTATGAGCTATATGAGAAAATAGTAAACACCCCCGCCCCCCACAAAAGAAAAAATCAGAGCAAATAGATGCTGAGGAAGCAAACAATTTGCATTACTACCCAATTTTCATTCTTCATGTCACTCTAGCCATCTCAAATAATTTACTTATATGTTTTTAGATTGATTTTCTTTGTCCCCTCAAAAAGAATGCAAATCAGTGAGAACAAGCATGTGGTATGTTTGATTCACTGCTGTGTCCTCAGAGGCTAAGTTTGACACATGGCATATAAATGAGTACCTGTTGTAAAAAAAAAAAAAAGAAAAAAGCCATTCCACCACTCTACTTGTTCTTTTTTCTAGTGAAATTCTACTCATTCTCTTTGTTTTAATTTTGATACATCACTTTTCTCTATTAAAATTCTACTGACCTACCAAGCTCAGTATCATAAAGATCACAGAATAATTGTGTATTTAATCATCTGTGTCTGGCCATGAGAATATAAACTCCAAGAAGCTGGTCTTTCTTTCTGACTTGGTCAGTGTTGAGCATTATTTCTACAACTCAGCATATATTCTCTATATATTTGCTAAATAAAGGAATAAATGAAGGAAACACTATATATAGGTTGTTTGAAAGTGTCCTTTCTTTCAACTAGTGTTACACTTGGGGCAGAAAATGTATAGGAAGCATCAGTTTAGATATAGATATGGCAGCCCTACTGTTACAGTCTAAGGTGGTAAAAGCCTATAATCACCGTAAATAATACATATAAGTTTAAAAATGTGTAACAAACAAGCAGACAAATGTCAATACTGGTGTTCATAGTGTAAGGAGGTCCCATTCGATCCCGGATATAGGCACATCCCACGCATGCTCAGCCTGGTCATTAGACTGACTGTCGCTCCTCCTCGCCTGAATAAAGGTAACCTGTCTCCGTTGAGGTCGTCTTCCTTTCATCGTTGTCTCCTCTCGGATTTATACCTTACATTTTTGGTGCCGAAACCTGGGAGAGGGCAAGGCACTCGCGTCTCTCTCCCTCTCTTTCTCCCTCTCTCATTGTTTTCCCTAATCCCAGAATCTGAGAGCGTGGCTACCTGCCAAGCTTACTTTCTGCCAGGGCTCATAAGCTCCCTTCGGGGACACCCTGTGCCTTTGTAGGCAGTGCAGACCTTGTCCTAAGGTTTTATTGGTGACTCATGTACCCCCAGGCCTCCGGCTCTATCCCCCTCTTCTTTCTCTCTCTGATGACCTCTGCAACAGGGAACCCTTGCCATTCGACCATTCTGCATCCAATATTCCACTCACTCCAGCCCCTAGATAGTGTTTTAGAGGTTCCCTAGAATACTGTCCTCTCCGGATCCTGGGGAGCCCCAGCATAAGGTCACTGGTAAGCGACAGTGGGGGATGCTCTGCCTTGATACAGAGCTCTCTTCTCATAACTCCTATTGTGACTATGGGTGACAACCCAAACTCACAATAGGAGCCTGTGCTTGCCTCCCAATCATGGGGTCCAGCCAATCTATCCCAAAAGATTCCCCTCTGGCCTGAGTCCTCAAAAATCTCAAACCACTCTTACTCACTGAACTCAAAGCTAGCTGCTTGAAACGGCTCTGCATACAGATCTGGCCTCAGAACCAAGTGAACAATCAAAACCACTGGCCTGAATTTGGCGCATTTGACTTTTACATCCTTCAAAATCTTACCAGCTTCCTCAAACGGAATGGCAAGTGATCGGAGGGCCCATATGCCCAAGCCTTTTGGGCCCTTTGGAGCAGGTCCTCCCTATGCAAGGCCTGCTCCACCTATGAGGTCCTCTGTACACCTTGCCTCCCAAACAAAAGGGCTCTTCTTCTTCAACTAACAGCCAACCATAATCTTCCACACCCCCGCAGTTCGACCCTGCAGATGAGCCCCTCCCTACCAGCCACACCATCAAACCCCACCTTCCCCCTCACCGAACTCACATACTGACTCCGAAATGTCCCGATTCTTCCCCAACCCCACTACCCCATTCTTCCAATTCCCCCTCTTTGCTTCCCTCCCCGCTGCCATCCAATCACATACCCAGCACATGTTTCCCCTGAGAGAGGTGGCAGGACCAGAGGACCCCACCCAAGTCTATGTGCCATTTTCATTGTCAGACATGAGCCAGATTGAAGAAAAGTTAGGATAATTTTCTAAAAACCCTACCAAATACAGAAAAGAATTCCTGAGGTTCACCCAGGCCTATAACCTCACATGGAGTGACATATATTATATTCTAAATGCCATTCTCACTCCAGATGAAAAAAGACCATATCTGGCAAGTGGCAAAAGCCCATGCTGATCACTTACCTAACCAAGGCCATGCTAACCCAGTTGCTGATGAGGTGGTGCCTCAAATTAGGACCCCACTGGACATCCTAGCCCAGTGACCCAGGCATTAGGAAACTCAATCACATGATCATCTGCCTCCAGAAGTAAAGTGAAGTCGCTCAGTCATGTCCGACTCTTTGCGACCCCAAGGACTGTAGCCCACCAGGCTCCTTGGTCCATGGACTTTTCCAGGCATGAATACTGGAGTGGGTTGCCATTTCCTTCCCCAGAGGATCTTCCCAACCCAGGGATCAAACCCAGGTCTCCCGCATTGAAAGCAGACACTTTACTGTCTGAGCTACCACAGAAGCAAATGCTCATATCCATGTCAATTATAATCTCAGGGAAGTCACCCAAGGGATGGATGAAAATCCAGCCTTATTCTTGGCATGCCTCACCGAGGTTGTCCAGAAGTATACCAACCTAGATATCACCACCCCTGCTGGGTTACTCTGCCTTCATATTTAGTTCATCAGCCAGTCCATCCCTGACATTAGACGCAAGCTTCAACAACTAGAGAAGGGCCCCAAGACCCCCCCACCCTCAAAGGAACTCCTAGAAGTAGCCTTCAAGGTGTTCAATAATAGAGAAGAGGAGACTAAAAGAGAGAAGGACCATGAGAGAAAAGCTAAATATGCCTTTTTTGGTAGCAGCAATTAAGGGACGAGATTCAGCCCAGCCCAAGTCATCCCAGACCTGAGCTTAAGACTCGGCTCCCCGCCCCCAGACCTTGCTTCTGATGCAACCAGCCGGGACACTAGGCGATGGCATCCCTGAAACCACAGCCCCCCTCAAAAGCGTGCCCGACCTGTGGTCAATGGGGACACTGGAAGATGGCCCTGGGGAGGTCCCTAACTCCCAGACTTGGAGGGTGGAATGTTCACAGGGACACTCTGGTGCTCCTGGGGAGGTCCCCACATCTCCCCAGACTCTCAGCCCAACCTTACGAGAGTTGTTCCAATGATGGGACCTGGGTTCCAGCCCCCTGGCCCGTGTCTCAGACATGAGTTTGAAACTCAGGATTGATGGGATAGTGACTGGGAGAAAGATCTCCTTCATAGTAGACACAGGAGCTGCCTTCTCTCTCTTAACCTTCTACTCTGGCCCAATCCAAAACTCAGAGATCACAATCAAGGGGGTTTCTGGAGTCCTTCTGAATCCAAGAATCAGCCTTCTATTACTCTGTTGACTTGAAAACTTGACCCTCATACACTCATTCTTCATAATGCCTCAGTTCCCAATGGTGCTCCTAGGGGGAGATTTGTTATCCAAATTAGTGGTTTCTATTATAACATATCTTGATGCAGTCTCTATGTTCTGCATGCAGATGGCACCTGGGCCATCCCTGTCCCCTACCCCTGACCTCCCCTTAGACCTACCTGCCATAGACCCCTGAGTCTGGGATACTGATCTCCCATCCATAGCCAAACATCATCCCCCAGTCCACATCACCCTAAAAGACCCCTTGACTATAATCATCCAACAACAGTACTCTCTCATCCCGGAGGCCTACAAGAAGCTTAAGCCTATCATTGGCCATCTTCTTCAAGCTTCCATCTTAATTCCTACCCATTCACCACACATCACCCCATCCTGGCAGTAAGGAAGGGACCAATCTCTTGGAGACTGGTCCAAGACCTACGAAAAAATCAATGAGGCCATCATACCAACATTCCCAGTAATCCCTAATTCTTACACCCTTCTGTCCACCATTCCCCTGACTACAACCTTCTTCACGGTATTAGACCTCAAAGATGCCTTCTTCATCATCCCCCTTCACCCCCTCTCCCAACCCTTCTTCACCTTCACCTGGCAGGACCCCGAGACACATGTCTCCCATCAATTAACAGGGACAATTCTCCCCCAAGGGTTCAGAGACAGCCCCCACTTTTTTAGACAGGCTTTACAAAAGTACCTACAGACACTCAACCTGGCCCCTAGTTACCTCCTCCAATACCTAGATGACCTCCTCCTTTGTAGCCCAACCTGAAAACTCTGCCTCCAACACACTGCCAAACTCCTCGGGGCCCTGGGATCCTGGGGTTATCGGGTATCCTGATCCAAGGCCCAAATAGCCCAGGCAAAAGTCACCTACCTGGGACTTTCCCTATCCCACCAACAAAGAACTATTCCTGCAGAAAGAATCCAGGCCTTAATTGACTGTCCTCCAAAAACAAAAGGGGAACCCCGGTCTCTCTTAGGCCTCCTAAACATTTTCCATATCTGGATCCCTAATGTCTCACTCATTGCAGAGCTGCTCTATGAGGCAACTAAAGAATCCCTAGATGAACCCCTCCTTAACCCCTCATCGCTAGCCTATCCTATTCGCCAGTTCACCCAGAGCCTCCTCCAAGTGCCAACTCTCCACCTGCCAGATTACACCAGGCCATTTTTCTCTTTGGCCATTCCAATCAAGGACAGGCCCTGGGACTTCTATGCTGGAGACACCTGGGCTCCCATAGCTTATTTATCAAAACAACTTGACATGGTGACCAAGGGGTGGTGTCCCTGTATGTAAGCCATGGCTGCCATCACAGCCCTGGTACCTGAAGCAAACAAATTCTCTAGGCATGGCCCCTTAACAGTCTGTTCTCCACACACCCTCTGAGACCTACTATCACACCTGGCTTTTCTCTCCCTTACCACTTCCAGGATACAGATTCTACATGCATTTTTCCTCGATCCCCAACTCGCGTTCTCTCCCTGCGCCCCCTTTAACCCTGCCAGTGTATTACTCACACCTGCTGCAGCAGGCCTTCCCCTGCATAACTGTAGTCTAACAGTGGATCTTACTCAAAATTCCTTCCAACACTTGACAGATCAGCCCATCTTAGACCCTAACACCCCATACTGGTTAACTGATGGCAGCTCTCAAAATCCCCACCCTTCACAGCAAAATATGCATCATCCAGGGAGACCTTCATCACAACCATGGGACACAGAAAATTGAAGCCTCACCTCTGCCACCTCACACCACCTCCCAACAGGTAGAACTAATAGTCCTCACCTGAGCTTTGATCCTGGCTAAAAATCTCAGAGTTAATTCTACACAGACTCCGAATACGCCTGTAACATCCTTCACTCAAACATCCTAATACAGAGGGAGACAGTTCCTCACCCAAAAGGGATCCCCCATTATTAATTCTGAGCAATCCCAAACTTCTAGAGGCTGCATTCTTGCCAGACAGAGATGCCATCCTCCACTGTAGGGGATATCAAAAGGGGAGTCTCATAGCAACCTACAACAATACTGCAGACCAAAAAGCAAAGGAGGTAACCCTGTCCCATCCCACCCTCCAGTCCCTGTCATCTTAGCCCTGACCCCATCCAACCCTCCCACCACCAAAGAAATTCTCTCCTATCTATACTCATTCTTCCATCCTTTGTCCAAGGTACTCCAACAGTTCATCCACAACCACTTCCCCACATCGACGGCTGACCAAAAATATTTGGATGACCGTACCTGTTTCTGTCAGACATGTTAACAAACTTATCCCAATCCCAACCTTAAACCTACATCTTTTCCAACCCATCAAATGCGAGGCAGTCTCCCAGCACAAGATTGGCAGATAGACTTTACTCATATGCCCCAGTTTGGAGAGTCATATCTCCTGGTCCTTGCAGACACATTTTTGGGATGGGTAGAAGCATTTCCCACCATAAACAAAAGAGCCCACACTGTGGCCCAGGTTCTCCTCACAGAAATCAACCCCTTGGGTTAAGCCCCTTTGAAGTTACGTTTGGAAGACCCATAATCCCTCCCAGACTTCCCCCTAAACCTCCTCCCATACCAAACTCCCTATACTCCCCTCTGCTAGCAAAACCCTGCAGTGCCCTCTGGGAATATGTCAACCACAACTTGCCTGCTCTTGACCTCCAAGCCCCCTCGCCCCCTCTACAAATTGGAGACATGATCTGTCTGAAAATCCCCAGGGTGACCTAACCCCAAAGTAGCAGGGACTATTCAAAATCATCCTCCTTACCCCAACTGCAGCTAAGCTCAAAAAGGTTACTTCCTGGGTACACCCTCTCTCGCCTAAAAAGGGTTACCTCCAATTCTGCGCTGCTCCCCTTCATGGACACCTATCAGATCTCCCTCACAAGGCCCACCTCCTTAAAAATCACCCAGCGACAACCTCTGTCGACCATCCAAGAAGATACTGAATGACCTGGACACTCTTCAACCTACAGTTGTGCCTGACGCAACTACTTGTTGTCATCTGCATATCTGAGGTTATTGATATTTCTCCTGGCAATCTTCATTCCAGCTTGTGCTTCTTCCAGCCCAGCATTTCTCATGATGTACTCTGCATATAAGATAAATAAGCAGGGTGACAATATACAGTGTTTTTTTTAAATTTCTTTTTTAAATTTTATTATTATTGTTATTTGCCGGGGTCCAGCCCTGGTGGATCCAGGGAATTCGAAGCAGGGACGGCATGGGCGAGGAAAAACTTATTTATTTATTTAATTAGAAATATAAGATTAGATTAGGAAGAAATAGTGTAGTAGGAAAGTTAAGTCGAGAAAAGAGGCTGAATAACTTGGTTTACGTGGAAAGCCAATAAAGTTCCAGACAAGGAGCTTGCACCATCTACGTTAGGCCACCGGCATCCTCTTGAATAGTGGGGGGTGCCCCACCTTGGGCTCCCTCTCTTGTGGATCTTAGAAGCCGGGGCAAGTAAGTAGACATGGCGAGCCTCCATGCCCCAGATGGGAATTCAGCCAGAAATTAGAGTAAAGAGAAGACACGGGGGAAACCAGTCCTTCCAATGACTTGCCTGGCCTCTATTGTCTAGAAAGGCCTTTTATACCTTTTTGATTGTACATAGAGATCAAGGGGTAATACAAAATTATGCAGCGTTAGCAGCCCAGAATTTTATCAAGACCAGGCTTTTCTCTCTGCATACCTGTCTTAGGTAATTTACATCATCTTCCAGCCAAAGGGGCCAATTAACATTTTACAGCCTTTTTTCTGATAAGGGTTTGTCAACCAGAAGACTTATTTGTGTTGATCTTCCCAAAATCTGGTGCCACTCTCAGAAAGCACTAAATAAAGTCACATTCTTACATAGCAGAGATTAGCATAGCATAGCACAGCAATTTATAACAAAAGGAGAACAATGATTTATAACAAAAGAAAAGTAATTAACTCAAAAGTCTAGTGTTGCTAACATCAAAACTACTATATACCTTTTTCCATATCTCGATTACATTGATTAATATCCTCCCAGGTGCCTAAAAGATAAAGAATATGGAGACCTGGCAGCAATCATTGAGTCAACAGTGAAATCCATCACCAATATGATTTTTAGCTCTTTAGAAAAGGCTCTGTATCTTTAAGATGATTTTAAGCTCTGTGCCTCTCGCGGTTGGGGGGCTGCAAGCAATTCACAAGCTGTAAAAAGTCCAGGGGAACCTGTTAGGCAAGCTAGAGAGTTATCAGAGGCAGTTTGAACTGAAACATCTCTTTCAAATGCAGAAGAATAAAGCCCTGAGTTAACTTTTTCCAGAGTGTGTTGAAGAGTGGAAAAGCACAGTACAAAAAGGCAGGCAGATTCTTATTTTGGGGTACATGCTCAGGAAATACCAGGGGGAAACCCTGAGGCTTGACTCGCCTTGCCCATCAGGCCTCTGCCGCATGTGACCTTGTCACAGGTGGGATTCCTCATGCTGGCTCCCGGCAGTTATTATTTTTACTTTACAATATTGTATTGGTTTTGCCATACATCAACATGAATCTGCACGGTGTACACATGTTCCCCATCCTGAACCCCTCCTCCCACCTCCCTCCCCATACCATCCCTCTGGGTCATCCCAGTGCACCAGCCCCAAGCATCCTGTATCCTGC
>SJYH01001518.1:495256-505426 GCA_006408735.1 Sylvicapra grimmia | reverse complement strand
GAGCCCATCTTTGCATGAAATGTTCCCTTGGTATCTCTAATTTTCTTGAAGAGATCTCTAGTCTTTCCCAACTATGGCCTCTCCTAAATCCTCCTCTGACAACTGACACCTGACCCTCCCTTCTTAACTCCTACTTCCAATTCTTCCAACACACACAACATGCATCCCAGTGCTGGATATGCATGTCACTGTCTCCATCACTACACAAAGCAATCCCTTTACCCTCCACGTGGTTGTCACAGGGCAACTATACCTCCCCTCCCCAACAAAACACCACACAACTCATTAGGCCAGTTTCTGACAATATCCTTCTTTCAGCCCCTTAAAACCTAACCTGTATCAACTACTCTAGCTCCAACTACACTGGTCTTACAAACTCCACTCCCTCCTTCTGTTCCACTTGGGTTCTCTGGAACAGCACAAATAATTGCACCAACCCAGGAATCTTCAATCTCTACGGGAGCTACTCATATTCATGTCTTCCCCCTGACCCCCCTGGACCTTGCATCTTGGTCTTCCTGACCTTGGGTCTAACAATCCTCAAAGAATAAGAGATACAACAGATAGTCGACCCCCAAGTGGAACATTCCCACAGGAAAAAACGAGCTATCATGGCCCCCCTCCTGATTGGGACCAGCATAGCAGCAGCCCTGAGCACAGGGATTGGGGGCATCTCGACCTCAGCCCATTTCTACTACAAGCTATCCCAAGAACTTAATGAGGATATGGAACAGGTGGTGGAATCCTTTGTTTTAGTCCAAAGACAAATTAACGCATTAGCTTCTGTGGCCCTACAAAACAGACGAGCCCTGGAAATTCTCACCACGGAAAAGGGAGGAACCTGCCTTTTCCTAGGAGAGGACTGCTGCTATTTTGTTAACGAAACAGGCCTAGCCCAGGAAAGGGTCAGAAAACTTAGGGACAGAATCAAACGCCGCAAAAAAGAATTATAAAATCTTTCCACTCCCCAAAGCCTGTTCCAACTGGCCCTCCCTTGGGTTGCTCCCTTTCTTGGGACCATTAGTACTTATTATCTTACTTATTTGGTCCGTGTTTCTTCAATCTCTTTCGAAGATTTCTCCAAGATCAGATTTGGGCCATCTCTCGAGATCAAGTCAAGACCATTCTCCTTCTTGAGAGCCTCACCTCAACACTGGAAAAAGGGGACCCTGGGCCCTAGGACAGTCCTTCATTCCAGACCCAGAGCTGTTGCCCCGACCCAGCAGGAATAGCCAGAGAGATACAGCGCCCTTTTTCCCCATCTTTTTTATGATTTCACGGTCTGGAATGAAGGAGTCCTTGGGCCTAGAAAAGAAGATAAAGACCTCAAAGGCCTTGGGTCTGGAAAAAGAAAATGACCTCAAGGGCCTTGCTGAACCACCTAATTTCAGGGATGACAAAACTGAGCTTTAAGTCCCGCTCCAATACTCCAGGAAGATTGTATCAGCCCGGGACCCTACACTCCGGGCCCCGGGAACACCCACCCTGGTTCATCCGCAAACTGTCATCTCAGCTAAAGATTACCCAGAATGCCCTGCCTGACTAAATCTTCCCATATCGCTTCTACAAAACCTTCCCTTAAATATGAAGCCTCCCTGATCCTGCACACGCTCAGCCTGGTTCTTAGACCAACTGTCGCCCCTCCTTGCCTGAATAAAGGTAACCTGTCTCCACTGAGGTCATCTTCCTTTCTTCATTGCCTCATCTGGAACTGTATCTTACACATAGGAAGACTGCTGAAGTATGACTGGGTCTAACTAAATAAAACTGATTATACACTCTAGCCCTGTGCTTTAAAACAACAACAACAAAAAAAATCAGCTTTCAGTGCTCAGAAATAAAGAGGTCTTCAGATAACTGACACAAGAGTAGGTTTTTTAATTTATGATGAGAGACAGCTGTGACATGAATCATAGTAATTGAAGTGCAGATTATCACAGCATTCATTCCTTGGGTTATGCTATATGAAAAGTCAAGCATCCGAAGTATGCTTTGGTAAGTGTAAAAAAAGACAAAAAACCATCTACCTATGATGCTATAGGTATATCTTCTATATTGTGTAGTTGCTATATCTTCTATATTGTGTATAGAATCTTCTATCTTGTGCTATATCTTCTATATTGTGTAGTTGCTGCTGCTGCTGCTAAGTCACTTCAGTCGTGTCCAACTCTGTGCGACCCCATAGACGGCAGCCCACCAGGCTCCACCGTCCCTGGGATTCTCCAGGCAAGAACACTGGAGTGGGTTGCCATTTCCTTCTCTAATGCATGAAAGTGAAAAGTGAAAGTGAAGTCCCTCAGTCGTGTCCAACTCCTAGCAATCCCATGGACTGCAGCCTACCAGGCCCCTCCGTCCATGGGATTTTCCAGGCAAGAGTACTGGAGTGGATTGCCATTGCCTTCTCCATTGTGTAGTTAAGACATATTAAAATTCTTTCCCATGATTTAAATAACTGCCAATTATATGAAGATGAAAGTCAGTTGATCAAAACAATTTTAGCCAAAATAATTTGAGAAAACTTCTCACAGTTTGCCCAATTCAAACAAAATATTTAAATACTTAACTAAAATATTATAAAATTCTTCTTTAATATCCTCTTGCTTTCTGTTTTATTTTTTCTTATGATCCTAAGCTTATATTTCACTTTATGTGTTTATGTATAAATACCACTTTTATGTCACAGATTTAACTACCAATTAGACTATTTCTACAACAGCTTTTACAGCTTGTTTCTACAACACCTTCCTTCTTAGAAAATTTGCATCACGTTCACACTTTTTGTTTCTCTTAGTCATTTGGAGCAAGCTGGGTTTTCATTAAGTGTGAATTTTGTGGTTAAAACTTCTGTGTAAACTTTGAAATATATTTCATTTGAGCCCCAAAGAAGGAACAGTGTGATATACTGTTTCATTTTTTGTTCTTCACTTTGTCAAGAAATTTACTCAAGCTTGGAATTTCATAAAACTTTTGATGTCAACTCATGTTACCAACCACTTTTTCTATTGCTTTATTCAGCTGGAGTCCTTGTTGACTAGGGCTTCTGACAACTGTGAAAACACTTTTTTGGCTTTTTTGAGTCATTTTAAAAGAGATTGGTTAATTTTGCTTTGTAGTTCTTGGTATATTATAAGGCATCCTCAATATGTCATTGCTCTGGAAATGCATATATTTTCATATAAGTGCGTGTTGTTTTCTTTTTAAAAAAATTTTTGATGGTCATCTTGATGTAATGAGAGAGGTTGACTTCATTTCTAAATAAACCGATGTGGTATAACCAAAACGATATTGACTGCACATAGGAGAGAGTTACGGATGTGTTTGTCATTGAACATTTTTCATGGAAACTTAAGATGTTCATATTTTACTTGAGGATAGAACATTTCTATTTTAAATAAGATAATATCTTCTCAGATTTAACTAAAAAATCCTAGTAAACGTTTTTAAATGAGTTAAAAAAAATTGGCAGGAGATGGCATGACTAGATTATGTAACAGTTGGTACCAGCTTATAGAAAACAGGGAATTTCCTTCATTCCTTTCTTGGGCTTGCCAGGAGCAAATTAGGATGGTCTTCAAAACTATAGCAGGATTAATCAGAACAATTTTCTTATCCATGCTAGCCAGTGGTAATTACCTGTTATAGATTGATATCAGAACCTAACACACACACACACACACACACACACACACCCAAGGTGGAACAGGTCCTATGTGATTATTTCTATAAACATATAATACTCCTTGTAAGAGAGAACTCAGTGTTAAAATATACTTATTTTTATCTGCATTTGCTGCATTGGCACATCACTGAGGAATGAATGAGCCATTGTTGCTCTTCCTGCTGCCACATGGACACTGCTGCCTCTAAGAGTGCCCCTTCTTTCCCCTGTGTTCCATCAGTTTTAGACTTCTTGACACCACTGTCATCTCCAAAATGTTGAATGAAGGATAATCTTAAAATGTCACACTACTCTCCAGTCATCAAAGACAGGAAAGCATATCAGGAGGAAGGTTAAAAGGGAGAAAGTACATTTAAAAAGTTAAATATAACCTGATAATCCAGCCAAACAATACTGTGGGTACAAATTGTGGTTACAGTGACATTATTTCTAAACCTTGCTAGTTTGTCCTTTATAGCTGGATGACCTCATCATCCCCCTCCCAATTCTCCTCACTGTATGTCATGTTCTTTCATCTGTAGTCCTTAGTTCTAAAACATGAAGAGACCCCACCATTGCCATTGTATCAGTACCTCCTAGAAGGACTTTATTCTGCTGGTGCCTCAAAAACTGCAAATCACTCACGGTGACAGTGACCATATGTTATGTTTTTAATTTTCTGTGTTGACAAACAGTCTAAATTCCTCAGATTGACTGCTAGAGATAGCTATAAACATGATACTGAGGAAAGTATATTTAACCCCCACCCCTTTCCTTTTGCCTTAGAATTTGACAGATATCTGCCAGGTCTACCTATGCTCAGAGCAAGCAATTTTTATTTACTTAGCATTCTTCCAACTCTGAAAAATTTGTATACTTGTCTCAATTGGAGCCTTCTCCTTAATGATGAAGAATACATCTTCTCTCCTTCTAGAGGCTCAGTGATGTGAAGGGCCACAGGACTCCTGTAGCCAGTTACTGTCTCATGACATGTGGACTGAGATATTCATTTTTGCTTCACTGCTTGCTTTACTGAGTATAACCAGCAATTAACAACTACTGCCACCCCCCAGACTGTGTATTTGGCAAAAGACATAATCAACAAACAGTTACCTACCACATCTGCCTCTCTATACCACATCCGCCACATCTCTCAGTTTCCCTCTGAACCACCACAAACTTAGCAACCAGGTCAGTACCTGAGATTTCTTAATATCTGCCACCCTCTATGAACAGCAATTAAAGGTGGGAGAAGATTTCCTCTGCGTATATCCAGTCCCATCCTTTTTTCTCTGGCTTCTTTATGGCTTAGTTCAATATGGGAGGGAAGTAGGAAGTCCCATTTGCCTCCAAAATTCAAGTCACAGTCTCCATATCAGTTTTACTGTTAATATGTTGATTTTATCTCATCCCTGTATCAATTTCTCAATTAGTTTACAATCTAAATAGTAGAAATACGTTCCTCCAAACTGCAATGCATTCATTTCTGTGAAACTGCTGATCTCTGTACCCCATCCTGTCTCTTCTCTACTATAAGGCCATATCCCATTTTAATTCATTTTCTAAGTAGAATAGTTTAAAACTTTTCTTTTTTCTTATCAGAGTCTTTCACTCTAAATGTTTTATCAGTGTATTTTGCTAAACAAAGAACAGCTCCCATCTAAAGAAATTTTCATTTCAACCATGACTATTTTATCTTTTCATTGTTAATGGATCTTAGTCTTGCCTTGTCCATTTGCTTGATGCATAACTTGTGTTGATGTGTCATTCCTTGTCACTTATGAAACAATAAATAATCATTCTATATAATTAGCAAAATGTTGCTTGAACTTGTAGTACTTCAGCTTTTTATTCTCTGAGAGTTTTGTATGTACATTCTAAGTGGAAAACTAATGAACAAGAAAAAAAAAAAAAAAAAAACAGAAGAACTCTCCCACTTTTTCTCATTTCAGCCTCAGCTCATTAGTTGGGAAAGTTTTAGTTGTGTATAGGTGTCTACCTTTGATCCACTTATCATTAATTCTTCCACATAGAAGGAGAAGGGATGTTTTTAGAGTGGAAAATTGGGAAGAGTTTCAGAGTAGACATATCTGAGGCTACCTGAGACACTCTCTTGAACGAGCTTACCCACAGGCTACACTTGTTCTTCTCCATGCTACTTCTGTGCTGTGATCTCACCCAGGCAGCTCTGCCCTTGTTGTGGGATATGGCCATTGTCCAGAAACTCAACCTCTGAATGCGTGGTTTGGTTCTATTCAGGAAGAAAAAAGCAGAAGTCCAGCTGAACTTTAAATTCAGTCCTGAAATCTAGCTTTACATACAGTGAAGTTGTTAATAGCCTCCTTATCTAGCTCCTGTATCTATTTTCAAATTGCTACAGAATCTAAATGCAAGAACTGATGAGAAATAAGGATATTTCAAGCAATAATGTGTTATTTTTGTAGAGCTTGATACTCTTTCCCTGTGGGATTATGGAAAGTATTTAAACTCATTTATTTAACTGGATTCTTGTTTGGTTAGACAAAGAGTTGAAAATTGACATCTAAGTATTTCTATGTATGGAAACAATGGTAATTCTTGTTAGCAGTAGTTACCATAAGAGACCAAGAATAGTTTGAAATTGGTGAAGTTTAGTGCTAGAGACTGAACTCTATTCCTCGCAAAATTCATATGTTGACGTTTTGCTGCTGCTGCTGCTAAGTCGCTTCAGTCATGTCCAACTCTGTGCGACCCCATAGACGGCAGCCCACCAGGCTCCCCTGTCCCTGGGATTCTCCAGGCAAGAACACTGGAGTGGGTGGCCATCCTTCTCCAATGCATGAAAGTGAACAGTGAAAGTGAAGTCAATCAGTCGTGTCCGACTCTTAGCGACCCCAAGGACTGCAGCCTACCAGGCTCCTCTGTCCATGGGATTTTCCAGGCAAGATTACTGGAGTGGGGTGCCATGTTGACGTTCTAGCCCTCAATATATTGGTATTTAGAGATAGTGCCCTTGGGAGATAGGTTTAGATGAGATCAGGAGGGTAGGGCCCTCATAAGGGATTAGTGCCCTTAAAAGAAGAGACATTAGAGAACTTTATTTTTATTTTCTGCCGTGTGAGGAAGGTGGTTTTATAAGCCAGGAAGAGAGCTCTCACCAGAACTTGGTCGTGTTGACATCCTGGTCTGACTTCCAACTTATGGAACTGTGGAAAAAGANATATATTGGTATTTAGAGATAGTGCCCTTGGGAGATAGGTTTAGATGAGATCAGGAGGGTAGGGCCCTCATAAGGGATTAGTGCCCTTAAAAGAAGAGACATTAGAGAACTTTATTTTTATTTTCTGCCGTGTGAGGAAGGTGGTTTTATAAGCCAGGAAGAGAGCTCTCACCAGAACTTGGTCGTGTTGACATCCTGGTCTGACTTCCAACTTATGGAACTGTGGAAAAAGAAATCTCAGTCATCTGAGCCATCCAGTGTATAGTATTTTGTTATGGCAGCTAATAGTTATTACATTAGCAAAATTACGTTAGCAAAACTTTCTAGTGGCATGGTAGGGAACAAAGAGCATGAAGCTTTCATTCACGCTCCTTCTTCTTACATTCTCTGAGATTTTATGGAACAAGTGGTTTATTTTATGCCTACTGAAGAAATCTTGGTTTTTGCCTANGGATTAAGCATGATCTCTCATTTTAATTTACATTCATTTGACTATTAGCTGTTACCTTCACTATTAAATGTTAAAAATATGATTCCCATAAAAGCCTGTTAGTTGCTATGTAATCCTAGTTCTTATCTTTCTGAAATATTTCCCAGAAATTCTATTAATATTATATGATTCTACCCCCCCCACTCTGTGTTTTTATGTTAATAGGTTAGTTGAATTTCATGTTGTTCATCATTTAAAAAAAAAAAGAAATTATTAAATCCAGTTAAATGTGATGTTGTTCTGAGAGATCACAAACACAACTGAATTTAAGCTTAAAATCCCATGAAAGATTTTTCTGCCAAAGTAAGATGTGGAGGAGTGTTCTGCATTCCTCAGCTTGTTATGGTGAAAGCACTAGCATGGGAAGTTCAAGCACAAGCAGAAACTTTGCACAGATAAAGCTGGCTATTGAAAATACTAAACAGTTACAATTAAAGCTTATTCCTAAGAACAGTCCCCATGCTACAGCATAACATTTGCAACATAATTATTACACTGAATTATTGAGAAATGTACTTATGCAAAAGACATGAAGGCCAGAATTTGTGTGGCAGTGCAATACTCATTTTAAAACATAAATATCATTGATTATCAAAAACATTGAATATTTTTGTTTGTTTGTTTGACTTTGTAATGCATGATTTTCAAATCTCAGTCTCTTACCATTTCCCTTTTGATTTTCAAAATGTTCCCTGAACTTTCTCATCTGGTTGTTATCCTTTTGCCCTAATTCATCACGCCTGAAAACAAATCCACAATTCTTGCCCTCCACCTCTGAGCTACGCCTCCCACCACAACTGCCAGTTCCTATTTAGCATTGTTGTCCCTTTTATTCTGGCTCAAATGTTCTCATTTCTCCCACATTGTTTGTTTTCTATGTTCTTGTGATTTATTGTTGTCATTTGCTAGTATCTGTCCCTCTATCCTTTCTTATCCATCCCAATGATAATTACCCTATCTTAATTATCATTATCCTACTTCTTTAACCAAAAAAGAAAGAAAAAGATAAAAGAAAGAGAAAGAATAAGTTCTTGAAACTGGTTTCCTTGCCCCAGTACATAATCTGCAAATTCTTTTCCCGTGGCTGCTTTCTTATTTCTTAAAAACAAAGTTGTTTTCATATCACCTTTTAAAAAGGTCAGGGAAAGGAAAATTATTGGTCTCCCTCCTGCCAATGATTGTACTTAACAAACAAAGTACAAATCTATAGGGCATAACATAATCTGTTACCATATTCTGTTACAGCAGCCTCCTGGGCTCCTCTATCCATGGGATTTTCCAGGCAAGAGTACTGGAGTGGGTTGCCAGTGCCCTCTCCAGGGGATCTTCCCGACTCAGGGATTGAACCCGGGTCTCCCGCATTGCAGGCAGACGCTCTACTCTCTAAGCCACCCGAGAAGCCCTGTTACTATATTAGCTTTCTATATATTAATAGATGGAAAGGGAGGCCTGGCATGCGTGCTGCAGTCCGTGGGGTCGCAAAGAGTCAGACACAATTGAGCGACTGAACTGACTGATCGATATATTAATAGCTATGCACTAGGTGCCTTCATCTACATTAAGCTAACCTGAAATACTATCCAAATCTTTAATGTTACAGAGTTCTTCACCTTTAAGCATACATTTCTTCCTGCCTATACTAGCCTCCCCATAACCATTCTTTCTGTCTTTTTTTGTTTGTTTTTAAAGCTAAATTCAAAAGCAGTGTCACCTAAAATAATGGATACCCTCACTGGGCAAGATAGGATTATTATAGTGACCTCTCCAGTAACTGTGTTTCCATTTGGCCACCTATTAACATTCTACCCTAAGATTCAGGTATATCATACACCTTTTTAAAAAAGTGGTATTCATATCCCCATGATATCACAGTAAGCATTATTCATCCAATCTTGGGACCGCAGGCCCATATTTCTAAGAATGGAATTCCTACCTGAGGCTATTTCCACAAAGGCTGGCAACTGAAACCACATTAGAGCAGGTTGTCTTTGAATACATCTCCCATTTAAGAAAGTCAAAGAAGCAAATTTTTAACTTAAATGCCTCCTACTCTTTTATGTTACATACAGATTTTAAAAAAGGGTTTATTTTTGAAAAATATTTGTTGGTAAATAGTAGCTACTTATCAGATAACCAGGAGGGTTGGTGTTGCAGAAATTCTGGAAGCAAGAAATATGGCCTAAGGTTTCAGAGTTACTTAAGTATATACAATATATAAATTATTATCAAAATGACTTTTTTAAGAAAAAAATGTACTTTTCAACAAAGACATTTATTTTTTAATCCTAGGGAATAACATGATATTTAACTTTTGTCCAGACTTACATAGCAATTCCAGAAGAGAATGTCCAAAATAGTATATAGTCAAGTAAAAATTAACTTAGCTACAGCTCAGTTCAGTTCAGTTCAGTTCAGTCGCTCAGTCGTGTCTGACTCTTTGCGACCCCATGAATCGCAGCACGCCAGGCTTCCCTGTTCATTACCATCTCTCGGAGTTCACTCAGACTCACGTCCATCGAGTCAGTGATGCCATCCAGCCATCTTATCCTCGGTCGTCCCCTTCTCTTCCTGCCTTCAATCCCTCCCAGCATCAGAGTCTTTTCTAATGAGTCAACTCTTCACATGAGGTGGCCAGAGTACTGGAGTTTCAGCTTTAGCATCATTCCTTCCAAAGAAATCCCAGGGTTGATCTCCTTCAGAAAGGACTGGTTGGATCTCCTTGCAGTCCAAGGGACTCTCAAGAGTCTTCTCCAACACCACAGTTCAAAAGCATCAATTCTTCGGCGCTCAGCCTTCTTCACAGTCCAACTCTAACATCCATAC
>SJYH01001518.1:423564-434943 GCA_006408735.1 Sylvicapra grimmia | reverse complement strand
CCCGTGTACCAGCCCCGAGCATCCTGTATCCTATATTGAACATAGGCTGGTGCTTCATTCTTACATGATAGTATACATGTTTCAATGCCATTCTCCCAAGTCATCCCGCCCTCTCCCTCTCCCACAGAGTCCAAAAGTCCGTTCTATACATCTGTGTCTCTTTTGCTGTCCCGCATACAGGGTCATCATTGCCATCTTTTTAAATTCCATATATATGTGTCAGTATACTGTATTGGTGTTTTTCTTTCTGGCTTACTTCACTCTGTATAATAGGTTCCAGTTTCATCCATCTCATTAGAACAGAGTCAAATGAATTCTTTATAAGCTCACTTCTCTTTATTCAGAGAGATTAGTTTCTTACCAAATTGTATTAAATATCCATATATCTGTATCATGCTCTGTGCTGTGGCTCTACTGAATTTTGTTCATAAGACATTGTCTAAATATTAATATTTTGTTGATGTTCAGTCTCTATGTCCAACTCTTTGTGATCCCATGGACTATAGCACACCAGGCTCTTCTTCCTCCACTATCTTCCAGAGTTTGCTCAAATTCATGTCCACTGAGTTGGTGATATATCCAACCATTTCATCCTCTGTCACCTCCTTCTCTTCTTGCCCTCAGTCTTTCCTAGTTCAGTGTCTTTTCCAATGAATCAGCTCTTCACATCACATAGCCAGAGTATCAGAGCTCCAGCTTCAGCAACAGTCCTTCCAATGAATAATCAGGGTTGATTTCCTTTAGGATTGACTGGTTTGATCTTGCCATCCAAGGAACTCTCAATAGTCTTCTCCAGCATCACAATTTGAAAGTGTCAATTCTTCGGTGCTCAGCCTTCCTCTATGATCTGATGTACATGACTACCAGAAAAACCATAGCTTTGACTATATGGAATTTTGTCAGCAAGGTGATGTCTCTACTTTTCAATATGCTGTCTATATTTGTCATAGCTTCCCTTCCAAGGAGCTAGCACCTCTTAATTCCCTAACTGAAGTCAACATCCACAGTGATTTTGAAGCCCAAATAAAATATATAGCTGTTTCCACTTTTCCCCCATTTATTTGCCATGAGGTGAGGGAACTAGATGCCATGATCTCAGTTTTGTTTTTTAATGTTTGAAAGGGAAGTCCTACTTAAGTATAATTTAGAATTCAGAATGTAAGTGTCTACTCAACCAAAGGACCTCATCACCCAGGAACGTCTGCTGCTGCTGCTAAGTCGCTTCAGTCGTGTCCGACTCTGTGCGACCCCATAGACGGCAGCCCACCAGGCTCCCACGTCCCTGGGATTCTCCAGGCAAGAACACTGGAGTGGGTTGCCATTTCCTTCTCCAATGCATGAAAGTGAAAAGTGAAAGTGAAGTCGCTCACTCGTATCCGACTCTTAGCAACCCCATGGACTGCAGCCTACCAGGCTCCTCCATCCATGGGATTTTCCAGGCAAAAGTACTGGAGTGGCGTGCCATTGCCTTCTCCGAGGAATGTCTGCACTATTTGGTATTTGTGGAAGTTTGTTTTATGTGTGATATTAAATAAAGCTGTAGCTGAAAGATAGAAATGCATTTACTCATTGAAAATTGCTTATTAATCTCTACCATGTTTTATTTATTTATTTATTTTTTCTGTTCCAGCAAAACTTTATGTATAAAAAGTAACAACTGATAGGATTTGGTCTGTTGTTTGCCAACTCCTGATCTAGACTCATATTTCNAAATAAAGCTGTAGCTGAAAGATAGAAATGCATTTACTCATTGAAAATTGCTTATTAATCTCTACCATGTTTTATTTATTTATTTATTTTTTCTGTTCCAGCAAAACTTTATGTATAAAAAGTAACAACTGATAGGATTTGGTCTGTTGTTTGCCAACTCCTGATCTAGACTCATATTTCCTGTATGTCCCAAAGATATCTCAAATCCAAAAGTTCATAAGTTTACCTTTCTCCTAAGAAACAATTCTTTATATTCCTATGTTGTTCAGTAAAGAGACGTTGAAATTCTACCATGTTTTATTAATGCTGGGAATCAGAACCTTTGCTACCCAATTTCAGAGAATCCAATGTGAATAGTATTCACTGGACTCGTACAGTGGTAGCCCTGGTTAGGAACACTATGCTATATAAACTTACAAAGGTTCTGCCCTTATAAATAAAGAGTTTAGAGGGGGAAGACAGACAAGAAGCTAGGGAAAATGAAATTACTATCTACCGTGATAGAAGTATAGAGAATTATGAGCTCATATATATCCTCATGTTCTAATACATTCTACAAGTCAGGAAATGCTTCCCTGGGAAAGCAATGTTTATCCTCATTCCCGAATGTTTCTTATTGATAAACCAAAACTAGAGGGAGCTGCATTCAGGCAGGGCTCCAGGCACTAACTGTGTTATGTCGGAGCACAAATGACAGGACACAACAGAGGAAAGAGACATCATTCCCACAGGTAACTCTGGAGCCCAAATCTTTCCTTTTAAAAAATTCTGGGAAAATGCCAGTGACCAGGAGCCTCCCCTTAAGATATTGCCTGACAGTATTCATTAACAAGAGGCTGGAGTAAAGGGAACAGAACTGAGACAGAGGCTCCAAGAAGTAACCAGCCAACATTTTCAGATATTTCACACTAGGAGGGAAAGTGGTATCTTGCCATTGAGAGACAGCTTATTTGATTTGGGCATTAATATTAATGAATCCTTGTCTGAACCCACAGGCTTGCGAGGTCAGCATACATTCTGGATAGACTGCTATAACAAAGAGGGTGTATTCCTAAGGCACTTTAACTTGGGAAATCCTTTCATATAAAATAGAATCAACACACCTTAAATTGAAGGTGCTTTTAACATATAGATTTCTTTGTGGCTGCTCAATTCTAGTCTTTCAGGGAATAGCTAATCCCCAGATCACCTGGAAACTGCAACTCTATAACCTCCTCTTTGCTCAAGAGAGGCACACAGATCCCTCTAAATCATTTCCAGTTCAAGAGCCCAGGTAACACTTTCACAACTTTGAAGTTACATGGATTATGAAACCTAGGAATATAAATCCCCTTCATGCATTTATTCTGTGTTGTGTCCTTTTCCTCCTTGTCCACCACATGCCCAGGCCAAGCAAAGAAAAAACCTGAAATTCTCCTAGTCTCTATTACACAAAGATTGATTTTGCTAAAGTAGTATAACTTTATTTGCAGATGAGATGCCAATCAAGATATCACTAGAGTATGGTTTTAATTAGATGTTTCTAAAGTAGATTTTTTTTTTAAGTGTGTGACTTTGAGTGTCACCTCTTGGTAGCTCATTCAGTCTTTATAAAGATATACCAAAGCCATGATAACATGAGGATAATACATAAAACAAAGAGTGGTTGTCATAACTGGCAGCATGGACAGCATTCTTCAATGGATTCAGTTCATTTAATTAATATTTATCAAGAGCCCAGACGGAGCCTGGCAGTCTATGAAGTGCCAGCCTTTCCCACCCTCACTGCCTTTTTGCCATCTGCTACACATGGAAATGGCAGGCAACCAGCCACCACAGAATGAGAAAATGTTGTTTTCTGGGTTGTTTCTCTTCTGCTTCTAATTCCTTGGCAGTCTCTAATTTCTCACATGATTTGAGCTTACATATAAATTATACTCAAAGGTAGAAGATTTGAATTTCTAAATATGTTTGTCTATAGAATAGTTTTAGGGTTTTCTTTTTTCCTTTAGAGTCTAGTGAATCCTAGACTTACTATTAATGGGTTAGCATGTCTCTAATAATTTCTGAAAATGAGCTATGAAATGGTTTCCTCACAGCATCCTGGTAGTCAAGAAATAAATTCTATAGACCTTAACGGTAGAGAGAGCAAAGTTCTCCTGACATTTCACTAAGACATCAAAACCAAAACCTTCACAACTTTTCAAGTCATATGAGCAGTCTCAAAATTTATTCTAAATCAGAGCTCACATTTGATTCCCTGCCATCCTTCTTTTGCTACTCTACAGATTTTCCCAACATAGAAACAGAACATGCACAGTCTTTAGTATTCCAAGCATTGAATAGTTCATCCTTCAAGTGAGCATCATAGGATTGCATATAGCCAGGCATTGTCATTGCCCAAATAATGGCCTTCCAAATCCTTGTTTTCTCTCACTTGTAATTCATCTGCTGAATAGTACTTTGAATCCTGCTGCTGCTGCTAAGTCGCTTCAGTCGTGTCCGACTCTGTGCGACCCCAGAGAAGGCAGCCCACCAGGCTCTCCCGTCCCTGGGATTCTCCAGGCAAGAACACTGGAGTGGGTTGCCATTTCCTAGTCTGTTCTAACTTTAAAACTCTGAATTAGATGCTCTCTTTGCTTACAGTGATGCTTTTCCCATCATTCCTAATGATGTTTCCCCACAGTTCTGCAGCACCCCTGGGTACTGTCATCTGCTGAAGCACTGAGATTCTGCCTTTGCATTATTACACCCCTCCTCCTCATTGCCAGATTCATTTTGTTCTCTAGCTTTATGAGGGTGTTCTTCAAGGCTGTCTCACTTTGGCCATACAGCTCCTTGTTGCCATGCTTTTTCCAAGAATTGCACTTACTTTTCTAATGAATTGTGCTTAATGGGAATATTGCTTTCACTTGTTCCTGATGTTCTCAGAGAAGAGGGTCTGAATTAATTTAAAAAACACAATCATCATGGGATACATCTGACTCTCTATGTTTCAGAGAGAGAGGGATTTCCAAGGTCAAGTGAATCAAAGATTGAGTGTAACACAGACTCCCTTTCCCACCCTTAGTTTTACCATCAACTATTGGACAGAGGAGCCTGGCAGGCCACAGTCCATGGGGTCGCAAGAGTCAAACACAACTTCACCACCACCACAACTAAACCACCACCACCATGATTCTCAGGACTGTAGTTAAATTAATCATTACATTTGAGGGAGTGAGGAACACTGTCTTAAATTTTTCATAGGAAAGGAATACACAGAATATTCTATCTGTATTTTATCCTGCCACTAGTGACAGATTGTCTTTTAGCTTATTCTGATCCTTTGAATCACTCAATTTTCTGTGCAAATTCTCTCACCAAATCAGTCTTATTCTGGCTTCTAAGAACTTACGTAATTGTTTGTATAATCTGCTATCTTCCCTGGCCTCTTTATCATGAGTCACAATTTCTGGGCACTTGAAAAACAAGTTTTCACAAAATCTTAATTTTCATTTTTATAATTACTTAAATGGTGACGACGTGACATGAAGTCGCTCAGTCATGTCCAACTCTTTGCAACCCCATGGACTGTAGCNAGTCGGACACGACTGAGCGACTGAACTGAACTGAACTGATAAAAACTTTAACATGTTTGAGAAAAATACAAGTGATACAAAGGTAGAATTTCCCATAAAAATTAAATATTTATAAATTTCACTAGATACAAGCTAAACTATTTCAAATGGTTAAAATATAAACTAAAAATGAATGGAGAGAATATTTGTAAGACATAGTAATAAGCACAAGGTTGCCAGCCCCCAAGAAGACTTTCATTTTGTTCCACTCAATCATTATACATTCCTTGGTCTCCAAAGAAACTGTGATTCTAATTTCTAATATGATAGCTTAGTTTTGCCTGTTCTTTTTNCAAGCTAAACTATTTCAAATGGTTAAAATATAAACTAAAAATGAATGGAGAGAATATTTGTAAGACATAGTAATAAGCACAAGGTTGCCAGCCCCCAAGAAGACTTTCATTTTGTTCCACTCAATCATTATACATTCCTTGGTCTCCAAAGAAACTGTGATTCTAATTTCTAATATGATAGCTTAGTTTTGCCTGTTCTTTTTTATAAAAGTACATAGATTCACACGTGTAGGGAACAAAATATAAGGGAGGTTGGGAAATCGCTTGCAAACAAGGCTCCTGACCAGGGTTAAACATTCTTGCAAACAAGATGTTTGGCCAACACTCCTTAGTTTGGCCCCGGTAAAAAAGAAACATTGCTTGCATACAAGGATGTTCATCTGATTCCTCAAAAGGAACAGTCCCGAGGCAAACGGACTCTTTAAGGAAGTCTTTAAAGTATGTCTTAGTTAATGTAAACAAGTTAGGGAAAAGGTCATTTCACCCCGCGCCTGCGCATTATATAATTGCTAAATCATGATGCTTGGCAACTTGCCTTTGTGATTGCTGTACAAAAGATATAAAGCAGCTGCAAGCTAGCAGCGAAGATTTCTCAGCCATTTTGCTGTGTTGCTGTTTCATTCCGTTGCCTTTTACACGATATATATATATCTATATATATATGTATATATATATGGCTTTTTATCTAGCTTATTTGGTTCAACACGGAAAACATATCATGCTGTATATAACTGCCTTTTTTTTTTTTAACCATTTCCGTCTGGAGTGATTTGAACTGGAGTATTTGATTGAACTTGCTAAAAAAACGTAATGTTTCACTGATAAATATAAACTAGCTTCTGTTATAATGAATACAGCCATTATAAAAAATCTCTGAGTTCAGAGTTTGGGAATAGAAAATTACCTATAAAATGTTTTCTTCCTTACAAAGTATATTTTGCTAAACTAATAGATGAGAAACTTTAACAAGTTAAATTTAGAACAATGTTGATAAATTCACCTCTTTCTATGATGAAGTAAAATGGAACAGAATTAAAATATAGGAACAACTGTTTTCAGAAATTGGACAACAGATAATAAAAGACATTAAATCCTAAGAGAAGAGAAACAAATGAGATGATCCACATAATTGGCTGAGGTAACTGCCTGGAGGGCTTCACTGGTAGCTCAACTGGCAAAGAATCCAGTTGCAATGCAGGAGACCCCAGTTTGATCCCTGGGCCAGAAAGATCCCCTGGAGAAGGGATAAGTTACCCACTCCGATATTCCTGGGCTTCCCCAGTGGCTTAGACAGTAAAGAATCCACCTGCAATGTGAGAGACCTTGGTTCGATCCCTGGATTGGAAAGATCTCCTGGAGGAGGGGATGGCAACCCACTCCAGTATTCTTGCCTGGAGGATCCCCATGGCTAGAGGAGCCTGGTGGGCTATAGTAGCATGGTATCGAAAGAGTTGACACAACTGAGACTAATAAGCACAACTGTCTGGAAAGAGTTTCCAGGCTGCAGTACAGGGAGCAGAAACACCCAGCAAAGGTACTGCTGAGTTGAGGACACTGGACATAGAGCTCATGTAAACCCAGACATCTAAGGATGGCAGGTTAGAATACCAGAGAGGAGAGAAAGGCAGAGAGAGCTCTGAAGATCTACAGAGAGTGCCTCTCCAGTCTTTAAGTAAGTAAATCACTCACTCATTCTATGTCTGACTCCTTGAGACTCCACTCTCCCGCCATGGACTGTAGCCCACCAGGCTTCTCTGTCCATGGGATTCTCCAGGCAAGAATACTGGAGTGGGCTGCCATTCCCTACTCCAAGAGATCTTCCAGTCCAGGGACCCAATCCACATCTCTTGCATCTCCTGCATTGGCAGGCAGATTCTACCTCTGGTGCCACCTGAGAAGCCCCCTCCAGTTTTTAGCTGAATACTGACAGCTCATGCATGAAAAGAAGCAATGAAGTAAGGTGAAAAAACCCAGAGGAGGAACAGGTAGTAAACTCAAAGCTCATGGCAGGCTACCAATAGAGCAAGTAGCTAGTGGTCAGAGTGAAGAGACCTCCTATGAGGTGACTGATGGAAGGAGTATCCTGTTGCACTGTGGCATTATTGAATAGTGAATAACAACTTTATATTGATTTTCTCATTGGAGAAGATTAAAAATGATCTAAGCAAGTTTTTCCCCAAAAAGGTTTGATAGTGAAATATTGTTTCACTCACATGAATAAAATATTCATCAAACATTTTCTTTATAGAAGTCTTGTTAAACTTTTAAATTATAGATGCAACTGTAAGTGATTCTGATTCAGTTGTTCTTGGGTTCCAGGAATCTGCATATCTGAGAAGTACCTCTAATGACAAAGAGGTGTGAGTGAGACATTTGAGAAATACTGCTCTGGCATAAACAGTAGGTTTCCAATAAGGCTTTGCTTTGAACATTAGAAATAGGTAAGTTAGACATGACACCAGCGGTGGCGGCAGAGTTGGAGCTATGTCTCATGGGGCTGGTGCACTACGAGCAGGGACATCGATCAGGTTCATGTTAAGAGCAGGAGGCGAGAGAAAGAGAG
Organism: Sylvicapra grimmia; assembly: GCA_006408735.1. Lineage (NCBI taxonomy): Eukaryota > Metazoa > Chordata > Mammalia > Artiodactyla > Bovidae > Sylvicapra > Sylvicapra grimmia. Next base: position 426,778 of record SJYH01001518.1, on the reverse strand, counting down.
GGATGAGGAAGAAAAAGATGCCATGGTGAGCAAGCAGTGATGGTGCAATGCTAGCAAATATGACTCCTTGTCTCCTTCATGAGGCTCGTTGTGAATATAGACATGTGCTACCCTCAGGCCCCCTGATCAGAATGATGAGAACACCTGTGAAAGAATATTAGAAAAGTATATTCACAATCTCTATGGTATCATCAGTCAAATATTTCTTTTTCTTTATTAAATGTTTTATTTCATATTGGGGTATAGCTGATTAACAATGTTGTGAGTTTCAGGTGAACAGTGAAGAAACTCAGCCATACATATACATGTATCCATTCTCCTCCAAACTCTCCTCCCATCCAGGCTGCCATGTAACATTGAGGAGAATATTTCTACCATAAAAAGATTAATCCTACTTTCAGACAGTTATTAATTTCATTTCTTGCACACAAAGATTACAAACAGGCCATAATATCAAGAACACAATCTTATAAAATATCAAATTCCAGCCTGAAACAACTGTAGTAGAAAATTTTAAGTGTTATTATTTGTCATTACTTAAATACAATCCAAGAAAAGAGTGAGATAAAATGATATTCATGAGTATTGCAAAAGCTTTTACTACTTTAGCTGATGCATCCTGGTAAAGGCACCAAGAATTTGACAACATAGAATGGCTTCAAGCCATTAGCTTTGGAAGTTCTTTGAGAGTTGGGATAGTCAATTAGAAAAACTCAGTTTTGGTTCTCCTCAATGTGGGCTTAAATTTATGGTAACCCTTTCATCTTGTTTGTGTTCTTGGTTCTATCAATTTGTGAGAGAGGAGACCAGATCTTAAAACACATTAAATAGATTTATACATTTATGAAAATCAAACCACAGAAAACTAATGTCTCTCATAATTTTAGCTGAATTTGAATGCCAGTATAATAAAGCTTCAGAATTTGAGCCTCAATAAATAAAAATCCATAAGCAGGCAAACTGATAATATAATAGTATGCTGCTGCTGCTGCTGCTGCTAAGTCGCTTCAGTCGTGTCCGACTCTGTGCGACCCCATAGACAGGAGCCCAACAGGCTCCCCTGTCCCTGGGATTCTCCAGGCAAGAACACTGGAGTGGGTTGCCATTTCCTTCTCCATTGTGTGAAAGCGAAAAGTGAAAGTGAAGTCGCTCAGTCGCATCCGACTTCTAGCGACCCCATGGACTGCAGCCTACCAGGCTCCTCCATCCATGGGATTTTCTAGGCAAGAGTACTGGAGTGGCTTGCTATTGCCTTCTCCGAATATAATAGTATAGCTAATAAGAAATAGTTAATTTCCGTAATGATGTTTCATGCAGCTATGCAAACAGCTTGAAGTCCACAATTCTACTCCTGTCTCATATGGCTGTCATGAACCTCCCTCAGAGTCTTGAAAAATATCAACAATTTTAGAAATACCATGTACTATTTCAAGAAAGGAATTAAACAATCTTTAAAAATAAAAATAGTCCAGATTAGGAAAGAAAGGGATTCTTTTGTTCCAAACTTGGTATCCTTAGAAACTTTTGAATCTTTCTTGGGAGGCTGATCACAACCTTCAGTACTTTTAGCAGCTCCCATCTATTGAAGAGAATGGTTTAGATGTATTCCATTAGTACCTTACAGTTATACAGGATTTAGTGTATTTTAAAGAATAAAGTCACCACAATCTACTGGCCTTCTTTGAAAATTAATATATGAATAGTTATGACTATACTTGAGAAACTTTCTTACGTGACTATGAAAAGTTGCTAAACAAAAAAATAATATCAAAATAGATACCTAGATACATGATTGGTTGTATTTTAAGGCAGGCAGTGACAGAAGTTTAAGATGTACCAACCTGTCTGCCCTGGAAAGAAGCAGCCAGAACTAAACACACAAGTTTACACCAAGAACATGGCAAAAACGAGGTTGGCATCAGAATCACAGGAAAACTACTAAATCAAAAATCAAAATTTAGAAAAGTACCTATGCTATTCTTCCAGTAACACAAGAGCTGCAGTATCAGGCCAATGAGGTTATTGAGGGTAAAACTGCAGAAAACAAAGATGAATTAAGTGTCNTAAACACACAAGTTTATACCAAGAACATGGCAAAAACAAGGTTGGCATCAGAATCACAGGAAAACTACTAAATCAAAAATCAAAATTTAGAAAAGTACCTATGCTATTCTTCCAGTAACACAAGAGCTGCAGTATCAGGCCAATGAGGTTATTGAGGGTAAAACTGCAGAAAACAAAGATGAATTAAGTGTCAGGCAAAGACTGTGATTTTGAAAAGCAAAAGAAAAGAGATTCCCAAAAAGAAAATGATGATTATAGTAGCAGATGATATAGAACTAGATGAAAACAAATCAATGATCCTGCAGTGGAGTGGCAAGAAGTACAAGGAAATATACCGGGGAAGGAGAAAGCTTTACTGAAAATCACATCGAAGATAATTCAGCCTGCTTGTAGTCTGCACTTACCTAAGGGGGTGGGGGAGCGGGGAACAAGAATGGTAGTAGCTATACACCACAGTTAGGAAGGAACAGATTAATATCTAGGCTATATCAAGTATATAGAGTGTGAAAAAGAGGTAAAACTTAGCGTTTTCCTCACCAGGAAAGCCTGAATTGGTCAGATATTATTAGTGAATTCCTGGTGGCTCAGAGGGTAAAGCGTCTCCCCACAGTGCAGGAGATCCGAGTTCGACTTGTTGTCAGGAAGATCGCATGAATAAGGAAATGGCAACTTACTCCAGTATTCTTACCTGGAGATTTCCATGAACAGAGGAGCCTGGTAAGCTCCATGGGGCCCCAAAGAGTTGTACACGACTGAGCGATTCCGCTTTCTTTTTTTTTTCAAGTGCATTACATTTATTGTGTGCTTTATTTCTTTCTTTTTTTTTTTTTTTTTTGAGTGTAAAATATTTCTATTTTATTTTATTTTTATTTTTTTTTACGGTTTTTATTTAATTAATTAATTTATTTATTTATAATTTTTACTTTATTTTACTTTACAATACCGTATTGGTTTTGCCATACATTGACATGAATCCACCATGGGTGTATATGAGATCCCAATCCTGAATCCCCCTCCCACATCCCACCCAATTTCCTCTCTCTGGATCATCCCCGTGTACCAGCCCCGAGCATCCCATATCCTATATTGAACATAGGCTGGTGCTTCATTCTTACATGATAGTATACATGTTTCAATGCCATTCTCCCAA
>SJYH01001518.1:399715-409719 GCA_006408735.1 Sylvicapra grimmia | reverse complement strand
ATATATTTTATTGATTATTTGGCAATGTTTATTCTCCCTCTCACTGCACAATTGTATTTCTTGGGTTTTACATTTGTATCATTGCAGAAACCCCTAAAGAATCTGTCTACGAAGACATATCTACTATATGTACCCCACCCAGGGAAGGAATTTTTAATATCATGGCTTTAATGCTTCTCACTGACTGTCTTCACTTCATATTACTGATATATAAAATTTGGTATGCTTTTCTTTTGAAGAGCTATAAGAAATCATCCAGAATAATGGATAAGCATCAATTCTAAGCATCCTCTAGAAAATTTTGCTGTTGTCACAATTATTTTTTTCCCCCCTCATCTTCAAAAACGTGATGGTGCAAGCCTTATCAATTCTTAGACCATCCAGCGTGGTAACTTGCAATGAGCTTGTTATGATGGTACTTCATATATAATGAAAAGAAAATAGCAATTAAATAACTCTATTTATGTGATAAAACCCCTAATTGCTTTGGACTCCTTATTCATAGGCAATTGGAAAAATTAGACTCATAAAGGGGTGAAAGGAAGATACCTCAGGAAATATTGCAAAGATTACATCTCCAAATTAGGTCAGCATAAAACAAATGGATTCATTGTTTTCTACTACTTCCCAGGGATAAGAAGAAAGATTGCAATGGATAATAATCATTTTCAGATTTAACTAGTGAGAAGGGAATCATCCATTTGTTTGTTTCTTTTACTTTTCCTTTCTCTCTAAATAGTCTGGTTGCTTACATTGAACTCTAAAATTCAGTGTTTCTTAAAAAAAGAGAGGGAGCTTATGGAGAATGTGGCTTAGTTACTGAGACACTACATCCTAATTGCTTTTATGGATTTTTATGGCAGGGCCCAAAATAATCATTTGGAAGAGAAATTCCAGATTGGAAAAAACAGTCAACGTGAGTCTAAGAAAAGCTTTCCAATCCTATGATTAGGGATTTCAGTGAAGAGATGGCAAGAACATGATATTTGTTACATGACTGGATAGCAAATAAGGCCTACTCAGAAACAAAGAAACACTTGGTAGTAAGTGGAAAAGACACTATTGCTTCTCTGTCTTAAATTGGAATTTACTAATGTGCAGATCAAATCCATGTATAATAGCATGACTTTTCATTTTTTGATAAACACCAATACCTTCCATTATGCTTCAGCTGATTGTATCTAATGGCACTGAGGGAATTGTTACAGATATACAACATACATGCTTTCAAAGTCCTTTCAAAAAATCTCATAGAATATTTAGTAGTAAATGGCAATGGAGTTGTAAATGTGTTTCATGTTTCTGTGAATTTGCATACATTTTCTTTTAGGCACGTTTTTGGTATAAATTTAAGCACATTTCAGAGAAGGCAATGGAACCCACTCCAGTACTCTTGCCTGGAAAATCCCATGGATGGAGGAGACTGGTGGGCTGCAGTCCATGGGGTCGCTAAGAGTTGGACACTTCTGGGAGACTTTACTTTCACTTTTCACTTTCATGCATTGGAGAAGGCAATGGCAACCCACTCCAGTGTTCTTGCCTGGAGAATCCCAGGGACATGGGAGCCTGGTGGGCTGCCGTCTATGGGGTCGCACAGAGTCTGACACGACTAAAGCGAGTTAGCAGCAGCAGCAGGAGCACGTTTAATGAAATGTGCACCTGTGTGTGCATGCTAAGTCACTTAAGTTATGTGGGGCTCTTTATGACCCTATGGACTGTAGCCTGCCAGCTCCTCTGTCCATGGAATTCTCCAGGCAAGAATGCTAGAATGGAGAAACTACTATTTCCTTCACAGTATGTGTGCCTACTTGCCATCATGTCTTAGAAATGATCTAACAAAGTATTTTGTTGAAGTCTAAAAATATATATTGATATCCTTACACAACAATAAGAAAACTACTTAAAAGGTGCATAATATTTTAAATATTATTATTAAAGCATGTATTATTAGTTTAAATAGAGGAAAACAATAGAATAAGTAAAACTAGAGATCTCCAAGAACACTGGAGATATCAAGGGAATATTTCATGCAAGGATGGACACAATAAAGGACAGAAATGGTGAGGACTTAGAAACAGAAGAGACTGAAAATGGCAAGAATACACAGAAATAAACAAAAAAGGTCTTAATGACCCAAATAGCCATGAAAATGTGGTCACTCACCTAGAGCCAGGCATCCTGAAGTGTGAAGCCAAATGGGCCTTAGGAAGTTTTACTATGAACAAAGCTAGAGGAGGTGATGGAATTCCAGCTGAGATATTTCAAATCCTAAAAGATGATGCTGTTCACATGCTGCACTCAATATGCCAGCAAATTTGGAAAACTCAGCAGTGGCCACAGGACTGGAAAATGTCAGTTTTCATTCCAATCCCAAAGAAAGGCAAAGCCAAAGAATGTTCAAGCTGTCAAACAATTAGGCTCATTTCACAGGCTAGCAAGTTTATGCACAAAATCTTTTAAGCTAGGCTTCAACAGTACGTGAACCTAGAACTTCCAGATGTACAAGGTAGCTTCAGAAAAGGTAGAGGAACCAGAGATCAAATTGCCAAGATTCGTTGGGTCATAGAAAAAGCAAGGAAATTCCAGAAAAACACCTGGACTAGGCTAAAGCCTTTGACTGGATGGATCACAAAAACTGTGGCAAATTCTTAAAAAGATAGGAGTACAAGACCACCATACCTGTCTCCTAAGAAACCTGTATGCAGCTCAAGAAGCAACAGTTAGAACTGGACATGGAACAACAATCGGGTTCCAAATTGGGAAAATGGTACAACAAGGCTGTATACTGTCACCCGGTTTATATAACTTATATGCTTATATGCAGAGTACATCAGGCAAAATGTCAGGCGAGATTAATCACAAACTGGAATCCAGATTTCCTGGAGAAATACCAATAACCTCAGATATGCAGATGATACCACTCTAACGGCAGAAAGTGAAGAGAGACTAAGCATCTCTTGATGAAGGTGAAAGCAGAGAATGAAAAAGCTGGGTTTAACTCAACATTCAAAAAACTAAGATCATGGTATCTGGTCCCATTACTTCATGGCAGACATAAGGGCAAAGAGTGGAAGATTTTATAAGAGTGACAGATTTTATATGAGGCTCCAAAATCACTGTGGATGGTAACTGCAATCATGAAATTAGAAGACTTTTGCTTCCTTGGAAGGAAAGCTGTGATAAACCTAGACAGTGTATAGAAAGCCAGAGATATCATTTTGGTAACAAAGGTCTGTATAATAATGCTATGGTTTTTCCAGTATTCATGCCTAGATGGGAGAGTTGGACCATAAAGAAGGCTGAGTACTGAAGAATGGATGCTTTCAAATTATGGTGCTGGAGAAGAGAGTCCCTTGGACAGCAAGATCAAATGAGTGAATCCTAAAGGAGATCAACTCTGAATATTCATTGGAAAGACTGATGCTGAAGTTGAATCTCCAATACTTTGGCCACCTGTTCCAAAGAGCCAACTTATTGGAAAAGACCCTGATGCTGGGAAAGATTGAAGGCACTAGGTGAAGGGGGTGGCAGAGGATGAGATGGTTAGATAGCATCATTGACTCAATGGTCATGAATTTGAGCAAACTCCAGAAGATGGTGAAGGACAGAGGACCCTCACATGCCACAGTCTGTGGGGTCACAAAGAATCAGACATGACTTAAAAACTGAACAACAACAATTATTATTACTAGATATTTGCATCATCACTTACATTTCGTTATTACAAACACTAGTGCAATAAACATTTTCTACCATACACTTCTCTCCTTATTTTAAAGGTTTTTTTCATATATACATTTCTGAAAAGAAGCATATTGTTATCAAATGGCATGTACAGGTTTGATGCTAGGAATATTATAATGACCGATTTTTTTTTCACAAGGCTCTTTCAGTTTTCAGTTTTTTCTTCCGTTTTATTTCATATATGAAAATGCCCATATCAGTTCATCCTCATTGGGAAAAATATAATGGACAGTAAGGTAATTGGCTTAAATTTACTGAAAACACAATTCAGAATCCAAGATTCATATTACATTCTTTTGAAAGAATATGTGGCTTTCCACGTAATTAGTCTTTGTAAATGATAGGGACAGTTGACAATTTTTAAGTGTAAGACTCTTCAGTTTTTCTCTGGTGGCAAATATCAGTCTTGATATATATATGGAACCTGGACCTGAATTCTAAAGCTTAGCTCTGAGATTCCTAAAAGACTGACTCTAAGTTGATAAGTAAGTGGGCATTTTTATAGTCATACACATAGATGTGAAATAGTTCTTGACTAGAACTTTAATGTTGAATTTACAGAAGCACCTCTACTCCTCCACGGCCAACTCTTCCATTTCCATCGCAACTCATCTCTCATCGCACTCTAGGAAATTGTCCTACAATTACAGCATTTTGTCCTAGTTCATAGATTTCTGTATCAAGATTGGATCTTTTCTGATACTTAGATATTCCTTTAAATTATCACTTTAAAAATAAAGCAGCCTGGATGGGAGTGGAGTTTGGGGGAGAGTGTGATACATGTATATGTATGGCTGAGTCCCTCTCCTGTTCGCCTGAAACTGTTACAACATTGTTAATTGGCAGTACTCCCATACAAAATAAAAAGTTCTTTTTTAAAGCAAAAAAAAAAAAAAAATAAAGCATGTCTTGGACAGAATTACCCTACAGCGTCTCCAAAGGGTTGCCTAGTCTTACTTTACTGCCTTCAGTGCCTTCCCTTTATAACCTCCTCTTTTCTTGACTCTCTCTGATCATGCTTTTGTTTCAACACCTAACAATAATATTTCATGTAAAAACCATTGAAGACTTCCATAATGGGAAAACTTGAAAATTCTCTTTCTCATCTTTTCAAACTCTCAGTGGAATTGACAAGTTAAATACACACACATGTACACTATGCTGATAATCTCTGTCTCCCACCATCAAGCTGTTCTCCATGTCTCTTTAACCACACAGCAGTGTTTGTTTAAATTCACAAATGAGAGCATATTGTTTGTTTGCTTAAAACAATCCTGTTGGCTTAATTTTGAAATTAGAAAAATATCCGAAATCTTTGAAGAACTCTAGCTACTGGTCTACAACATTATCTCCTAATTTCCCCAGCTGACTCAGCCTCCCCTCCAAGTTAGTCTGGATTCCTCATGATCTTCATCCTACCATCTTGTAGCAGAGGCCACTGTAACTACACTGCCTAATGTTCACCCAGCCTTTCACACAAGGTGTCTGGTACCTCCAGCAGGAGCCTACATAGGCCAGGGAAGGTAAGACGGTAATCCCCATGTGGCAGAACCTGATAAATGAAAGACAAAATGTGGAAGGAAATAGATTTTGTCATCTTCCATCTACCCTAAAAGACTGTCATGGTGTTCTGTATGGGCCCTTCAGAGATGCCTTTCATAACCGAGCAACAATTTGTGGTTAGCTTATTAAAGCCCTACTTGTATTTGCTTTTACTCCTTTCCTGCCTTATTTTCCTTTCCCATTCACATTTGTTACCCCGAGATTATTCTCTTCCCAATACAGTGTTAGCACATAAGCATACCTCAGGTTCTGTTTTCTAAGGAAACCTATCTATGACAATGTGCAAGTCCAGTGTAATTGATCACAGCCTACCTGTCCTTTCTTATGTCACCAGTCAACCTGATCCATTGTATTCTAGCTACACTGGCTTCTTTCTTTTCTGAACTTTTTCTTCCTCCTCTATTACTCTTCCCCACTTCTTCATTCATTTCCTATTGCTCCTCACTTATGCCTTATCTCAAATATGATCTCCTCAAAGAGGTTTGGTCTGCCCATACTGCCTGAGGAAAATCCCTGCTCCCATTCCAGCATTTTTCATATCTCATTTTATTTTTTAATCACTTGATTAATTTTAAGAAAGTGTTAGTCACTCAGTTGTGTCTAACACTTTGTGACTCTATGGACTGTAGCCTACTAGGCTCCTATGTCCATGGAATTGTTCAGGTAAGAATACTGGAGTGGGTAGCCATATCCTTCTCCATGGAATCTTCCCAACCCAGGGGTCATACCCAGGTCTCCTTCATTGCTTGCAGTTTCTTTACCATCTGAGCTACCAGGAAGCAATTTTAAGAAAGGGTATCAAAATTTTTTTTCTACATATAGTAAAACATACTACTCTCAATCCTCCCAAATGGTTCTTATATTTCTTCTAGTCATAGTCTGCCTGAAATAGACTTAGCAGCCTTTCCTTTGCTTTATTCTACATGAACCCAATCATGGGATATTCTCCTTACTTATAAATCTCAAATTATATTTGCACAGGATCACAATAAACTGTGGAAAATTCTGAAAGAGATGGGCATACCAGACCACCTGACCTGCCTCTTGAGAAACCTGTATGCAGGTCAGGAAGCAACAGTTAGAACTGGACATGGAACAACAGACTGGTTCCAAATAGGAAAAGGAGTACGTCAAGGCTGTATACTGTCACNAGTCTGAGTGAACTCCGGGAGTTGGTGATGGACAGGGAGGCCTGGTGTGCTGCAATTCATGGGGTCACAAAGAGTCAGACACGACTGTGACTGAACTGAACTGAACTGATTTTATATAAAAAAATTTTTACTTAAAAGTCAGGAGTAAATGTTGAAGTATGTGAAGGAGTGGAGCATTACTTTCAAGTGCACAGAACATAGTATAGCATAACTATTCAGTTCAGTTCAATCGCTCAGTTGTGTCCGACTCTTTGCGACCCCATGAATCGCAGCACACCAGGCCTCCCTGTTCATTACCATCTCTCGGAATTCACTCAGACTCACATCCATCGAGTCAGTGATGCCATCCAACCATCTCTTCCTCGGTCGTCCCCTTCTCCTTCTGCCCCCAATCCCTCCCAGCATCAGAGTCTTTTCCAATGAGTCAACTCTTCGCATGAGGTGGCCAAAGTACTGGAGTTTCAGCTTTAGCATCATTCCTTCCAAAGAAATCCCAGGGTTGANCCCCTTCTCCTTCTGCCCCCAATCCCTCCCAGCATCAGAGTCTTTTCCAATGAGTCAACTCTTCGCATGAGGTGGCCAAAGTACTGGAGTTTCAGCTTTAGCATCATTCCTTCCAAAGAAATCCCAGGGTTGATCTCCTTCAAAATGGACTGGTTGGATCTCCTTGCAGTCCAAGGGACTCTCAAGAGTCTTCTCCAACAACACAGTTCAAAAGCATCAATTCTTCAGCGATCAGCCTTCTTCACAGTCCAACTCTCACATCCATACATGACTACTGGAAAAGCCATAGCCTTGACTAGACAGAACTTGGGTGGTGCAAAAGTAATTGTGATTTTTGCACTGTTGAAATTTTCTATTTGATATTGGAATACATTCTTAAATAAATGTGGTTATGTTATACATCATTTTAATGCATATTTTTCTCTTTATTTTTTTTTTGCTAATGACATTACTTGTTGCTTATTTTATATTTATTTTAGACTATGGAAATTGTTAGACAGAAACCAAGTTAAAACAGTTTTCTTATTTGAGTTCAAAATAAGTCATAAAGTGGTTGAGACAACTCACAACATCAACAATGCATTTGGCCCAGGACCTGCTAATGAATGTACAGTGCAATGGTGGTTCAAGAGGTGTTATAAAGTAGACAAGAGCCTTGAAGATGAGGAGCATAGTGCTGGCCATCAGAAATTGATAACTACCAATTGAGAGCAATCTTTGAAGCTGATTCTCTTACAACTACATGAAAAATTGTCAAATAATTCAGAGTTGACCATTCTACAATTATAGCACATTTGAAGCAAATTGTAAAGGTGAAAAAGCTCAGTAGTAAATGGGTGCCTAAGGAGCTGACCACAAATCAAGAAAATTATCATTTTGAAGTGTCATCTTCTCTTATTTTATGCAACAGCAACAAATCATTTCTTGATCAGATTGTGACATGTGATGAAAAGTGGGTTTTATATGAAATTAACAGTGATCAGCCCAGTGGTTAGACCAAGAAAAGCTCCAAAGCACTTCCCAAAGCCAGACTTTCACCAAAAAAGGCCTGCTGCCAATCTGTTCCACTACAGCTTTCTAAATCCCCATGAAACCATTGCATCTTGGAAGTATGCTCAGCTAATTGATGACATGCACCAAAAACTGCAATGCCTGCAGCGGATATTGATCAACAGAAAGGGCCCTGTTCTTCTCCATGACAATCCTCGACCACGTGTTGCCCAACCAATGCTTCAAAAGTTGAACAAATTGGGTTACAAAGTTTTGTCTCATCCACCATGTTCACCTGACCTCTCGACTACCACTTCTTCAAGCTTCCCGATAGCTTTTTGCAGGGAAAATACTTCCACAAACAGCAGAATGTAGAAAATGCTTTCCAAGAGTACATCAAATCCCAAAGCATGGATTTTTATGTTACAGGAATAAGCAAATGCATTTCTCATTGGCAAAGATGTGTTGATTGCAATGTTTCTTATTTTGATTAATAAAGATATGTTTGAGCCGAGTTATAATGAATTAAAATTCAGGGTCTGAAACCGCAATTACATTTGCACCAACCTAATACCAACCATACTTACATTCAAAATTTGACACGCATGTCCAGAATATTTGTACCATACTCAAAGCTGACAGTATCTCATAGTTGACTCTTTCATGGCTCCATATTTCTATAGTTGTGTTGGCCTTTTCCTTACCTGCCCTCTTCATCAACTGCAGCTGCTTCAGAATCCCAGGCAATATACTTCTCTTTATGAGCAGCTTTGGAAAGCTGTAGGTTATTCTAAATTTATTATGTAGAGAAACTTAGTTTTACTATAACAGTCTGGAACACACCTTATCCTTGTAAGAGGGCCGAGGTCTATCTTTGCCTAACTAAACACGGCTTATAGAAGTGGTGCTCAGGAAAAGACAAATCCCTGCCTGAGTAATTCCATCACTAGTCCATAAACTGACAGTTTGTTTTTCACAGCTACAACTACAAGTATTCTTTTTTGTCATTGATGTTTACAAGATAAAAATTGGTTCAAATAAAAGATGAAGCAAGAATTGCCTTGTATAATAAACACTGTGTTCCAAAAGAAAATACTATTTGTTTACAGAATTTAGAGTCAATTTGTTTTCCCAGGTCACATCAGCACAAAAGCATAAGTTATACAAAAGAGGTTATGCTTACAGCTGATACAAAGACAAATTTACTTCATCTTCTACTCCTGTCTCCTTTCCCTAGATGGTGATTAGACATAGAAGAATCTTTCAGTGCTTTGGGGGTTGAATTTGTGCTGGCAGTTTTTCTTCCTCGCCTTTGTTCAAAATTTAGCTCACTTGCCTGTATCTGTAACAAGTTCCAGACCTGGGATCTGGCAGAAGTTTCTAAAACACATTCAGAAATGATATTACTATGAGACACTCTCAGATTTACAGTCTACAGAATGTGTGGTTTGTCTTTTAATCTAGGTGTGTGCTCTGAGTAATTCTGCACCATTATGAATCCTTTAGGGGAAGCAGTTACAGAATTTAAAGTTGGAAAAATATATGAGTTTAAGTATGCATTTATATAAGGTTAAATGAATATATATTCATTGCTTTTCATGATTTAGCACTGTACAAATATAGTTCTTGTTTTAACGCTCAATTCAGTTCACTCAGTTGTGTTCAGCTTTTTGCAACCCCATGGACTGCAGCATGCCAGGCTTCCCTGTCCATCACCAACTCCCAGAGCTTGCTCAAACTCATGTCTATAGAGTTGGCAATGCCATCCAACCATCTCATCCTCTGTTTCAATGCTGTATAAGCACTATAAGAACAAAATGAAGAGGGATAAGATACTGTTCCTTTGAGGAAAGGATAATTCCAAGGGAAACTGGTAAATGTTCCTCAACGTTTGATCTCTCAATTTTGTAATTTCCTATTAGTGTGTTAAGTTTTAATTATTTAATATTTTTGATAGTTAAATTCACCATGAGCTAACTATACTGAAAATTCTCATTCAGCCTCATTTAGACATTGTGATATATTTTCCATTAACAAAAATTTGTAGTCACC
>SJYH01001518.1:328395-339245 GCA_006408735.1 Sylvicapra grimmia | reverse complement strand
ATCTTCATAGGAGATTATATCTATCTGTTATATCAACTCTAACACTTTCTTTTACACAGAGGAAGAGCATCAATATAAATTTTTTGAAAAGATAATAAATGCATATAAAGATACTCTTTAATGTGTTATCTCTTCAAAGGAAATTTTCTTTATTAATGGAGTAAATATAATGCCTTGGCTTTCTTTTAAAATGATATCCATAATCCACTTTCTTTAACTGCCTACTGTTCTCAGTCCTATTCTAACTGTGTTTGAAAGATAATTAATAGCAAGCTTATTCTCAGGTAGATCTGCAGTTGTTGCTCCATTTAAATAATTTTAAAACCTAACGTTTTTTTGAAAAGTTGGAAATGTTTATCTTTAACTAATGCACTGGCCAGTACTCACTAGTAATGGGAAGATCCTGTAATGCTTTTTCTTACATGTGCATTCTGCCTCTCTCTCAAAACCAATGTGCTATGCCTCCAGTGATTTCTGCCTAAACATCACATTCAGTGTTGACAAACAGTTCTTTAAAGAGCTCAGAGTTTAAGGAGGACTATCGAAAAAAAAGTAAAAACAGAGCAAAAACAAAAGTTATAGTTGGAATACCTTCACAGATCCAAGTACTTTATGATCTTTCAAAGGACAGCAATCATGTCTTATGCTTAGTACAACAACCTAACACAGTTTAGACACTCAATGTTTTTGTTGGCTTCTGAAGAACAGAGTAGGTAAATAATTATCTCTGTCTGGGAGATTCAGGCAAGATTTCGCATTTGTGATAGCATTCAAGCCAAATCCCCAAACTGACAAAAAGTGGTAGTATGAGAGAGGAAGTTATTTCAGCTAAAGGGAAGAGCAAATGCAAAGACAGAGACTTGAAAGGGAACCACATGTTATAACAATGAGTGATTTAGAGCACTCTGAGTTTGGAACCCACTATATGACAAGCAAAGAAAAGGCTAGTTAAGGTCACCCTGGAAAGCTCTTTTACCATGCCAGAGTTTATATTTTATATTCTGGGAAATGATATGCCATATAAGATTTAAACAGAAAAATGAAAGACTCAGGGCTTCCCAGGTGGCACTAGTGGTAAAGAACCCAACTGCCAGTGTAGGAGACATAAAACACTTGGATTCGATCCCTGGGTTGGGAAGATCTCCTGGAGGAGGGCATGGCAACCTACTCCAGTGTTCTTACCTGGAGAATCTCATGGACAGAGGAGCCTGGTGGGCTACAGTCCATAGGGTTAAAGAATCAGACATGACTGAAGCAAATTAGCACACATGTATGCATGTGGAATACTCATATATATTAAAAAAACAAAAAATGTGGTGGCATTTTGAAGCATGAACTAAAAGGCTGAATAGCTACAATTACTCGAGCAAGTAGATTTTATCTGTAAATCAAGGGTGAAGTTCAGGAGGGAGCAGTTCTAGCAGCTCTAGAACATTTGAGGGGAGATGGAAGTGGGGAGCACCAAATGAAGTGCTCAAATTAGAGACAGTTTAGAAGTTAGCATCATCTGGCATGTTGAAAAAGATAATTAGGGAACAGTGATATGAAGCAGTTATCATGAGTCTGAAAGAAAATTTGTTCATTTCTATCTTTTGGTTTTCATGCAGGTATGACTATTAGGAAAATAGGGGAGAAAAGAAGAGTTATTGGTGCATTCTCCCTACAGTTCACTGTCTCCAACATCTTTTTATTACATTTTATGCTTTCTATTCTCAGATGACTGTCTTTCCAGATTGGCAGTATCAATTTTCTTCTGGAGACTTTCCTGGGATAAAGGTAGAATATTGGTTCCAGGGAAAGAATATAATATTTTCAGAACTTAACTAATACACTTTATACATGAATCATAATGTTATTTATTAAATCAGCAAATGTTCATTCAGTAACTTTTGAATCAATTTGTTTAATAATCAAAATCAGCAAACATTTATTTACTGATTATATTATCTGAGTAAATAATGCCCCAAGAGGGAAAAAGGAAAAGAAATAGCATAATTCTTCCCCTAGAAAAGGGTGTTTTCCATATTTCAGAGTAAAATTAACTACCTAGAGTTATTCTACTCCCCAGCTCTCCAAGCCAATCTATTAACCACTACTTGCTCATAGGAAGGAAGTGGTTCCATTTAGGGCTAGCAGCCAAGATTTTTGCATTCCATTCTGTTCATTGCTTCAGTAACTGATTTATTGAGTAATATTCAGTAGCTATTCTGCAAGCTTTCCTTTTATCCTCTGGAGTGGGCATTGCACTGGAAATGTCACCAGTGTGGACATGGCCTAGGGCATGACAGAGAAATGGGTGGAGACTAGAAATACATCTCTGACACATTTTAGGAATGTCCCTAGAGATGGCTCATTACTGAGTAGTTGAGCAGAGACATGACTCAGCCAGAGTTTCTGCAACTGGCTGTCTGAAGCCGCTATGAGAGTCCTGGCAAGAGTCTTGGATCAGGCAGTGTTTCTTGGATGTAGAAGAGAAAACTGAGCCTTTTATTCAGAATCAGAGTTCTTTAATAACAATATGATTATAGAAACTTACTTTTTGTCAGCACTACAATATTAAGAAGTCTTCTGCTTACAATATCTTACTCAAATATCATCAATTTATTTGAAACACATTGAAAACAATTATTTAATCAGTGGACTTTAGGATTCCTCTTTAGAATGGATTCATTAGAAAAATACCTTGATTTTTGCAGTTGAAAAGTGAGATATCTCTGTTGGCAAAGAGGTAACTAAAACTTGTTTCCTAAACAATAAACACTAACTTGGACAGGGAGGGAAAGGGAGAAGAAAGCGAAGAGAGAAAAGGAAAGTGACGAAACAGCACAGCAGAGAGAATGAAAGAAGTGTGTCATAAAGGACACTTGTCTATCAATTGTAATTGTATTGTCATATCAACTGTATCAATTGTCATTGTATCAAATGACATTGTATCAATGTCATTGTATCAATTGTCAAGGATATCAATTGTATAAATTTTTCTTGTAAGTGATACAATATGCCAGAGAATATGTATTTTGCATTGGGGTTTTGATGGTTCGATATTTATTTTAGGATTGTATTCACAGTCTTTCCTGTGAAGAAGTTAAAAAATGTGTCTCTCAGTTGTGTATCATGGTATTATTCAGTACCTGGTTCTTATGACAGAAACTGGACAGTTAAGGCCAAGTACAGTCATTCTTTTTTATTGGGCAATAGTTGTATGATCTTCAGTATGTAGGAATTTGTTGTCAAGGCTCATGTGACAATTTTTTTATGGCTCTGAAATAAAACAGTAATTGGCTTTGCTGTGGCCTTTCTGCCTGTCCCTGGTATACTCCTTATAACAATGAATTCCTATTTATGAATCAAAAGATGATCAGTTTCTAACTGTAAAATTAAATTTAGTGCCCCATGAAAGTTCCAGCTGTCTGTAAGTAAAGGAATTATCATTTTCCTCAAGCTAAAAATTCCAGTTCTGCCTAAGACAACCTTGAGATGGGAGTTCCCAAGAGGCTGCTTTTGGTCCAGGGACCTCTTATTAGAGTGCCAGTGAATTTCCACACACATAAATAAACTCAGTTTTTTTGTGTGTATGTGATAAAGACAAAAGATTCTCAGAGGAGATGACCCTAGAACTCCTGGTTCCAGAACAATTGCTCACCGCTAGCTTAAGTGTTCCTGGTTTATTAACCAGGACCTAGTAGAGTGGTAGGGGACTTCCCTGGTAGCTCAGTTGGTTAAGAATCCACCTGCAATGCAGGAGACCATGGATTGATTCCTGGGTCAGGAAGATCCACTGGAGAATAGATAGGCTCACCATTCTAATATTCTTGGGCTTCACTGGTGGCTCAGATGGTAAAGAATCCACCTGCAGTGTGGGAGACCTGGGTTTGATCCTTGGGTTGGGAAGATCCCCTGGAGGAGGGCATGGCAACCCACTCCAGTATTTTGCCTGGAGAACCCCATGGACAGAAGAGCCTGGCAGGCTACAGTCCATGGAGTCACAAAGATTTAGGCACGACTGAGCAACTAAGCACAGCACAGCATAGTAGAGCAGTAATAGCAGCAGAAGACACCAAGCAGATGGTAAATTTTAGCACAGAGTTGACTCAATACCTGAGAAGTATGTGTCATCAGTGTGGGGGCTCTTCACACATTCGCTTGGATCCTTTTTACTTTTTCTGTGTGGAAGTGGTGACGTGTTAATTANAGACACCAAGCAGATGGTAAATTTTAGCACAGAGTTGACTCAATACCTGAGAAGTATGTGTCATCAGTGTGGGGGCTCTTCACACATTCGCTTGGATCCTTTTTACTTTTTCTGTGTGGAAGTGGTGACGTGTTAATTACTTTTGTGTATTCAACAGCCTATCTTCTACCTCCTTCACAATGACAGAAGACTGACAGATGCTGTGAAAACCAGCTTTCCTGCCTTCAGTCGGGGTACCTTTAAGGCATAATGTATATAACTCCAGAGCTCCCTGCGTGATCAGGCTTACCTTACCTTCTGCAGGACTTATGCCTTAGACTGAGTCTGCACTGTTGCTTGGCTTCCTTCCCTTCTCTCTCCTGCTTCTTCCAACTCTTTAACTAGTATCCCTCATGGTCATTTCCTTAATAAATCCGTTACGCATATGTCCTTGGCTCATGGTCTGCTTCTTTGGAACTTGACCAAAACAGAGAGAGAGAGGTGAGTGAAAAGGAAGAGACAGGGAGAATAGGAATCTCCAAGTACAAAATAGCAAAATATATTACTAGAAGGAGGATGGGAGAGAACAGGATAATCTGAGAAAAAAGAGTAGAAGTAGGGTGAAGGAAGGATCAAAATGCAAGATACTGTAATCTGGCACCAGACTTTATGGGACCTTCATTTAGGGATCCTGAAACATGGTGGTTAAACACAAAGTCCTGAACTCATGCTGACTGGGGATAAAGTTCCAACTTTGCCACTTCATAAGTGTTACCATTGGCAAGATATTTTACTCTTGTAAGCCTCTACTTTTCCACCTCCAAAACATATTGAAATGTTAACCCTTAAAAATACTTCTACATACGGAAAGAAGTTTTATATCTAAAGGTATTTGTTGCAGCCTAATTTAGAGATATGGTTCCCAACTAGAGGCCATTGGCCATATCTGTATACACTATTGTATTCACAGCTTAGAAATGGAAAAGCTACTAGTTACTAGTGGGTAAAGATCAAGGTTGCAGCTATAAAATTCTACAGTGCAAGAGATAGTATCCTACCTTTATACCCAACAAAGAATTATTTGGGCCAAAATGTCAATAATTGCCAAGGTTGAGAAACTTTAATCTACACACACACATACACAAAGGAAATGAAACTAAATATTTTTTTAAAAATAAGAATAAGCAAATTATGATGCATATCTTAGGTGAAATAGTGTATATGAAAATGCATTATTTAAAAATATATATCATTAACTCCTTTGATGAAATTATAACAACAAAAAATTCTGAGAGTCTGTAAATATAGGTTCATTGATTCATTCAAGTCATAATCATTGAGAGAGACTCCATGCCAGGCATTGGACTAAATAATTGCTGTAAAGGAGACAAATATATTACTTTCATGAACTTACATTCTAGTGAAATGTCTAAAAAGGACTATAGAAAGAAATAAATGGAGAAAGGGAGAGAGGGAAAGAATGAAGGGAGAAAAGAAGGAAGAAAGGAAGATACATTTAAAGTTATGGAAAATTTAATCATATCAAATAAGAATATAAAGTAAAATGTCTGAGTCATTTTAACAACAAATAACTAAAACATGATAAATAAATGAACAAGAAACAAATCTCTGAAAAACTGACATTGCAACTGAGATCTGAGTGACTGAAAGTTGGGAACTATGCAAGGATGAAGGAGAAAACATTCCCAGCAGAGGGACCCATTACACTGAAGACCCTAAAGTGAGAACAACGTCAGCAGTTGTGCAGAACTAAGTCAGTTCAGTTCAGTTCAGTCACTCAGTCATGTNAAATCTCTGAAAAACTGACATTGCAACTGAGATCTGAGTGACTGAAAGTTGGGAACTATGCAAGGATGAAGGAGAAAACATTCCCAGCAGAGGGACCCATTACACTGAAGACCCTAAAGTGAGAACAACGTCAGCAGTTGTGCAGAACTAAGTCAGTTCAGTTCAGTTCAGTCACTCAGTCATGTCCGACTCTTTGCGACCCCATGGATTACAGCACGCCAGGCCTCCCTGTCCATCACCAACTCCCGGGAGTTCACTAAAACATCCATCAAACAGTGATGCCATCCAGGTATCTCATCCTCTGTCGTCCCCTTCTCCTCCTGCTCCCAATCCCTCCCAGCATCAGAATCTTTTCCAATGAGTCAACTGTTCGCATGAGGTGGCCAAAGTGCTGGAGTTTCATCTTTAGCATCATTCCTTCAAAAGAACACCCAGGACTGATCTTTAGAATGGACCAGTTGAATCTCCTTGCAGTCCAAGGGACTCTCAAGAGTCTTCTCCAATACCATAGTTCAAAAGCATCAATTCTTCGGCAGTCAGCTTCCTTCACAGTCCAACTCTCACATCCATACATGATCACTGGCAAAACCATAGCCTTGACTAGACAGACCTTTGTTGGCAAAGTAATGTCTCTGCTTTTCAATATGCTATCTAGGTTAGTCATAACTTTCCTTCCAAGGAGTAAGAGTCTTTTAATTTCACAGCTGCAATCACCATCTGCAGTGATTTTGGAGCCCCCAAAAATAAAGTCCAACATTGTTTCCACTCTTTCCNCAGCCGCTGCTCCTTACCTTGGACAACGGGTATCTCCTCACCGCAGCAACTCCTGACCTTAAACCTTATATGTATTACGGTGGTCTGCGCCAGAGCAACTTCAGCAGTTTGGGCAGTGGTGGCAAGGCTGCCAACCGCCTGGGTTCTGTGGCTTAAAAATTTGAATTTGCCTTGTATTGGTTTTTGTGTTTTGTTTTTACTTTTTTGGAATTTTCCCACGGCTGCTCAGCAGCTGAGCCTCACGCGCATGTATTCGGAGTGCAATCTGGGGCTTGGCTAGTGACCCTGCACCCCTGCGGGCGGGAAAATTCCAACAAATCTTGTGCTCGTGGGGCAGAACTAAGTATGAGGCACCGAAGAACACTGTGGCTAACAATACAGACTATGAAGAAGGGTAGACTTGACTTTGATTTCCTGCTTTGTGAGATATGAAGTGAGATGTTCAGTCTCTCAAAGACAGTTCCTTCAGCATTGCTCCCCTTTCTGTAATTGGTAATAAGAAAATTTTTCAGGGTGATTGTGAAAATTAAATTAGATGACATGTAAAGTGCTAAGCATTATATCATTTACATAGTAAAGTACTCAGTGTGTGTGTGTGTGTGTGTGTATATGTTCAGTCACAGATATGTCTGAATGTTTGAAATGCCATGAACTGTAGCCTTCCAGGCTCCTCTGTCCATGGGATTTTCCCGGAAGGAATAATGGAGTGCATTGCCATTTCCTCCTCCAGGGGATGCAGTTTTAATTGAATAACAAAATCAAGATTTAAACATATACATAAGATACAAAATTAATACAAAAATAGTATATCAATATTAAGCCTATATAATATAATATATAACACACAGTCCTAGGGTACAGAAGGTATAATGTAATCTAACATGATATAGCATGACCTCTAAGATCTTTCTTATTCTGTGATACCAGAACTCTATGAATTCCGGTACAATGATAAATGACACATAGCCTTTGACATATTAATGTATTTATTTCAGTTCTCTGGGCCAATGGAGAGCGACTAGCTTTTTTACTGGGATAGGGGAGTATGGTTGAAGCAAAACATCTGTTGATAATTTAACTTTACATACAAAAATAAAGATGACCAGGTTTTACAATAAGTAGTTCAGAGACTGGGCAGCCCATAAGGAAACTTTTAAATACCCCCAGTGGAGAAAGACAGGTGGCGTAGCCCTTACTAAAATGGCTGTACATTAGACAGAGGCTATTCCTGACACTGGAAATGTCATCAAATGGAATTTCAGCTCAAATGTACTGATCCAAAATTGGCTCACCAATATTCTTTTTATGCCATAATTGAAAATAACTATCTGATTTTATCAGTAATTCACCATTTGTGTAAAAGCCATTTACAAATATTATTTCATCACATTGACAAAATAAATGAATCAGAAGTAATGAATGTACCAGCTTTGCTTAACACAATTTAATTGAATAAAGGATGTAGGCCTAATGGTTTACAGAAAGTCACACACAAATAAGATAAGTTCAGGGTTAAGATCCACTTATAATCCATTAAAATGCCATTGAAATCATAGCCCTGCTCTACATGAGAGGGTAATTGTACTGTCTAATGATTAAAAAAAAAGTCATTATAAGGAGATGTAGAGAACTACGTAGTCTTCAAGATTAGAGAATGCATGATAAATCTTATATGAATGTATTTAGTACTTAGTACTTATAGTCTTACCTTATTAATTTAACAAGTTAGAAAGCATAGTGTATAATAAAGCTGTATTTAAGTTCACATGTGGAATTAAATAGGAAGACATATGTGGACAAATTCCAAGGTATGTTTGCCTTTCATATTTCAAAACTGCTTCTGTGAGTTCCTTAAAAGTGTTGAAATATATTGCTTGGTTATACTATTGAGATGTTATTTAAAATTATGAAAACAATCTCTAATGGAGAGTTTATGTATGAAATTAAAATAAAATCAGTTTAGAAGAGAACTCAGAGATTTTTTTTTTTTTAATTCAGTAGGTGAGGGTCTGGGGCCAAGAGTTGAATGAGAGAAGATAGTCTTCCTTATACTACATATACTGTATTTCAAAACGGACGGGTTCAAAATTGAGAAAGGAGTACATCAAGGCTGTATATTGTTACTCTGCTTATTTAACTTATATACTGAGTACATCATGCAGATGCTGGGCTGGATGAAGTACAGGCTAGAATCAAGATTGCCAGGAGAAATACCAATAATCTCAGATACACAGATGACACCACCCTGATGGCAGAAAGTGAAAAAGAATGCAAGAGCCTCTTGATGAAAGTGAAAGGGGCGAGTGAAAAAGCTGATTCAACACTTAACATTCAAAAACTAAGATCATGGTATCTAGTCCTATCACTTCATGGCAAATAGATGAGTAAAAAATGGAAACAGTGACAGACTTTATTTTGTTGGGTTTCAAAATCACTGAAGATAGTGACTGCAGTCATGAACTTAAAAGACACTTGCTCCTTGGAAGAAAAGCTATGATGAACATAGACAGTGTATTTAAAAGCAGAGACATCAATTTGCCAACAAAGGTCCATCTAGTCAAAGCTATTGTTTTTCCAATAGTCATGTATCACCTATGGATGTGAGAGTTGGACCATAGAGAAGGCTGAGTGCCAAAGAATTTATGCTTTTGAACTGTGGTGCTGGAGAACACTCTTGAGAGTCCAGTGGGCAGCAAGAAGATCCAACTGGTCAATCCTAATGGAAATCAACCCTGAATATTCACTGGAAGAAATGATGCTGAAGATGAAGCTTTGATACTTGGCCGCCTGGTGGGAAGAGGTGACTCACTGGAAAGATCCTGAAGCTGAGAAAGCTTGAAGGCAGGAGGAGAAGGGGATGACAGATGATGAGATGGTTGGATGGCATCATCAACTCAATGGACATGAGTTTGGGCAAACTCCAGAAGATAGTGAAGGACAGAGAGACCTGGCATGCTGCAATCCATGGGGTCACAAAGAGTAGAACATGACTGAGTGACTGAACAATGAGTATCTTTTATATTAAGCCCTTAAAACAACCAGCATCTAATAAACAAGGCCTACAAAAAGCAATTTTATGAGCATTCCAGTTTTCTTAGTAAATTTTGCCAGTGCGGAACAATTTTTACCAGTGTTGAGGCGAGATGGAAGAACAGTAATTCCAAACAGCAAATTGGGAGTAAGGAAGCTTTGTTTACAATGGTAGATGGACTGTTTTTATTTATATTATTCCCCACTGAACTTAACCTTAAAATTGATATATAACAACAAAGCGATCAGAATGGGGCCACCCATAAGCTTTTGACACATTTCTGGAAGACAGAAAGCAGATGATAAAGTGGTACTATTGCAGAAGGATAGAAAAATCTGTGGCCTAAAGAATATCAGGAAAAAGTAACAGTAATTAGGAAAGAGTCAATATATGCTACAAACCTACAGGATGTTTTGGAACTGGATTTTCCAGTTACCATAAAAGGGGATGAATAATTTATGGCAGGTAGGTGGAATAGTTAATCTACTCTATTTCTCACAACTGAATACAGAACACTTGACAGCTATCTTTTTAAATATGAGATCAAAAATTAACCTTTTAAAGTTTTTATCTGTGTGGAAGTAGCCATCCTATAATAAGACCATCTATATTCTGGTTTAAGGATCCAAATATGTAACAATTCAGCTTTCTGACCTTATTCTAAGCAGGCTGACAATGAGCAAATACCTCACACATCAGAAAAGCTCATATTCATGAGTCCACATAAATGGATAACCAAAGTTGACAGGAGAGTTTAGAAAAGTATGAACTATAAGAAAGCCAAGTGAACAGATGAATAAATGACCTTAAGGAAGTGGGTAATTAACAAAAGATAATAAAACATTCAAGAATTTAATAGGGTCATTAGATTTTTATAAACAATATACTACTTTCATAATATAAGATTCTATGACAAAGAAGTGGTCAGAGTACAGAAGATATTACTTAGCAGTTAATAATTTATTGCACCTAAAATAATTAATTAAGAAGCTTAATAGATAAAGTCAAAGAAATTTCTCAAAAAGATAAAGAAGATAAAAGACAGAGAAGATCAATCCTTGGGAC
>SJYH01001518.1:256863-269725 GCA_006408735.1 Sylvicapra grimmia | reverse complement strand
TAATTCTAATGACAGTTGAAAAAATTGCTTCACTATCTTATAACATCAGGTTCTTAATTCATTTCTGGAGTTCATCCACCAAAGTGAAGTGTGGTAATTCTTTGTACCACCCTCTTCAGCAGGCAAAACTATGACTCATTTCTACCACCCAATTATGCCAGAAGTGTTTAGTGCACTGTTAGGAAATGAGATGTAATAGTTCAATATTTCACAATTTATGTTTGAGCCATTTGAACAATGTCTGTGCAACATCTTTTTGCTTTTTCATACTGTTCATGGGGTTCTCAAGGTAAGAATGCTGAAGTGATTTGCCATTCCCTTCTCCAGCGGACCACATTTTGTCAGAGCTCTCCACCATGACCTGTCCATTTTGGGTGGCCCTAAACAGCCTGGCTCATAGTCTCAGTGAGTTAGATAAGGCTGTGATCCATGTGATCAGTTTGGTTAGTTTTCTGTGATTATGGTTTTCATTCTGTCTACCCTCTGATGGATAAGGATAAGAGACCTATGGAAGCTTCCTGATGGGAGAGACTGACTCTGGAATATGGGTCTTGTTCTGATGGGTGGGGCCATACTCAGTAAATTTTCAATCCAATTTTCTGTTGATGGGTGGGGCTGTGTTCTCTCCCTGTTGTTTGGCCTGAGGCCAAACTATGATAGGGGTAATGAAGGTAAAGAAAACCTCCTTCAGAAGGACTTTCGCCCACACTGTTGTGTTCAGTGCCCCTGACCCTGCAGCAGGCCTCTGCTGACCCACGCTTCTGCTGGAGACTCCTGGATACTCACAGGTAAGTCTGGCTCAGTCTCTTGTGAGAACACTGCTCTTTTTTCCTGGATCCTGGTGAACACAAGCTTTTGTTTGTGCCCTCCTAGAGTATGTTTCCTCAGTCCTGTGGAAGTTCTATAATCAAATCCCACTGGCCTCCAAAGTCAAATTCCCTGGGGGTTCTCAGTCCCTTTGCCAGATCCCCAGGTTGGGAAATCTGTTGTGAATCCTAGAACTTTCTTAACAGTGCAAGAACTTCTTTGGTATAATTTTTCTGTGGTTTGTGGGTCGTCTGCTCAGGGACTGTATGGTGGGGCTAATGGCAACCTCCTCCAGGAAGGCTTATGCCACAGGCCACATGTCCCACGTCTGCTGCAGCCAGAGGCAGTGTCCCTGTGGCAGGCCACTGCTGACCCATGCCTCTGCAGGAGACACTCAAAACACGCAAAGGCTGGTTTGGCTCAGTCTCTTTGTGGTCTCTGGGTCCTGGTGGACACAAGGTTTTGTTTGAGTATCTCTGAGCCTCTCTGGCAGGTATGGGGTTTGATTATAAATGCAGTTTCATCCTTGCTACAATTTTGTTGGGGCTTCTCCTTTGCTCTTGGATGTGACATGTCTTTTTTTGGTGGAATTCAGCATTCTTCTGCCAATGGGTGTTCAGCAGCAAGTAGCAATTTTGGAGTTCTCGCAGGAAAAAATTAGTGCACATTCTTCTACTCTCCCATCATGTACATATTTTTTATAATGTTTAAGGAAAACAATAGAATGGGAAAGACTAGGAATGTCTTCAAGAAAATTAGAGATACCATGGGAACATTTCATGCAAAGATGGGCACAAGAAAGGACAGAAATGGTATGGACCTGACAGAAGCAAAGAATAATAAGAACAGGTGTGAAGAATATACAGAAGAACTATACCAAAAAGAACTATACAAAAAAGATCTTAATGACCCAGATAACCACAATGGTGTGTTCACTCACCTGGAGCCAGACATCCTGGAATGTGAAGTCAAGTGGGCCTCAAGAAGCATTACTAAGAACAAACCTAGTGGAGGTGATGGAATTCAAGTTGAGGTATTTCAAATCCTGAAAGATGATGCTGTTAAAGTGCAGCACTCAATATGCCAGATATTTGGAAAATTCAGCAGTGGCCATAGGACTTGAAATGGTCAGTTTTCATTTCAATCCCAAAGGAAGGCAATGCCAAGGAATGTTCAAACTGTCACACAATTGCACTCATCTCACAGGCTAGCAAAGTAGTGTTCAAAATTCTCTAAGCCAGACTTCAACAGTATATGAACTGAGAACTTCTAGATACTCAAGCTGGATTTAGAAAAGGCAGTGGAATCAGAGATCAAATTGCAAATATATTTTGGATCATAGAAAAAGCAAGGGAATTTCAGAAAAACATCTACTTCTGCTTTATTAACTAGGCAAAGCCTTTGACTGTGTGGATCTCAACAAGCTGTGAAAAATTCTTATACAGATGGGAATACCAGACCACCTTACCAGCCTCCTGATAAATCTGTATACAAGTCAATAAGGAACAGTTAGAACTAGACATGGAACAACAGATTTATTCCAGATTGGAAAAGGATTTTCCAAGGCTGTATATTGTCACCCTGCTTATTTAACTTATATGCAGAGTACATCCTGTGAAATGCAGGGCTGGATGACACACAAGCTGGAATCAAGATGGCCAAGAGAACTATCAATAACCTCAGATATGCAGATGACACCACCCTAATGGCAGAAAGCAAAGGGGAACTAAAGAGCCTCTTGATGAAAGTGAAAGAGGACAGCGAAAAAGTTGGCTCAAAACTCAACATTCAAAAAACAAAGATCAGGGCATCCGGTCCCATCACTTCATGGCAAATAGATGAGGAAACAATGGAAACAGCAAGAGATGTTAATTTTGGGGGCTCCTAAGGCACTGCAGATGGTGACTGCAGCCATGAAATTAAAAGACATGAGCTCCTTGGAAGAAAAGCTGTGACAAACTTAAACAGCATATTAAAAAACAGAGACATTACTTTACCAACAAAGGTCCATCTAGTCAAAGCTGTGGTTTTTGAGAGTCCCTTGGACTTCAAGGAGATCAAAGCAGTCAATCCTAAAGGAAATCAGTCCTGAATATTCATTGGAAGGACTGATGCTGAAGCTGAAACTCCAATACTTTGGCCACCTGATGCAAAGAGCTGACTCATTAGAAAAGAGCCTGATGCTGGGAAAGATTGAAGTCAGGAGGAGAAAGGAATGACGGAGGATGAGATGGCTTGATGGCACCACTGACTCAATAAACATGAATTTGAGCAGGCCCAGCGGTTGGTGATGGACAGGGAAGCCTGTTGTGTTGCATTCCATGATGTCACAAAGAGTCAGACACAACTGAGTGATGAACTGAACTGTGAGCTGCAAAAGTGATATGATTTTGGATCCCAACAAACTGTACAAAATTCTTGAAGAGATGGAGATATCAGCCCACCTTACCTGCCTCCTGAGAAACCTGTATGCAGGTCAAGAAGCAACAGTTAAAACTGGACATGAAACAACAGACTGGTTCAAAATTGAGAAAGTACATCAAGGCTGTATATTGTCACCCTGCTTATTTAACTTATATGCAGAGTATATCATGTGAAATGCCGAGCTGGATGAAGCACAAGCTGGAATCAAGATTACCAGGAGAAATATCAATAACCTCAGATACACAGATGACACCACCCTTATAGCAGAAAGCAAAGAGGAACTTAAGAGCCTCTTGATGCAGGTGATAGAGTAGAGTGAAAAAAATGGCTTAAAACTCAATATTCAAAAAATTAAGATCATGACATCTGGTCCCATCACTTCATGGCAAATAATGGGGAAACAATGGAAACAGTGAGAGACTTTATTTTCTTGGGCTCCAAAATCGCTTCAGATGGTGATTTTAGCCGTGAAATTAAAAGACACTTGCTCCTTGGAAGAAAAGCTATGACAAACCTAAACAGTGTATTAAAAGGCAGAGCCATCACTTTGTTGACAAAGATATGTGTAGTAAAGCTGTGGTTTTTCAAGTAATCATGTATGGATATGAGAGTTGGACTATAAAGAAGGCTGGTTGTCAAAGAATTGATGCTTTTGAATTGTGGAGTGGGAGAAGACTCTTGAGAGTCCCTTTGACAGCAAGGAGATCAAACCAGTCAATCCTAAAGGACATCAACCCTGAATATTCATTGGAAGGACTGATGCTGAAGCTGAAGTTTCAATATTTTGGCCACCTGATGCAAAGAGTCGACTCATTGGGAAAGACCCTGATGCTGGGAAAGATTGAAGGCAGAAGGAGAAGTGGGTGACAGAGAATGAGATGGCTGGATGGCATCATCAACTCAGTGGACATGAGTTTGAGCAAACTCCAGGAGATGGTGAAGGACAGGGAAGCCTTTGGTGTTGCAGTCCGTGGGATTGCAAAGAGTCCAGACACAACTGAATGAACAACAAATATTTTGCTAAATATTACCAGACAAAATAACACTGCCTGGAGCGTATGTATCAATGTGTACATAAATTTTTGTTTTATTATTATTAAGTATTATGACATCTTTGTTTCTGTTCTTATAATGGAGCTCAGTGTTACTCATCTTTAACAAAAATTATTTCACATTTAGCATTTGGGTTTATATATTTTTCATTTTTTAATCTTGGGGATTATCTAGAAAAAGTAAATCTTTTGGAAATGGTCAACATAAACTGTATCTAAATGCTCACTTGTTATTCTTTATGACAGTTGGCAGGAGTTTTAGCAAGGCATGTTAAGCTATAACTACAAAGAAAAATAATACAATTTCCAAGTTCATGAAAAGTTTAGAAAGTTATGTATTCATTCAAACATAATTTATGTACTGTCTGACTGTACTATCAATAAGTAAAGGTACTGCGTAGCAAACTAAAAAAATCTTAATTTAAAAATTTATAGTCAAAGTAGCACATAGGTTTAATCTTTAAACTGTAAATGCAGCAACCTTGTTCTCTTAGCCTGAATTTCCATTCAACTCTTTATTTTCCTCAGTATCAAATTTACAATCAATTAGCTTCACACTGTTTTCCAGCATTTGTCCTTAGCTAGTTATAATTCTTCTCTTTGAGTTTCCTGATTCTCATTCCTCCCTTCTTTACCTCTGAACACTCTTTTCCATCTGTGTCTTCTGTCGTGTACATGCCCGCTCATTTTCGCATTCCCTTCAGTTTTCTTCTCTGGTGTTCTTGCAGGGAGACTGAAATTGACCTAGACATGCAGCTAAGTCTGAAGACTGTGGTTTAAAACTTACCTAAGCAACCATTTTACCACTAAATCTT
The DNA here is from genome assembly GCA_006408735.1 of Sylvicapra grimmia. Lineage (NCBI taxonomy): Eukaryota > Metazoa > Chordata > Mammalia > Artiodactyla > Bovidae > Sylvicapra > Sylvicapra grimmia. Next base: position 264,627 of record SJYH01001518.1, on the reverse strand, counting down.
CTACAGCCCCCAGCCCCCCCTCAAAAAAAGGAGGACCTTCCTTCCCTCTGGGTATCTCCTTATTCCTCAAAGAACAAAATGTTGACTTCTAATGGATTTTTTGTTTTTTATGTTTTGGTGAAAATTCATAAGTTTAATATCGCCATTCAGTGCCCTACATCTCCATACTCTGTTGCACAAGCCAGGAATCAAAAAATGAATAGTTCATCTACCTCTAATTCATTTCAGATCTTTATTTTTTAAGGAAANGGATTGGGGGCAGGAGGAGAAGGGGACGACCGAGGATGAGATGGCTGGATGGCATCACTGACTCGATGGATGTGAGTCTGAGTGAACTCCGAGAGATGGTGATGAACAGGGAGGCCTGGCGTGCTGCGATTCATGGGGTCGCAAAGAGTCGGACACGACTGAGCGACTGAACTGAACTGAACTGGGGAAACAGACTCTTGGAGGATGCAAACGAAACCTTGGGCACACCAGGACCCAGGAAAAAGGAGCTGTGACCCCACAAGAGACTGACCCACACTTGCCTGTGAGTGTCCAGGAGTCTCCAGCTACAGGATCGGGGGCACTGAGTGCCGCAGTGCATGGGACCTTTTGAAGGAGGTCACCATTATCTTCATTACCTCCACTGTAGTTTGGTCTCAGGTCAAAAAACAGGGCAATAACGTAGCCCTGCCCATCCACAGAAAATTGGATTAAAGATTTACTGAGCAAGGCCCTGCCCATTAGAACAGGACCCAGTGCACTGGTTAATCAGGAGTTTTTAGTCCTATTCATTGGTTATCTCCACAGGGAACAATACCAGTCCAGTTCTCTAACTTTATTTCAACTCACTGCTGCTGCTCCTGCTGCTGTTATGAAACCAATTATAGATGCAAATAATTCTTTCCATGATTACTAAGATAAATACTACATGTAAGTGAGGATTGATTTTTTTCATACTACAAAAGATCAACTCTGTGGAATGTAATAGCAATTGTAGCATTCTGTTTCCTAATCAATTACTCATGCAGAACTCTTCCAATGGTGCTATAACTTGTCCATTATTTCTTGTAAGCAATGAATGAAACTCAGAGTGTACTCAGAGAAAGTTTTTAATCCTTTTTCTTGGAAGCTAGTGCTGCTACATTAATGTTAAAAATCAACATCATAGACCACATCTTACCGGTTATTTTTTCATATGACACAAGATTAGCTAAGAACTATAGATAGAAGGAGATGGCAACCAGTACTCTTTCCTAGGAAGTCCCATGGACGGAGGAGCCTGGTAGGTGCTAGTCCATGGGGTCACAAAGAGTTGGACACAACTGAGCAACTTCACTTCACTATAGATAGAATAATATTTGAGTTTCTTTTGGAAGAATAATAGTGTTGATCTTAATGAGTTCTTGGGTAAAATGATTGATAAACTTGAGACTCTTGTGTGTCTGTGTGTCCCCAGGCAATAAAAAACAACAGGCTAAAAACTATTTGGTAGAAGATCATTCTTTAAAGAAGCAATACTGTACATCCCAGCAATCAAAAAGTTACAGTTGCATAAGAATGATTATTGTTGAATGTTTACAATGTAGGGGACATGCTGATTTATTTCTTACTGTAGTATAGTCTTCATTTGGGTAAGGTTATTGTTTTAAATGGAGATAAGAGTGAACATTTCAAAACCCTAAAAGGCACAGATCTTTTGAAAGATTTCAGTCAATTATGTAGCATGTATTTCTAAGAGAAGCAACCACTATGATTTTTAAACATAGTGAATCTCCAGGGCATCATTCAAATGCATTCATTTAATTAACAAATATGTATTATTTAACTCTATTATCCACTTAGAACACATCAGTGAGCACAACAGATCCCCCTTCTCTTGTGGACCTTATGTTCTTGTGGAAGGGGACAGATTAAAAAAAAAAAAGGGACAAATAAGTAAATTAGTATTTTAGACAGTAGTAAATACTATGGAAAAGAAAAAAGGAAAGGTTGATGGTGTTTTGCAGAGATGGGAGAGGTCAGGTGGCAGTTTTAAAATGGTAGTCAGGGTAGGCCTCTTTCAGACTGTGAGGTTTACAGAGACTTGAAGAAGACGTGTGATAACCAAGGGAATATCTGTGGGAAGAGCATTCCAGACAGAGGAAAAGGGCCAGAGTAAAGGTCCAATGGTGTGAGTGAGCACTCCTGCAACATGCTAAGAAGAAGGCCAGTGTGGCTGAAGCAGAGTGAGAGATGGAGCGATGTGCATGCGTGCGTGCTCAGTCATGTCCGACCCCTTGAGACCCAAAGGACTGTAGCCGCCAAGCTTCTCTGTTGATGGAATTTTCCAGGCAATACATCCTGGAGGGAGTTGCCATTTCCTTCTCTAGGGGATCTTCCCAATCCATGGATCAAACCCGTATCTCTTGCATCTCTTGCATGGGCAGGCAGATTCTTTACCAGCTGAGCCACCTCAAAGTAAAAATGCCTTGAAGGGACAGGTTGCTGCAGATACCTTTAAGACAGTACCATGATGAGTGCCTTTCAGAGAAGAGCACTGGATTTTCTGCAAACTGGATAGAGAAACTTTTTAAATCTCTTGGCTCAAGGTTATCTGGAATTAGGTTTGGTATGGTGTTCAAATTCATTTTAAACACCAGCTAATCGCTTCATGATTTATCTTCTCTTATTCTTACATTTGTACTCCATGCTGGTGTGGCTTTAGCAAATGCACACATGTGCATACACATTTGTTGTTGTTCAGTCATTCAGTCATGTCCTACTCTTTTTGACTCCATGGACTGCAGCATGCCTGGCTTCCTTGTCCTTCACCATCTCCCAGAACTTGCCCAAACTCATGTCCATTGAGTCCGTGATGCCATCCAACCATCTCGTCCTCTGTCATCCCCTTGTCCTCCTGCCTTCAGTCTTTCCCAGCATCAGGGCCTTTTCCAATGAGTCAGCTCTCTCTGCATCAGGTGGCCAAATTATTGGAGCTTCATCTTCAGCATCAGTCCTTCCAGTGAATATTCAGGACTGATTTCATTTAGGATAGATTGATTGGATCTCCTTGCAGTCCAAGGGATTCTCAAGAGTCTTCCCAACACCTGTTTGAAAACATCAATTCTTTGGCACTCAGCCTTCTTTGTGGTCCAACTCTCACATCTATACATGACTACTGGAAAAACCATAGCTTTGACTAGATGGACCTTTGTCGGCAAAGTAATGTCTCTGCTTTTTAATACACTGTCTAGGTTTATCATAGCTTTCCTTTCAAGGAGCAAGAGTCTTTTAATTTCATAGCTGCAGTCACCATCTGCAGTGATTTTGGAGCCCAAGAAAAGAAAGTCAGTTACTGTTTCCATTGTTTCCCCATCTATTTGCCATGAAGTGATGGGGCTGGATGCCATAATCTTAGTTTTTTGAATAGTGAATTTTATTTTATTTATTTTTTTTGAATAGTGAATTTTAAGTCAGCTTTTCATTCTCCTCTTTCACCTTCATCAAGAGGCTCTTTAGTTCCTCTTTGCTTTGCTCCATGCAAGTGGTGTCATCTTCATACCTGAGGTTTTTGATATTTCTCCCAGCAACCTCGATTCCAGCTTGTGCTTCATCCAATCTGGCATTTCACATGATGCATTCTGCATGTAAGNTTTTTTGAATAGTGAATTTTAAGCCAGCTTTTCATTCTCCTCTTTCACCTTCATCAAGAGGCTCTTTAGTTCCTCTTTGCTTTGCTCCATGCAAGTGGTGTCATCTTCATATCTGAGGTTTTTGATATTTCTCCCAGCAACCTCGATTCCAGCTTGTGCTTCATCCAATCTGGCATTTCACATGATGCATTCTGCATGTAAGTTAAATAAGCAAGGTGACAATATATAGCCTTGACGTACTCCTTTCCCAGTCTGCAACCAGTCCTTTGTTCCATGTCGGGTTCTAACTATTTTTGACCCACATACAGGTTTCTCAGGAGGCAGGTCAGGTAGTGTGGTATTCCTATCTCTTGAATTTTCCACAGTTTATTGTCATCCACATCGTCAGAGGCTTTAGCATAGTCAATGAAGCAGAGGTAGATGTTTTTCTGGAATTCTCTTGCTTTTTCTATGATCCAACAGATGTTAGCAATTTGATCTCTGGTCCCTTTGTCTTTTCTAAATCCAGCTTGAACATCTGGAAGTTCTCACTTCACGTACTGTAAAATTTCCTAGCTTGGAAAATTTTGAGCATTAGTTTACTAGCCTGTGAAGTGGGTACAGTTGTGCAATAGTTTGAACATTCTTTGGCATTGCCTTTCTTTGGGATTGGAATAAAAACTGACCTCAGGCCAAACTACAGGGAGGGAACACATCCCCACTCATCAGCAGAAAATTGGATTAAAGATTTAGAGCATTGTCTCCCCATCAGAGCAAGACATAATTTACCCCATAGCCAGTCTCTCCCATCAGGAAGCTTCCACAAGCCTCTTTTCTTCATCCATCAGAGGGCAGACATAATGAAAACCACAATCACAGAAAACTAAGTAACTGATCACATGGATCACAAGCTTGTCTAAGTGAATGAAATTATGAGCCATGCAGTGTAGGGCCATCCAAGATGAATGGGTCGTGGTGGAGAGTTCTGACAAAATGTGGTCCACTTGTGAAGGGAATGCAAACCAGTTCAACATTCTTACCTTGAGAACTCCATGAATAGTATGAAAAGACTAAACGGTAAGACACTGAATGATGAACTCCCCAGGTCAGAAGGTGCCCAGTATGGTACTGGAGAAGAGTGGAGGAATAGCTCCAGAAAGCATGAAGAGGCTGAGCCAAAGTGGAAGCAATGCCCAGGTGTGGGTGTGTCTGGTGGTGAAATAAAGTGCATACACATACATGCACACAAAACTAGATGGATGGGTGGATGACTAGAAAGAAATTTTCTTTTCTAGGACCAATTATATTCATGTATATAAACAAATATTCATGAATAAATGCATATATTTATGGTTCATAAAATTTCATGAATAATTTAATAAATGTCCTGAAAGAGTGTTATATGTATTTGGAATCTGTGCACCTTGGCCACCCCCCCCCTTCCTTCTGCAGCATCTTGTGAGTATTACCAGGTGGCTGCAGTCTTGCTGCCTTTATATCTCTGTCTCTTGGCCCCTGACTGAAAAGAATCAAGTGCTACTCTTTCTAGTACTATTAGACTTCCTGTGCGTTGAAATTCTGTAGTCTTTGTCTGTGAATGGATTTTGTTCTGTCACTTTTTGTCCCTTGTATCCAACAAATTATGTTATTTATATATATTTTTTATATGGACCTTCTTTAAAAAAATCTTTATTGGATTTATTGCAGTATTGTTTCTGTTTTACATTTTTATTTTTATCTGCAATTCCCATGGGATCTTAGCTCCCCGACTAGGGATCAAACCTGCACCCCCAGCATTGGAATGTGAAATCTTAACCACTGGACCTCCTGGGAAGTCCCCCAACAAATCCCGCTTAAATGACCTTTTCCATTAATACATGCTCAGATGTCTCCAGTCATTAAGCTATTGCTTTGTAGGTCCAGTTTTCTACCAGCGTCTGTTTTCTCCTGTTCAATACCAAGCTCTTTATGTGCATTTCTGTGTTTGCTGTTTGCACATCAAATCCTCCACTTTCGTCTTTAGGCCTCTGCAGTTGGGATTCTCCTGTTATCTCACTGATGAGTCTCTTTACTGCTATGTTAGTGTTCTTTTCATTCTTTATCTGATTTGATCTCTTTATAACATTCGAGGCAATGGACCCTATTTCTCCTTGAAAATATTCTTTTCTTTGGTTTCAATGACAATATTATTTCAAGTTATTTTCTGCCTTTAAGGCAATGCAACTTATTTCTAATCTTTTCAAACCCCTCCTTTGTACCAACTTGGCAAATACCAGTGTCTGTAGGGCCACCTTCCACACTCTGGACAATCTCAACTCCTGGCAAAACTTCCATCAGTATCTTCATGGTATCATCCTTCCCAGATGTATCTCCAGTTGAGGTCTCTCCACAGTTATGTAGAACTGTGTCCTAGACACCTGTGTGAAAATCCATGTCCCATAGGCACCCTCACATTCAAGATGTCAAACTCTAAACATCTTCCAAACATCTTTCTCTTCTTTGCCCTATATTTAGTGAATGGCAGCCCTTAAATACCCCAAGCTAAGTGTCCAAGCNTTCTTTTCATTCTTTATCTGATTTGATCTCTTTATAACATTCGAGGCAATGGACCCTATTTCTCCTTGAAAATATTCTTTTCTTTGGTTTCAATGACAATATTATTTCAAGTTATTTTCTGCCTTTAAGGCAATGCAACTTATTTCTAATCTTTTCAAACCCCTCCTTTGTACCAACTTGGCAAATACCAGTGTCTGTAGGGCCACCTTCCACACTCTGGACAATCTCAACTCCTGGCAAAACTTCCATCAGTATCTTCATGGTATCATCCTTCCCAGATGTATCTCCAGTTGAGGTCTCTCCACAGTTATGTAGAACTGTGTCCTAGACACCTGTGTGAAAATCCATGTCCCATAGGCACCCTCACATTCAAGATGTCAAACTCTAAACATCTTCCAAACATCTTTCTCTTCTTTGCCCTATATTTAGTGAACGGCAGCCCTTAAATACCCCAAGCTAAGTGTCCAAGATAAGAACCTGAGCACCATTTTTAAGAGCAACTTTAAATTCATAGGAGAATTGAGAGTCAGGTACAAGATTTCCTATATACTCTTCCGCATGCACAGCCTTCCTCATTATTAATACCCCCACAGGGAGGTATATTTATTACAACAAGTGAACCTACTATGACACAATATTATCACCCAAAGTCCATAGTTTACATTATTCTGTGGGTTTGGATAAGTATATAATGACAGATATTCATCACTATAGTATCATACAGAATATATTGTCTTTGAGCACTATTCTTAATTCCTTTTTCACTGCCCCTATAGGATCAATTACTTTGATTTTTATAGTTTATAATACAAAACTTCTTAAATTACCTGTGTCNACATTCCAAATTTGAAAAAAAAATTCAGTAGGACATGACTAACAAATATTATAACTGGGAATGCATAATAAGCTAGAACACTTGTTAAAAATATATGGTAGCCTCTGCAGAGAAAATTTATCATTAAGAATGATTTGCACATTTCCTGTGATATTATGCTTAAATTTTGCAATTGTATATGATCAACATATATTCATAATCTTACCATTATCTTTTTCCAGGATAACTATAATTGCTTTGGACTTTACAGGGTTGGCTCAGAAGCAAACTGTTGTATATCAGAAATGTAATCTCCACAACTTACAGCTAGCTAGTGGCCCTCTAACATGACAGATGGCGCCCTGCCTGTCTTAAGCAGCTTGTGGGACAAAGCTGAATGTCAACACCACTGGGATGTAATTATTGCAGTCTCTTGGGTCCAGTTTGGCGTGACCCTGAAAGCAGTTCCCCAGAAACTGCTGGAAGCAATGCAGTGATAGAAAGAGCAAAGAAATGGGAGCTTTTTGAGACCAGTAGCATTTTCATTTTACTGACAAGTATTTTCACACAGCTTGAGAATAAGTATTTTTCATGTGACAAATCAAACTGACAAGAAAATTGAAAAAAAAATTATCAATTTCCTGTGTGAACTAATTTAAATATTATCAGAGTCTCTTTTATTTATATTTCAGAAGGAGCTAAATAGTGCAAAACAGTTTTGAAAAAAAAATGCTTTTAATGATTAAAAAGCAATATCAATTATATTTAAATTGTTTGCTAAATAACTTGATAATG
>SJYH01001518.1:208975-222331 GCA_006408735.1 Sylvicapra grimmia | reverse complement strand
CACATAAATGCTATACTCAAAAGCCATTCTAGTCACACATTGTTATTAATTCTACAATCAGCCATATAATATTTAAAACAAATCTGAATCTTAAGGCCAGAAATAATTTTAAGGTCTTGAAGATAACAAAAACAGAACAAATCCCTAAATAACAAAATGCAAGAGGCTTCCTTAGATAAAGTGAAAAGGGTTATCCCTCCAGATTTGGTGTCATTTCAGATTAGAATCAGAAGAAAGAAGCAATCTTTGGAAGATCTGATTAGTCTTAACAAGAGCCCTGTACTGTGTTCAACAGATGAATCTGCGAAGACCTTCAGAATCATAAATGATTCTGGAAGGAACTAATTTTATTCCTGTAATTTTTTACTTTTAGTAAGCATTTCATATATCTCTCATGTATGTTAAAATTTGAAAACCACCACTGTACTCAGGGAAAAGTGAAAGAGACCAAGTTCTTCAGCTGGGCATTCTTATCCTTCTTGAATTGGAGAACATGGACCTTGGGTCCTACAGACTTAAATTGAAAACTTGGGAAAGTTACCCAAAATTCATCAACCATTTTTTCCATATGTCTAATGCAGAAAACAATAGGGCAAGTTAATAGGATTGCTGTGAAGATTAGGTGAAATGGTATAAACTTTTCTCAGTGAATTAGGTACTTTGTATGTTCTCTATAGATAGTAGGTAGTGTTGAGTGCTAATTTAATAGAGGCAGATTGGATAAAGATTAAGAAAAATTGTATTCTACAAAAAGCATTTACTTTTGTGCTGGAATTTGAGAATCAGTTTTGCTACAATTTTTACACATTGTAACATTTTTATTGGTGTACAGATTGCACTTCAATACGAATTAAATGTTAAGTTAAACTTTAGTAGGATTGGTTCAGAATGCAACTGAATAATAATGCTCTAAAGTTATGACAGTGTACAGATACCCAATTTAAACCTGAAACTCTTGTCTTTGCATGGAAACTAACAGCTGAGTGATAGCTACTATGCTCCAGGTCCTTCACACTTATTTTTTCTTTCAATTAGTACAATTGTCCCCTGAGATAGATACTATTATTTCCATCATTTAGGTGGGGACACTTAGTGACTAATAATTTAAGTTGGTTGCCTAAGGCCACATAATTAGTTAGATGCAGTGCCAAAAAGACCAATCTTTACTCCAGAAAACTGCATTAGAAAAAAAAAAGTGAATTACCTGTATATAGTGGGTTGGGCTTCACTGGTGGCTCAGTGGTAAAGAATCTGCCTGCCAATGCAAGAGATGTGGACTCAGTCCCGGGGTTGGCATTAGCCACTGTAAAAGGAAATGGTAACCCGCTCCAAACAGCCTGCTTCAGTGTTCTTGCCTGGAAATCCCATGAACACAGCAGTGTGGCGGGCTGCAGTCCATCGGGTTGCAAAAGACGCAACTGAGCGACTAAACAACAGCAACATATAGTGGGATAAACACTTTTGGGGTTTGAATTGTACTGACTTAATTTTCCACTTGGATGTTAAAAGACAATCTTGGTTGCTTTTATGTTCATTATGAGTAATCATGCTTGTAGAGTTTTTCAATTAGGGAAGTACAACTTGTATATATTTGGTGAATATAAGCCAAAGGTAAATACCTACCTAAAACCTGTTTATCCACCCTTCTGGTTTTAGGACATTAAGTGGCTTGTTTAACTTAGTTTTGCTAAGTTACTTGAATGTGTAATGTGAAATCCCTCAAATAACACTATTCCAACTATCTACACCTGTCATTTTGCCTAATAAAAGTATGTTGTGCTTTTTGAGATTCAGGGATAAAAATGGTTATCAATCAGGCGAATCAAACTTCCGTCTACATTAAAAAGGCGGCAGTGAGCTGTTAATATTCAGGTCAAACTTTTGGCTTTTAATAGCTTGTTACTTCCTCTTTTAAGTGTGCCTTATTTCCTCCAAAAGATTTTACTTGTACCCTGAAAATTAAAGAGACAGCCTTGGCTAATGCTTACCTCATGGAAGCAACAGCATTTTGTAAAATAAATAAGCTTTGAGTCTATAATCTGCTCTTATCCATGAAGTGCGTGCAGGAATGATAAATATTTTGTTCCAGAGTAAAAGCGGAAAAGTGCAACACTGATCTTTTATTTTGAAAGATTGAGTAAAGCTGCATCCACTCCATCTCAAAATCGGATCATGTGAGATTTGGAAACAAATGGTTTCCCAATATAGGATGAAGTAAAGAGAAACCTCTTACATATACATTGAAAAGCCATTGTATATATGATGAGTCTTGGGCTTTTCAAAGTTGCAGGAAACTTGGTCAGATCTTTTGTGCTTCCCTTGAAAAGAATCACCGGGTAGCTCTTTTACTATGTAGAGGCACACTCCCAAGGACTGTTTAACTCTCCTCTCCAGCAGCTGAGTGCTGCAGTCACTGACCTTGTATTTTAGACAGTGTCAGGAGATAGAGATACAAGAGAAAAAGGGAAAAGGGGCTTCTGCTTTGAATGACTGATGAATGTGTTTAAAGTGAAATGAACATGTCTCCTCTGTCCTCTACATTTTTCCAAAGTTGTTTCTTTGTTTTTAAGCCAAATGCAGTAACTTGGCTAAACAATGAGTCATGTTGAATTAAATAGTGTTTAGATAAAATAGCTGTCTCTTTAGGAAAACATCTCAGTATTCTTTGTTCATAAAGTCTGGTTCTTTAAATTTGAGATTTTGTGGTATACAGTTTATTATATTTTTTTTCCTGTGTGCAAAGGAAAATGGGTTTAAAGATGCATCAAGTGAAAATAGAGTTCAAGAATTTTGATAAGTTGGAGGAAGTGGGTGGTTAATTTCCAGATTGTCTGCTGAAATTTGTGGGTGGTCTTCCATCATGCTTTAAGAATCTAGAGATTGAGAAATTTTGGCAATATATAGCTGTTTTCCAGTTAGTGATAACTGGTATTTCTTTCCTTGTCTAGTTCAGCGTTTTGTTATATGCAGTGCAACCAGAGTCCATTATGAGAATGTATTTAAATTACAAATGTCTGTAGAGAAAGTTTGTGCTGCTTGGTTCTTGATTAAGGAGTAATTACAGTTCTTTAAACTGACAGAATGTTGAATTGATTCATCAGTATTATCAGTCTCTTATTTCTAATTCAACATATCATGAAGAAGAATGTTAATAAGTTGCATTTTTTCCAAGACTTCTGTCCATGCATATTTATTTCTATGCAGGCATCTTATAATTTAGTTATACAAAAGGTTTTATTCTACTTTATTTACTTAATATTGCATTATAAAATAATCTCACTCCTGACAATTCTTTACTAGTAGAATGATCTTTGTATAGCTTGTAAGTTATCATATAATGAGCTTTCTTAGATTTTTTTTCCATTGGTTTCTCAAGCAACTCTGAAAAAATTCAATCACTTTAGTTTGACATAGGAGGAATTTGTATCTTTAAATATTACTTGCGTGACATTCAAGAGTTTTGCAATTTTGCTTCCTGGTTGTTTCCTTGCTTGTGCCCACACAAATCCTCTATTTTATCACCTCTATAAAATTCTAAATATATTTGAATTTCCCACCTCAGTGTTTCAGCATAAGCTTTTTCTTCTCCCTGGAAAATACTCGTCTCTTTATTAACATGTTTATCCTTCAGATCACTGCTTATGTGACTCTCACAGAAGCTTTTTCTGATCCCTGATGTAAAGCAACTGCCCTTGCCTTTAACATTTATCCTGTCTTTTACCATACTGTGTGGCTTCCATGCTGGCTCAGTGGTAAAGAATCTGCCTGCAAGGCAGGAGCTGCAGGAGCCATGGGTTCCATCACTGGGGTGGGAAGATCCCTTGGAGGAGGGCATGGCAACCCACTCCAGTATTCTTGCCTGGAGAATCCTATGGACAGAGGAGCCTGGCAGACTGCAGTCCATAGGGTCACACAGCGTTGGAAATGACTGAGCAATTTAGCATGCACACACATGCATTTATTACTGTGGTTATTAATTTAATAGAGTAGCTCAACTAATATTTGTTGACTGAAGAAATAAGGTCAGGCATGTCCTTCTATTTAAGATTTGCTTGTTGTTTCCAGAAAGCACTAATCTTCCTTCCTCAATGCTCCCTTAACTTCATGAGTCATCTTGTACTAGAGTTATTTGTGTACCTCCATCATTGAACTATCCATTTTGAGGGAAAAGACCAAGAATTTTCATATTTTACTGACCCCTTTCTCATATACTGTCTCTTGAATGATTGAATAAATATGTACCTCAAAAATGTTTGAATTTTGTGAACAACTTGTTATGTGTGAGTGTGTATATATATATTTTTTAATGTAAGCTTTACATCATCTTTTTAATGTAGGCTTCCCTGGTGGCTCAGAGGTTAAAACATCTTCCTGCAATANCAAGAATTTTCATATTTTACTGACCCCTTTCTCATATACTGTCTCTTGAATGATTGAATAAATATGTACCTCAAAAATGTTTGAATTTTGTGAACAACTTGTTATGTGTGAGTGTGTATATATATATTTTTTAATGTAAGCTTTACATCATCTTTTTAATGTAGGCTTCCCTGGTGGCTCAGAGGTTAAAACATCTGCCTGCAATACTGGAGACCTGGGTTCGATCCCTGGGTCGGGAAGATCCCCTGGAGAAGGAAATGGCAACCCACTCCAGTATTCTTGCCTGGAGAATCCCATGGGCAGAGGAGCCTGGTGGGCTACAGCCCATGGGGTCGCAAAGAGTCGGACACGACTGAGCGACTTCACTTTCTTTCACTTTCACTTTACATCATAGGGAACTGTAGCATGAAGGGTCAAAGAACTTTATGGGGTGAGACAGGAAGAGAAACTTCATTAACACATAGGATCACCTGCTGTTCTTGCTCTAATCAAGTGTGCTAACTAGAAATTCCCAATGGAGGGCTTCAAAGTATCCAAAGAATATTTTATTGAGAGTGATTAAATGTTGTGGTAGACAAGTATTAACTGTCTATCAAGTATTAAGTGCTACTGTAAAAATCTTTCCATATGATGCTTTGCATAGGCAATGGTTCACTTGGGAATTAGAGTTGAGGAACACAGGGTCTGTTGTATTCTCTCTGCCCTGGAATTTTGCTGGCTTGATTTACAGTGTGAGTTCTTCACCCCTCCCCACTGCAAATATCTGAATCTGAGCTGTTGTCGCCCTACCTACTGTTCTCACCTTGGACCCACTGTTTTGTTTTGTTTTAATAACTTTCCCCAAAGAAGCTTTCCAAAAGTGCCAAGAGCTCTAGAAAGAAGGTGTCAGATGAAGTGTTTCCTCCTCCACATGTTTATCTCCCTTGTTTACATCTTAAGTGGGCACTCTAAAGCCTTCCTGATAGTTGAAATGTCAATGATAAAGACATTTCAGCTCATCAGCGCTGTCCTCTACAGCTTAGCAGTAGATTTGGTTCTACTTTCCAGACTAGTTTAAAGACTCTCAAGACATCTTAACCATTCCCAAATTGTATATTTTCCTTATTCTGAGATAGACTCCAGCCACCACTTGCCATACATTGGGCCAAAGATTGGCGTCTAACATGTTTGAAGTCAGCTTCCATGTCTCCCAAGTAAGCTTAGAAGAAGAGAAGTCAGAATTTATAAGTCTCTGGCTGACTGAATCACACAACGCAAATGGAATATACTTTAGGTGGGGGTGGGGGAAGCCTCGGTTTTTGGTTTAGCTTATTTTTCTAGAAAGGACACAGTATTACTGTGTATAAATATGTTTCTAAAATAGATATTTAGAGAGGCTCTTTCTTTTTATCAGATTTATAGTAATGAGAAGGATTACATTGGCTTTACAGATATTTTGCAATAGTAGATAATACTTGTAACCACATAAAAGGGAATNGTGAGTCTGAGTGAACTCCGAGAGATGGTGATGAACAGGGAGGCCTGGCGTGCTGCAATTCATGGGGTCGCAAAGAGTAGGACACGACTGAGTGACTAAACTGAACTGAAAGGGCCTCTTGATGAAAGTGAAAGAGGAGAGTGAAAAAGCTGGCTTAAAACTCAGTATTCAAAAAACGAAGATCATGGCATCTGGTCCCATCACTTTATGGCAAAGAGATGGGGAAACAGTGACAGACTTTATTTTCTTGGGCTCCAAAATCACTGCAGATGTTGACTGCAGCCATGAAATTAAATGACACTTGCTCCCTAGAAGAAAAGCCATAACCAACCTGGACAGCATATTAAAAAGCAGAGATATTACCAACAAATTTCTGTCTAGTCAAAGCTCTGGTTTTTCCACTAGTCATGTATGGATGTGAGAGTTTGACCATAAAGCAAGCTGAGTCCCAAAGAATTGATGCTTTTGAACTGTGGCGTTGGAGAAGATTCTTGAGAGTCTCTTGGACGGCAAAGAGATCAAACCAGTCAATCCTAAAGGAAATCAGTCCTGAATATTCATTGGAAGGACTGATGCTGAAGCTGAAACTCCAATACTTTCGACACCTGAGGCAAAGAGCTGACTCACTGGAANCTGATCTCCTTTAGAATGGACTGGTTGGATCTCCTTGCAGTCCAAGGGACTCTCAAGAGTCTTCTCCAACACCACAGTTCAAAAGCATCAATTCTTTGGCGCTCAGCTTCCTTCACAGTCCAACTCTCACATCCATACATGACTACTGGAAAACCACAGCCTTGACTAGACGGACCCTTGTTGGCAAAATAATGTCTCTGCTTTTGAATATGCAATCTAGGTTGGTCATAACTTTCCTTCCAAGGAGCAAGTATCTTTTAATTTCATGGCTGCAGTCACCACTGCAGTGATTTTGGAGCCCCAGAAAATAAAGTCTGACAGTTTCCACTGTTTCCCCATCTATTTCCCATGAAGTGATGGGACCAGATGCCATGATCTTCGTTTTCTGAATGTTGCACTTTAAGCCAACTTTTTCACTCTCCTTTTTCACTTTCATCAAGAGGCTTTTTAGTTCCTCTTCACTTTCTGCCATAAGGATGGTGTCATCTACATATCTGAGGTGATTGATATTTCTCCCGGCAATCTTGATCCCAGCCTGTCCTTCCAGCCCAGCGTTTCTCATGATGTACTCTGCATATAAGCTAAATAAGCAGGGTGACAATATCCAGCCTTGACATACTCCTTTTCCTATTTGGAACCAGTCTGTTGTTCCATGTCCAGTTCTAACTGTTGCTTCCTGACCTGCATGTAGGTTTCTCAAGAGGCAGGTCAGGTGCTCCGGTATTCCCATCTCTTTCACAATTTTCCACAGTTTATTGTGATCCACACAGTCGAAGGCTTGGGCATAGTCAATAAAGCAGACATAGATGTTTTTCTGGAACTCTCTTGCTTTTTCGATGATCCAGCAGATGTTGGCAATTTGATCTCTGGTTCTTCTGCCTTTTCTAAAACCAGCTTGAACATCTGGAAGTTCACTGTTCACGTATTACTAAAGCCTGGCTTGGAGAATTTTGAGCATTACTTTACTAGCGTGTGAGATTAAAAGATCATAAAACTCAATATAACAGTAAAAGAGGGTAGAATGTGAATAAATGAAGAATTCTGTCTCTTAGTTAGAGGCAGTTTCATCTGCAAAACTATACAGAAGACAGAGTGGGTCTTGGCAAGTCATACAGTATAGTCCCCAACCCCTAATCCATGACATCTAAACTATTTCAAATGATCTTCCTGGCAGCAGTTATAAGGGAAATAAAGCAAATTTCAGCAGATCTGAGACCTGACATCATCTACAGGATCAGGAAAGCCTTTATGCTGCTGCTGCTGCTGCTAAATCACTTCAGTCGTGTCTGACTCTGTGTGACCCCATAGATGGCAGCCCACTAGGCTTCCCCATCCCTGGGATTCTCCAGACAAAAACACTGGAGTGGGTTGCCATTTCCTTCTCGAATGCATGAAAGTGAAAAGTCAAAGTGAAGTCGCTCAGTCTTGTCTAACTCTTCACGATCCCATGGACTGTAGCCTACCAGGCTCCTCCGTCCATGGGATTTTCCAGGCAAGAGTGCTGGAGTGGGGTGCCATTGCCTTCTCTGAAGCCTTTATGAAGCAGTCCAATTTAAATTACATTGAAATTACTGCTTGAGTTATGAGTAGGAGCTAGTAAAAGGCAGGAAAAATCCTATTACCAGGAAGAATAGCATGTATTAATACAAAGGCCCTGAGGCAGAAAGGAGGAAGGCAAGTTTGAAGATGTGAAAAGGTCAGAAGAATGAGAACACACAAAAAAAGTGAACAAATAGTGATGATTGAGATTTTCTAGTGAGATAGTCTTGAACCAGATTACATCAGGCCTTAAAAGCCATGTTAAAAATTATTGATTTTGTTCTAAAAGTAATAGAAAGCCATTCAAGACAGGAAGAGAGAACATAAAATTAAAATGATCATTTAAACATGAATCTCTTGAGAGTCTAAAGAGGGCACTATTGATAATTAGTGATAAACACCCCAAACTGGTCTGTTTGAGGCAAGTTAAGATATTATATTGATTAATTTTCCTTCGAATGCAGTGCCTGGGAGATACATTCTGTGTTTACTTTTGCCCTTCCTTGGCCACAGAATAGAACTCTATCACTTATTCTTTCTTTCTTTCATCCATTTGGCAGTTTGGCTTCCACTTAGCCAATCATGCCCATCCAAAACATAGAAAAGTGGAACTTTTTTACCTCTTACAGGAATCTATGTCTGACTGCTCTCACTGTTATTCTTCTCAGCCTTGCTATGATTATTTAGTGAGAATAGCATCACTGAGAATTTGACTGTTCTCAAATTGTTTTGAAAATGCACTCCTCCCTTCATCCCATGTAGCCGCCTCACTCATCAAACTGGCAAATAAAGAAAAATTGAGAGACTAAGACATTTGTTATACTATATTTGACACTGAACATGTTGCAGGAAAGATCCAATTCTGACTCCATGATGGATCTCTTTCTTTGACTTTAACCTTTATTTTCAGTTGCTTTTGTTATTATGTTGATATTGTTCAGTAGCTAAGTCATGTCCCACTCTTTGCAACCCCATGGACTGTAGCATACCAGACTCCTTTGTCCTACACTGTCTCAGAATTTGCTCAAATTCATGTCCACTGAGTTGGTCATGATATCTAACCATCTCATCCTCTGCCACCCTCTTCTCTTGACTTCAATCTTTCCTAGCATCAGGGTCGTCTTCAGTGAGTCGGCTCTTCCAGTAAAGTGACCAAAGTATTGGAGCTTCGGCATCAGTCCTTCCAATGAATATTCAGGATTGATTTCCTTTAGCATTGAATGGTTTGATCTCCTTGCTGTCCAAGGGGTTCTGAAGAGTCTTCTCCAGCACCACAACTCAAAGGCATCACTTCTTCGGCACTCCACTTTCTTTATGGTCCGACTCTCAAATCGGTACATAACTACCAGAAAAACCATAGCTTTGACTATATGGACCTTTATCGGTAAAGTGGTCTTTGCTTTTATAATATGCTAAGTTTGTCATATCTTGTCTTCCAAGGAGCAAGTGTCTTCTAACTTCATGGCTACAGTCACTGTCTGCAGTGATTTTGGAGCCTAGGAAAATAAAATGTGTTACTGTTT
Organism: Sylvicapra grimmia; assembly: GCA_006408735.1. NCBI lineage: Eukaryota > Metazoa > Chordata > Mammalia > Artiodactyla > Bovidae > Sylvicapra > Sylvicapra grimmia. The sequence continues at coordinate 212,779 of SJYH01001518.1, read as the reverse complement.
CCACTTTTTCCCCATCTATTTACCATGAAGTGTTGAGACCAGATGCCATGATTTTAGTTTTATGAATATTGAGATTTAAGCTGATTTTTTCATTCTCCTCATTCCTCCTCATCAAGAGGCTTTTTAGTTCCTCTTCACTTTCTGCCATTAGAGTGGTATCATCTGCATATCTGGGGCTTCCCTGGTGGTTCAGATGGTAAAGAATCTGCATGTAATGCAGGAGACCTGGGTTTGATCCCTGGGTTGCAAAGATCCCCTGAAAAATGAATGACTCCAGTATTCTCCACTCCAGTATTCTGGCCTGGAGAATCCATGGACAGAGGATCCTGGCAGGCTGCAGTCCATGGAGTCACAAAGAGTTGGACACGACTGAGCGACTTTCACTTCATTTCATCTGTATATCTGAAGCTGTTGATATTTCTCCCAGCAATCTTGATTCCAGCTTGGCATTTCTCATAATATACTCTCCATAGAAGTTAAATCAGAGAAGGCAATGGCAACCCACTCCAGTACTCTTGCCTGGAAAATCCCAGGGTCGGCAGAGCCTGGTGGGCTGCTGTCTATGGGACCGCACAGAGTTGGACAAGACTGAAGCGACTTAGCAGCAGCAGCATAATATACAGCCTTGACCTACTCCTTACCTAGTATTCAACCAGTCCATTGTTTTATGTCTGGTTCTAACTGTTGCTTCTTGACCTGCATACAGGTTTCTTATGAGGCAGGTAAAGTGGTCTGGCATTACCATCTCATTAAGGATTTTCCACAGTTTGTTGTGATCCACAAAGTCAAATGCTTTAGCATAGTTAATGAAGCAGAAGTAGATGTTTTTCTGGAATTTCCTTGCTTTCTCAATGATCCAACAGATGTTGACAATTCGATTTCTGGTTCCTCTGCCTTTTCTAAATCCAGCTTGTACATCTGGAAATTCTCACTTCACATACTGTTGAATCCTAGCTTGAAGGATTTTGGTTATTACCTTGCTGACATGTGAAGTGAATGTAGTTATGCAGTAGTTTGAGCACTCATTGGCATTTCCTTTCTTTGGGATTGAAATGAAAACTGATCTTTTCCAGTCCTGTGGCCACTGCAGAGTTTTCCAAATTTGCTGGCATATTGAGTACAGCACTTTTACAGCATAATCTTTTAGAATTTGTAAGTAGCTCANCGATTTCTGGTTCCTCTGCCTTTTCTAAATCCAGCTTGTACATCTGGAAATTCTCACTTCACATACTGTTGAATCCTAGCTTGAAGGATTTTGGTTATTACCTTGCTGACATGTGAAGTGAATGTAGTTATGCAGTAGTTTGAGCACTCATTGGCATTTCCTTTCTTTGGGATTGAAATGAAAACTGATCTTTTCCAGTCCTGTGGCCACTGCAGAGTTTTCCAAATTTGCTGGCATATTGAGTACAGCACTTTTACAGCATAATCTTTTAGAATTTGTAAGTAGCTCAGCTATAATTCCATCACCTTCACTAGCTTTGTTTGTAGTTATGCTTCCTGTGGCCCACTTGATTTCATACTCTAGGATGTCTGGCTCTAGGCGACTGATCATACCATTGTGGTTATCTGGGTCATTAAGTCTTTTTTGTACAGTTCTGTGTATTCTTGCCACCTCTTCTTAATATCTTCTGCTTCTGTTAGCTCCTTGTCATTTCTGTTCTTTATTATGCCCATCTTTGCATGAAATGTTCCTTTGGTATCTCCAATATTCTTGAAGAGATCTGTAGTCTTTCCCATTCTATTGTTTTCCTCTATTTCTTTACATTGTTCACTTAAGAATTCTTTCTTACCTCTGCCTACTATTCTCTGGAACTCTGCATTCAGTTGAGTATATCTTTCCCCAGTGAGAGGATTATTTTGTGACACTAGTCTGCCATCTTATTGTTCAGCCAACTTTCTGAATAAAGTCATATCCCTTGCCTCAACACTTCATCTCTCATTTAATTGGCCTGGCATGGTGCAAGCAGACCAAGCTTGGACTAGGTAACACACAGACTCATGTGCAGGTCAAGAGCAAGATAAAAACCCAATAAATAAGTGTTTAAGTTGTCAGTCTCATTTGAAAAACAAAGGGGTGTCTGACTGACTTCACAGATGAAGGAACCCAACGTGCTTTGATTCCTGGCTCTGGCCTCTTCTATCAGTATTCATTATTATATGGCCTTGTTTAGATTGCTCAAATTAACTGAAGTTTAGTTTCCTTAAATATGAAGAGGAATAGTAGTAAAGCCTAACACAAAGGTTTCAGATGGGAATAACCTTTTTAAGTACCCAGAATAGTTAATTACTCCTACTGTTAATCCCACAAATAGTAGCTATTTGGGGCTATTATTTTTGAACAAATGAAATTTTACTACATTCCTTCTGGTCTCTCTTTGCCTTAGAAATTAGGAACTATAGTGTCAGCCTGCTGAAGTGTCAGTGCTCTATCTTTATCTGCCTGTTTGTCCTAAAGGGGTAGGTGAAGTTCAATTTCTATCCTACTTTCAAGATAGTAAGCCTCCAGGAGAGAATGGGTCACTTAAGAGCACTCTACTTAAAATTCTTCTGAGATAAGACAATTAGGAGAGGAAATTGTTTCCTGAGTAGCAATGTCCTGAAAATAAAAGATATGCTAAGGATTTTCTTTAAAATCTGTTGGTGTGCATTCTGCAGATAGATGAGGTGAGGTTTGTGTTAAGGAAACTGTCGTGGTGGACTTAACCAAACAAAATTAAGAGAGAAGAGTGAAAAAGCTGGCTTAAAACTCAACATTAAAAAAAAAAAAAAAAAAGATCGTGGCATCCAGTCCCATCACTTCAAGGTAAACAGAAGGGGAAAAAGTGGAAGAGGTGGCAGAATTTATTTCCTTGTTTTCCAAAATCACTTTGGACGGTGACTGCAGCCATGAAATTAAAAGATGCTTGCTCTTTAGGAGGAAGGAAGGAAAGCTGTGACAAACTTAGATAGTATATTAAAAAGCAGAGACATCACTTTGCCAAAAAAAGATCCATATTGTCAAAGCTATGGTTTTTCCAGTAGTCATGTGCAGATATGAGAGTTGGACTATAAGGACAGCTGAGTGGGCTGAAGAATTTATGCTTTCAAATTGTGGTGCTAAAGAAAACAAGTCTTGAGAATCCCTTGGACTGCAAGAAGATCAAGCCAGTCAGTGCTAAATTTCCTTTATTCAGTCCTAAATATTCACTGGAAGGACTAATGCTGAAGCTGAAACTCCAATACTTTGGCCACCTGATGGAAAGAGCCGACCCATTGGAAAAGACCCTGATGCTGGGAAAGAGTGAATGTCAAAGAAGACGGGTGACAGAGGATGAGATGGTTGGAGAACATGACCAACTCAATGGACATTAATTTGAGCAAACTCAGGGAGATAGTGAAGGACAGGGGAGCCTGGCATACTGCAATCCGTGGAGCTGCAAAGAGTCATTCCCCATTTAGTGACTGAAAAACAACACGAACAAGGCAAGATTTATAATTATCATAGAGGCTTGATATTTTCATATTAGTGTCCTCTTTTGTGAACAGATATGTAGTGTGCCATGATAGTTCAGTTAGTTCAGTCACTCAGTAGTATCCAACTCTTTGCAACCTCATGGACTGCAGCACGCCAGGCCTCCCTATCCATCACCAACTCCTGGAGTTTACCCAAACTCATGTCCATCGAGTCGGTGGTGCCATCCAGCCATCTCATCCTCTGTTGCCCCTTCTCCTCCTGCCCCCAATCCCTCCCAGCATCAGGGTCTTTTCCAATGAGGCAGTTCTTCACATAAGGTGGCCAAAGTATTGGAGTTTCAGCTTCAG
>SJYH01001518.1:51210-62184 GCA_006408735.1 Sylvicapra grimmia | reverse complement strand
GAAGCGCTGAACCTTGTGATTGCTGCAAGCTTTCTTATTTTCTGCAGACTAAAGAAGAAAAGAAAAAATAGCCATTATTTAATAAGTGTAAACACAATTTATTTTATTTGCCTTTTTATAGGTCTACTAGTGAAAGGGCCGGGCAGCTGTTGTTTGCTAAATTGTCATTTGTTGGGTTAAAAGTTCGTCTTACTCATCCAGAGTATGGTCACTGCTCAGGAATCAGATAACACACCAGAGCTACATGTTATATGGATCACAGAATTTGTTTTGGATCAGTTTCCTTCCAGATGCTAAAATCTGGTGTATTTGTTAAGAACTGGCTTAAGCCTTGCTTCACTTGAGTTCAGCTAAAATAGACTAATTGAATGGGCCCCATCCCAACACACATGTCTCCTCCAAACTGAAGTGAGTTAGAGTTTTGATAGCAGCTGATGACCACTGGGTGGATTTGTATTCATTCTAGGCAGTCAGCAAGCAACCGTGTTTCCACCCTACAAGGAAACTTGAGGTGAGTATTTCCCAGATGGCTTTTTCAGACAGAGGTCTGTTACAAAAGAAACACTTTGACAAAGTCCAAAGGGCAGCTCATATTTAAAAATTTTTGATGGACAAATTCAGGGGCCTTTTCAAACTCTACAGGGTGCTTTTGGAACGTGTTTAGAATGTAAACACATACTTGAATTGCCCAGCTGCCACCTGGCTTAGAGTGTGACCTCTCACAGACTTTTCGTATTTTCAAGCAAAAAGGCGTCTTGGTGGTCATTGGGGTCAGAGTCTTCCTTTATAGAAAGGAAGAAAATGGGGACTAAGGTAAAGTAAGTCATTAGCTCACATGAACTTGTTTTCCATCGAAGCCTGCACATTCTGTGCTATTGCAGAGGGCATGCCGGGACCCGCGGCATAGAGGCACCTCAGCAGAAAGGCTCTTACCTAGGACATTCTCTCTCTCTTCCTTGTATATTCACTTCTGTCCCTTTCACTTCCCCTTCTTTTTCTTGCTTTCCCCTACATTACTCCTGTTCTTCACTCCTTATTGTGCTATTTCTCTTTTTAAAACATCTCTGAATTCTAGCCCTAAGTTTACCTTACAGTACCAATGAGAATAACCTTTTGAAATAAAACAGAAAAAGACCTACCGAATAACTTCTCATGTGATTTCTAATTTCTCACAAGTTTCAACTGAATAGTGTCTATAGCATTTATCTGAAAAAAGGTACTATTTTTGACATTTGGGACTTGCTTGTTATATATTTAATTTAACTTTTCATGTATGTATGCAGAAGCAAAGGCTTCAGATTATTTTGAATTCTTTCCAGGACCTAGTACAGAGCAGACTATCTGATTATTCAAAGAGGCTGGTTTTCCATCTGGATCTTTTAGGTCAGTGCCTTTGATTTATGAAATGTGTCTAATTAATCAAATGGTTGTTTACAACTAGTGTTTATCAGGGAGGACTTCCAAAATGCAGATTTATCTGTATACCTTGAATAGGACTGGAATTTGAATCCCCCATTTCATAGTGGGATAATCCTGGTATTTAATTTAGACATTATAGAGTTTGAAGGATTTAACTTCCTTTCATAAATGAAAAGTTGTCTCAAAACTTTCATTAATTCTTTGTTTCCACTACACATACAGCCCTATACCACTACAGCTGGAGGACAAATGTACAAAAGAAATGAGTTCATTTAAATCATAAAAGTTTATTAACCTAATCTTTAGTGCTATACATTCAGAATTTCTGCAATAGGCACAACAAAGTGAGCATTAGAAATACTATGTTAGAAGTATAAGAATATGTCATAATTCTGATCATTAACCATAACAGAGTCTATAAGGAAATAGAGTAACCAAGACAAAAAAAATTCCTGTGAAAGAGCAACAGAAAATTTTACAGAAGACACAAACAGGGAAATGTGGCACAAGAAATCCAAAGTTGACTCACAGAAGGTATGGTGACCTGGAAAGACAGGATGCTAGAGTGAAGCTACGGAGAAGGTGATGGCACCCCGCTCCAGTACTCTTGCCTGGAAAATCCCATGGACAGAAGAGCCTAGTAGGCTGCAGTCCATGGGGTCGCGAAGAGTCGGACACGACTGAACGACTTCACTTTCACTTTTCACTTTCCTGCATTGGAGAGGGAAATAGCAACCCACTCCAGTGTTCTTGCCTGGAGAATCCCAGGGACAGGGGAGCCTAGTGGGCTGCCATCTATGGGGTCGCACAGAGTTGGACACGACTGAACTGACTTAGCAGCAGCAGCAGCAGAGTGAAGCTGAAGCCCTGTGGAAGGAAGAACAGAGCACGCTGCACAAGGTGCAATGGCTCATGACGATGGAGCAGATGAACGACAAGACAAAGGAGTGAGTGCACAGTGTCAAACAATCACCTTTGATAACTAATGTGGGTCACAGTGACATGAAGGTCAATGACTGGCAAATTGGATGACACAATTTTTACCATAGAACTACATGAGTACCGGAAATGAACTATTAAAAGTGTGTGTGTATTTAATATGGCAAGATAGATTAAGGAGATACTTTATTTCATTCTCAGGGTGCTTGTTCCACTCTTACAAGCAGAAGAATATGAAAGCCCTCATACTCCAAAGCAAGTAACCAGGCATGGTACTCTCTTTCCCCTACAGAGATTTGTGTGACTTGTTTGAAAATTAAAATTGCCTTGGAAAAGTTAGCTCTTCATGATTCATTACAAGCTCTAGTGGGCTTCCCAGTGACTCAAAGGTAAAGAGTCCGCCTGTAATGCAGAAGTCGCAGGAGACGCAGTTTGAACCCTGGGTGGGGAAGATCCCCTGGAGGAGAGCATTGCAATGCACTCCAGTATTCCTGCCTGGAGAATCCCATGGATAGCAGAGACTGGCAGGCTACCGTCTATAAGGTCATACAAAGTCAGACTCGACTGAGGCAACTTAGTACACTCACACATGCTCTAATATTATGTTAATTACCTATATAAATTGGAGTAGGAAATAGCAACCTACCCCAGTATTCTTGGCTGGAGATTTTCATGGAGAGAGGAGCCTGGCAGGCTGCAGTCCATGGGGTCACAAAGGGCTGGACACAACTGAGCATACACACACAATTATATAAATTAACTTTCTTTCCTAAATAATTACATTTAAAAGTATGTTTAAGGTTTATATTTCTGTTAATTTACTTTTTCCCAGTTTTATTGAGACTTAATTGATCTGTGTGTGTGTGTGTCTGTGTGTGTCTGTGTTAGTCACTCAGTCATGTCCAACTCTTTGTAACCCCATGGAGCATAGCCCTCCAAGCTCATCTGTCCATGGAATTCTCCAGGCAAGAATACTGGAGTGGGTTGCCATTTTCTTTTCCAGAGAATCTTTCCTAGCCAGGGACTGAACCCGGGTCTCTTGAATTGCAGGCAGATTCTTTATAGTCTTAGCCACCAGGGAAGCCCTTAATTGATCAATACCACTGTATAATTGCTATATGCTAAATGCTGTAAGGTGTACAGCATAATTATTTGACCTGTATATATTGTGAAACAATTACCAAAATAAGTTTAACATCCATCATCTCATATAAATATTTTTAAAATGTGTTTTTTTATCTTTATGATGTGTTGGAGAAGACTCTTGAGAGTCCCTTGGACTGCAAGGAGGTCCAGCCAGTCCATTCTGAAGGAGATCAGCCCTGGGATTTCTTTGGAAGGAATGATGCTAAAGCTGAAACTCCAGTACTTTGGCCACCTCATGCGAAGAGTTGACTCATTGGAAAAGACTCTGATGCTGGGAGGGATTGGGAGCAGGAGGAGAAGGGGACGACCGAGGATGAGATGGCTGGATGGCATCATGGACTCGATGGACGTGAGTCTGAGTGAGCTCCGGGAGATGGTGATGGACAAGGAGGCCTGGCGTGCTGCGATTCATGGGGTCGCAAAGAGTCGGACACGACTGAGCAACTGAACTGAACTGATGGGAACTTTTAATATTTACTTCAACTTTTATATAGAATGGAGCTATATATATAGCAACCCACTCCAGTGTTCTTGCCTGGAGAATCCCATGGGCAGAGGAGCCTGGTGGGCTACAGTCTACAAGGTCGTAAAGAGTCGGACACGACTGCGCGACTTCACTTTCACCTTTCACTCTCATGCATTGGAGGAGGAAATGGTAACCCATTCCAGTGTTCTTGCCTGAGAATCCCAGGGACGGGGGAGCCTGGTGGGCTGCCGTCTATGGGGTTGCACAGAGTCGGACACGACTGAAGCGACTTAGCAGCAGCAGCAGCATATATATATGTATATATAATTGTAGTCATGTTGCACATTATATCTCCAGTACTTATATATCTTATAACTAGAAATTTGTACCTTTGACCACCATCAACCAATTTCCCCTCCCTCAACACCTGCCTCTAGTAACCACAGATCTGATCTTTTTTCACAGGCATTTTGTTTTTCTATTTTTCTTTTTGGATGGAAAGTAGGTGAAGGAAGGAGTTACCATTGTCACTGGACATGGTCTTGAACACCTTAAAGAGGAGTTGCTGCAACACAGTGTGGGAAGATGGGGGTATGTATATATTGATATGGTTCCTTGGATCATCTTCTGGTATTTTCTTTAGAGCTCAGGAGTCTAACTGGCAATTGCAGTAAATCCAGTGGCAATATTGAAGCACATGAGAGTTCCAAACCTTTAAGAAGCAAGTCATCTAGAGTGAAGTTCTAGCTAATGGTGAGAAAAGTATAGAAATGGTGTTAGAAGAAGAAGAAAATAACTATTGCCTATACCTTTTAAACTAATAAATTGTCTCAGTAACTTTGCATATTAAGTCATTTTGTGTATCCTAGAAAATTTTTTAAAAATAAATATAGAGTGGTCAGCCAATATGAACATTCATACATAAAGTTATAGTGAGTGTGATTGAGGGTTATTAAAGAGTAAAACATTGTTAAGATTAATTAGGTAATGTGCTGTGCTGTGCTTAGTCATTCAGTTGTTTCCAACTCTTTACAACTCTATGGACTGTAGCCCGCCAGGCTCCTCTATCTATGGGATTCTCCAGGCAAGAATACTGTAGTGGGTTGCCATCCCCTCCTCCAGGGGATCTATCCAAACTTAGAGATTAATGAACAGAGAGAGATCACAGAAATACATTTTAAATTTTGTCAATTTACCATTGACAGAGGGTGACATTGAAGGGGATGACAGAGGATGAGATGGTTGATGGCATCACCAACTCAATGGACATGAGTTTGAGTAAGCTCTGGGAGTTGGTGATGCCAGGGAAGCCTGGCATCCTGAAGACCATGGGGTCACAAAGAGTTGGACGTGACTGAGTGACTGAACTGAACTGAATTTATCATAGGGTAAATGCACTTTATATAATTGGGGAAGAGACAGATTTTTTAGTAAGTGATGGTATAACAACTAAAAAGTATCCATCCATCTTGCTTTTATATTTTTTAAATGCTTCAAATCCTGGAAGATGATGCTGTGAAAGTGCTGCACTCAGTGTGCCAGCAAATTTGGAAAACTCGGCACAAACTGCCGCACAATTGCACTCATCTCACACGCTAGTAAAGTGATGCTCAAAATTTTCCAAGCCAGGCTTCAGCAATACGTGAACTGTGAANGGTTATGTACGGATGTGAGAGTTGGACTGTGAAGAAATCTGAGCGCCGAAGAATTGATGCTTTTGAACTGTGGTGTTGGAGAAGACTCTTGAGTGTCCCTTGGACTGCAAGGAGATCCAACCAGTCCATCCTAAATGAGAGCATTCCTGGGTGTTCATTGGAAGGACTGATGCTAAAGCTGAAACTCCAATACTTTGGCCACCTCATGTGAAGAGTTGACTCATTGGAAAAGACCCTGATGCTGGGAGGGGTTGGGGGCAGGAGGAGAAGGGGACGACCGAGGATGAGATGGCTGGATGGCATCACCGACTCGATGCACATGAGTTTGGGTGAATTCCGGGATTTGGTGATGGACAGGGAGGCCTGGCGTGCTGAGATTTGTGGGGACCCAAAGAGTCGGACACGACTAAGCGACTGAACTGAATTGAACTGAGTCACTCGTTTCAATGCTGTTGTTAGACTAGTTCATTCTTTCCCCACTTGTAAATGTTGCAACTTTTATCACAAATTAAATCCTCATATATTCATGAGCATGTTTTAGACTCTTGTTTGATAATTGTATCTATTCCTCATCCAATATTGATAAAATTACTGTATTTTGAAAACTGGTAGGACAAAACATTACCCTCTTCATTACCCTCCATTATTTAAATTTCAAAATTTATTTCAGGCACATCATGTGCTTTATTTTGCTTTTCAGAACTCTAAGCTGATAAATCTTTTTGTTGTTACCCAGAATTTTGCCATTACATTTTCAGTTTCTGTTTTTTGAGATGGGAAGGGCCTTACATTTTATTGTATTGCTCTTTTAGATTTTAATAGATTTTGTGTTTTATTCTGTTATTGATCCTCTCATGGAATTTTTATGAGTTTTTGCATTTATTCATTTCTTTAGCTTTTTTTTTCCAGGTAGAAAATTTATCTTTGTAATAATTTTATCTAATTTCTCTTGTGTTTTTCTTATTAATAGAACCTGCTATATGATCATCAGAATGGAGATTTGAGTGCAGGAATATTTGGGGGTCATTCTCTTGAAGGGTGAATGAAGAGAAGGAAATACAATTAAGCAGTTAGGACTTTCCTGATGATCCAGTGATTAAAAATTTTCCTGTCAATGCAGGGGACACGTGTTCTAGCCATGGTCTGGGAAGATCCTACTTGCCACAGGGTAAGTAAGCCCGGTCACTACAACTACTGAGTTTGTGCTCTAGAGCTCGTGAGGTGCAGCTACTGAGCCTGCCTGCCTTGAGCCTGAGCTCTGCAACAAGAGAAGCCAATGCAATGAGAAGCCTGAGCATGCCAACTAGAGAGCAGCCCCCACTGGCCACAACTAGAAAAAGGCTGCACAGAGCAAGGAATACCCAAAGCAGCCAAAAATAAATAAATAAATAAGATTGGGAAGATAGAGAGGGTAGGTATTATGCAATCACAATAACGACCTTAGCAATCTACCGTAGACCTCTAAAGTTTACAAGATCATTCAGTTTTGGCAGGGACCCCAGATGTCCACCCACTGGATACTGGCTATTCCTGAAGTGGAGCAGGGCCTGAGGACAGTGACTCACATCAAATGATGCAGTTCCTGAAGAGAGCTGAGGGCCTCTGACTGGGCATCACTCCCAGCACCCCCCTAGCAGGGAGGAAGTAAGCGTGCCTGTTCTGAGGGGTATCTGGGTAGCACGTAGTAACATTCACTACACAAGTTCAATGAAAAATGAGGTAATCTGTGTGTGTGTTGACCCACACTTTGTGTTATTATTATTAAAAAAAATATTTATTTGGCTAAGCGGGGTCTTAGCCACCACTGGCCAGATCTTCTATCTTCCTTGCTGCATTCCGGATCTTCATTTGCAGCTGCGAACTTAGTTGCCACGTGCGAGATCTGGTTCCCTGACCAGGGGCTGAATAGGGCAGGCCAATTGCATGCCAACTCCCCTGCAGTGGGAGCCGGGAGTCTTAGTCACTGGACCACCGGGGAAGTCCCCGTGTTGTTTCCAATATGATCACTGATTTAACTAATTTGGGGACAAACTACTAATGAAACCTACCCGCCTATTTGCGTTACCCTTCGTTTTGGCAGTTAGCAGGACTTCCCCTCTCCTGCTTCCCACCCCCAGCCCCTCTCCACTCTGGCCGCGCTGCCCCTCCTCGCCCCGGAGGCCTGGGAGCTTCATGGGCCAGAATCTCGCCCAGGAGGTTCGCGTTCAGGTTTCGGGAATTGGAAACACCTGCTCCAGGCTTGAAAAAAGCTGCGGCCGCCATTTTCACGTTCTTCAGGCAGCAGGAGCAAAGGCCCGGGTTTCAGCAGAGCAACTGCAGCAGTTTCTGGGCATCTTCCTGTCAATCTTCTGCCTCAGTTTGCAGAGCACAGTTCAGCCCAGAGTTTCGCAAGGAACCAACATCACCTGGGAGCCTGAAACAGTACAAATTCTCAGATCTACTGCAGACCGACCCATCCAGACGCTCTGGAGGTAAGCGTTTTCCTGAGTCCTCGGGTTGATTCTATAACCAGAGTTTAGAACCGCTGGAACATGTTTTAACACAACAGATCGTGATGTATTTTTCAAACTGGGTTGGTTTTCAGAATTACCAGGAAAGACTCTGAAAACTACAGATTTCCTGGGTCCCATCACATATCTCTCTGTAAATAACACTCTGCAGGAAAAGGCCCAGTGAATCTGTAGTCTCAAGGGGATCCCAGGTAGTTCTGATTGTCAAGTGAAGAAACCCTGGTCTCCCCAGTTTCTTGATTAAACAAGCATTCACTTTTCCTTAGAGCTGCAAAGGTAAGGAAAAGCCATTATAGTTTAATGAGAAAGCTGTGACTTGTTTGGAAAAGTGTGCTCACTCAACATAATATCCCTTTTAAAAACTTGCAGTCTGCAGTTTTGTATTTCTCAGCACTAACCTGGGATGACTTCATCACAATCACTTAAAATTGCATATACCTGGGCTCAATTCAGACTTATTGAACTTGATGTCAGGGCGTGGGTCCTGTCCAACAAACATGAAATTTTGAAAATTTCAGAGACACCAGGCAAGTTTTCCCTAGTTTATTCTAGACCACATGAAAAAGTGTCAACTAGATGTGCTATTTATACTATAGGCAAATATGAGTAAAGGATACCTACAAAGAGGGCTGCTTTAGCTCTGAGTTTTAATTTCTTCATGGGTAGATGAGACTGTGGAAATAGATGATCTCTAGTTCCTCTTTCTTGTTCTAAAGTGTTTTGATTCAATTGTGTATTTATCAACCTGTACACATTGTCGCTTCCAGGAACCATAAATCCTGTTATATGGTTTTCCTTGGGCTTCCTGCTTGACCACATTATTTACTGTATTGACTAGAGTCAAGTATTTCAAATTTGTCACTCTTCTTGGTGCGAAACAAAGGGGAAAGAGGAGTGCCATAAATATTTAATTTGTACTTTGATCCATTTCTTACATATTTATTGTTTCTTTTTTCTCAAAATATTCAAAATGATTATATTCTTGTACAGTCTTATATCTGAATTAGATTTTACTTCGAAATGAAAATATTAAATACTAAAACATCAAAAAGTCAATAATATGCCAAGCTTTCTATTTTATCTCAGTAGCTGATTTTAGTCATACTCCTTATTATAAAAATACAATTTATACTAATGTTCTTTTAATGGCTAATGGATCTGTATGTTTAACCATTCAGACATTTTATGATTGTTTTTACCTAAATGTGTCTCCTTAGCTTATGAATCTATACCCTTAAAAAGATACTAAACTTGTATTGAGAAGTGTTAATACCATGTCTTGCATTGGTGTTTAGTAAATGTTTCTTGAATGGTTATTAGTTACTCCACAAATTATTTCTGATAGAACAATGATTTTTCAAAATGCCTTTGCATGATATGAACTATAAACAGTAAATCCAACTATGGGCTTACAGATGCTTCATCTTCAGGTCTTTTTGTCTACAGTTTTAATGTACCTTAAAATAATTTCCCATTGTCATGAAATGCTGGAATTGTTCTGAATAAATTAAGAGTTCTAAAGAGCGTGGAAGTGACAGCTGTGAGATTGCAGTAGAAACCACAGTTTCTTTTGTAATGGAGTTTTGGCGGGTGCAGGGGCCATCTTACTCAGTGCAGGTGTATCAGGAAATCTCTGGGTAAAGGTACAGTTAAGCAAGCATCCAAAATTGAATAAAAGTTCTCATGTTCCGTGGTTTAATCTGGAATAAGTTAATAAAAAGTGTTGTTTGTTGGCTTTTCCTTCCAGTTTTTAAGATTCTCCCCAAAGCTGATTTAACAGCCACTTACTTCTAGAACATTCCAGCCTGGTAAAGTGTTCTGAGTTAATGGCAAGAGAAGTCCAGAGCTATGGGTCATGGTCCAATAAAGCCAAGTCTGTTTGCCTTCAGTGCTCAGTTCAGAATCTTTTGAGCCAGATTTTTTTCTCCTAACTGGTAAAAAAAAAACCAGGCAGTTCCTTCATTTCAAAACAGCATCATTTCATTTTGATGGTTTTATTTTTATATCCATAGTTTTGGTGATGTTTGATACTGGTACATTTTTAGAAATAAAAGCCTGTGGTGGTATGTTTTGGCTTTTGAGTATATTTCATTTTGTTATTGTTGAAAATAATACTGGTGTATAGTTTGTACAAAACATGCCAAGCATTTTAAAACATGTGATTTAAAAAAATTATTCAATATGAAAATGCCTTGCTATCCATAAGGCTTGATTCACTAGTTGACATAAGAAAGGTTAATGTGCTAAGCAGAAAAAGTATTACTAAGAATTTTGACATTGTGGAAGTCATTTTTTTAAATACTGAAAGTTATTTTACATGAAGAGCCATTAAATTCCTGACCTAAGTTATATTTGATTATACAGTTAAAGTAAAGGTAGGGTTTAACTTTTAATAAGAGCTTTGAAATGATTTGTGTACATTCGAGAAACACATCAGTTCAGTTCATTTGCTCAGTCGTGTCCGACTCTTTGCGACCCCATGAATCGCAGCACACCAGGCCTCCCTGTTCATTACCATCTCTCGGAGTTCACTCAGACTCACATCCATCGAGTCAGTGATGCCATCCAGCCATCTCATCCTCGGTCGTCCCCTTCTCCTCCTGCCCCCAATCCCTCCCAGCATCAGAGTCTTTTCCAATGAGTCAACTCTTCACATGAGGTGACCAAAGTACTGGAGTTTCAGCTTTAGCATCATTCCTTCCAAAGAAATCCCAGGGTTGATCTCCTTCAGAATGGACTGGTTGGATCTCCTTGCAGTCCAAGGGACTCTCAAGAGTCTTCTCCAACACCACAGTTCAAAAGCATCAATTCTTCAGCACTCAGCCTTCTTCACAGTCCA
>SJYH01001518.1:6240-24364 GCA_006408735.1 Sylvicapra grimmia | reverse complement strand
AATCTATAAATATCTCAGATATTGGAAATTTTCAGATATTTCTTTTCTTACATTCTCTTCATTTTCTCTTCCTGAAACTCTTATCACAATGCTTAGATTTCTTCATCTATTTTCATTTTTTCTTTACCTTTTCCCATACTTTTATCAAATAGTAAGCAAAGACATTCAGTTTAGTTAAAAACAAAGATGAACTTTACTTGAATAAGAGGAAGATAAAACATATACAGATTGATTACCAAGGGGGAAATAGTGATACAGGGTTTATAAAAGAAAAAATAAACCCATTTTGTAGTAATGATAAACTTGTTTTTATGTCCTTGGTAGATGTTTGGCTGAAATTGTGTGTCCTGGTGTATTAACACTGTGGTCAGGGAGACAGCTCAAGCTATATGGACTGTCTGCAGAATATTGTGATCTCACCCATGGAATGTTTGTGGGAGGCTCATCTCTGGGCAGTGGTTGCTGCTGCCCTTTTGATGGCTTCTCCACCTCAGTAAACCTGAGACTACACACTTCCCTCCCTATTATTATTTTTTTTATCTCTTGTTCTTTTTGTATAACACTCTGGAATATTCCTCAGCTCAACGTTTTGGCTCACTGATTCACCCTTCAACTGGTTCAATGTGCTATTTAAGCCATAAATCAAGGATTCTTTTCTTAATAGCTGTAAGTAGAAAATTAGACACTCATGTGATGGACCAGTTGCTGTTTGCTATCATGTAAGAGCTCAGCCTGGGCATAATCACTTTGGCTTCCCACCATGTGGGCCTCAACAATGGGCTGTAGGGGAGTAGCTCAGTTCCAAAAGCTAGTGTCCTGAGAGATCCAGGGGGAAGCTGTATTACCTTTCATGATTTAGCTTTTTCTATGGAAGTACCATAACCACTTCTACCATAGACACAACCCTGCCTAAATTTAAGGGATGAGAACACAGCTTCCAATCCTCAATGAGAACTATGTCCAAGTCATATTATAAGAAGGGAATCTGGAATGGGAGTTGTGATGGCAAATTCAGTTCAGTCACTCGGTCATGTCTGACTCTTTGTGACCCTATGGAATGCAGCATGCCAGGCTTCCCTGTTCATCACCAACTTCCGGAGCTTGCTCAAACTTATGTCCATCGAGTCGGTCATGCCATCCAACCATCTCATCCTCTGTTGTCTCCTTCTCCTCTTGCCTTCAATCTTTCCCAGCATCAGGGTCTTTTCCAGTGAGTCAGTTCTTTGCATCAGGTGGCCAAAGTATTGGAGTTTCAGCTTCAGCATCAGCCCTTCCAATGAATATTCAGGACTGATTTCCTTTAGGATTGACTGGTTTCACCTCCTTACAGTGGAAGGGACTCTCAGGTGTCTTCTTCAACACCACAGTTCAAAAGCATCTATTCTCCGGCGTTCAGCTTTATTTATAGTCCAACTCTCACATCCATATATGACTACTGGAAAAACCATAGCTTTGACTAGACAGAACTTTGTTGGCAAAGTAATGTCTCTGCTTTTTAATATGCTGTATAGGTTGGTCATAGCTTTTCTTCCAAGGAGCAAGCGTCTTTTAATTTCATGACTGCAGTCACCATCTGTGGTGATTTTGGAACCCAAGAAAATAAAGTCTGTCACTGTTTCCATTGTTTTCCCATCTATTTGCCATGAAGTGATGGGACCAGATGCCATGACCTTAGTTTTCTGAATGTTGAGTTTTAAGCCAACTTTTTCACTCTCCTCTTTCACTTTCATCAAGAGGCTTTTTAGCTCTTTGTTGCTTTCTGCCATAAGGGTGGTATCATCTGCATATCTGAGGTTATTGATATTTCTCTCAGAAAATTATGAAAATCTGTCACATTGTCTTTCCTTTTTGATGGTGACCTTCTTGAGTCACTGGTCAGTTTTGCTGTGGGTCACATATAAGTTCTTTCCCCTCTTGGTGGGGCAGTTTCATGACAGTGGTGGATTCAGACTCACAGAGACGATGCTACAAGAGACCAGAGACCACCTGAGCCCTTAGCAGCAGTATGGTGGCCTCATCTCTCTGCTGTGGTTCCTGTTCTGCTTTTTCTATCAAGGACTCCCCATTTTAAGTACACAGACAGTCCCTTTGTTGTTTTATAACTTGGCTATGTATTTCCTTTTACTATCATTTTGGTGATTTGGTGTATGTGGGGAAGATTTTAGCATTTCCTCAACCTATCATACTGAACATAATTTCCTCGGTTGGAATTTTTATTGTCCACATTTTACAGTTAAAGAATGTGAGGCTCAGAAAGGTGAAGTGACTTGCCTAAGCTTGAGAGGTTGAAATGAGTCTGACTCCAAAGTTACTATGCTCTACCCCATCTCACTTAAAAGTTCTTGTTCATGTCCAAAATATTACTGTAGATAAAGGAGACAGATTTCATCAACCATACATATAAATCCATCCAACTCTCTTGTAATCAGACCTCATATATGAAGTATTTTAGTGCATCAGAAGGAATGGCTTATGAAATTTTGATAGCTTGAATCCAGCAGCTTCTTATCCCATGATTTCAAACCATTTTTGATAACAAATTCTTTACCAGGAAAAAATATATATGATTTTATAACTCATAATGGGCACATATTAGGTAGCAGGATCATACTAACTTTCAGTATAATATTTTATAATAAACCTAAAATTGTGAGCTTAAAACAGAGCAATTAATTTCTTAGCACTTCTTGTAATAATATTTCTAGTGACTCATAGGAACTGACTTCCTTCCTTCCAGCCTGTGAGTATACATCAACTCAGAATAATAAACCAGAAACAACCTCAAGGCATTGAGCCATCCTGTTGTTGCTGTTGTTTAGTCTCTGGATCATGTCCAACTCTTTTGGCATGGACTGTACCCATCCAGGCTCCTCTGTCCATGGGATTTCCCAGGCAAGAATACTGGAGTGGGTTGCTATTTCCTTCTCCAGGGGATCTGCCCAACCCAGGAATCAAATCTGTGTCTCCTGCATTGGCAGGTGGGTTCTTTACCACTGAGCCACCTGGGAAGCCCAGAGAGCTGCCTGGAAATAATCATCATAGCCATTTTAGTATTATTGTCTTGGAAAAAGACATTTTGTTTAAATATAAATTATGTATCAGTTTGCACTTAGACTCTTCAATGGGTTCTTCCCTTTCACATCCTCTGGGTCATTTCTATTTCATTTTCTTGTCCCTTCTCACCATTTTTCAACTCACCATGAAAGTCTTGACTAAGCTCTCAATATGCTAGATGGGGGAGCAGTGGTTCCCACATGTGGAGAGCAGTATAACTACCAACAAAGTGCAAGAAAAGTGTCACACACAAAAGTGTAAAGCCGTGGGACTAACATGAGAGTTGATAGTTGCTTATTTTGCCAAGTATATTAAAGAAAAGAAAAGCTACTATCTACTATCATTTCCAAAACAATACTTTTAAAGATTAAGAAAAATATAATCTCACACTTCAGATTTTCTTCTTTTCTTTTCCATTATTGTTTATCATGTGTGTGTGCTTAGTCACTTCAGTCATCTTATTCTTTGTGACCCTACAGACTATAGCCCACCAGGCTCCTCTGTCAATAGGATTCTCTAGGCAAGAATGCTTGAGTGGATTGCCATGCCCTCCTCCAGGGGGTCTTCCTGACCCAGGGATCAAATCTGAGTTTCCTGTGTTTCCTGCATTGCAGGTGGATTCTTTACCACTGAGCTACCAGAGAAGCCTATATTGTTTATCATCGGCTATTGAATACAGTTCCCTGTCCTATACGGTAGGATTTTGCTGTTTATTTATTATATATTTAAGAGTTTGCATCTGCTAATCACAAGCTCATAATCCAGCCCTCCTGCTTGGCAACCACAAGTCTGTTCCTTGTATCTGTGAGCCTGCTTCTGTTTTATACATAAGTTCTTTTGTGTCATATTTTAGATTCTACCTATAAATGATATCATATGGTATTTGTCTTTCTGACTTCCCCTCAGTTCAGTTGCAGTCATGTCCAACTCTTTGCGACCCCATGGACTGCAGCATACCAGGCCTCTTTGTCCATCACCAACTTCCAGAGCTTACCCAAACTCATGTCCATTGAGTCGGTGATGCCATCCAACCGTCATGTGATCTTCTGTCGTCCCCTTCTCCTCCCACCTTCAATCTTTCCCCACATCAGGGTCTTTTCAAATGAGTCAGTTCTTTGAATCAAGTGGCCAAAGTATTGGAGTTTCAGCTTCAACATCAGTCCTTCCAATGAATATTCAGGATTGATTTCCTTTTGGATGGACGGGTTGGATCTCTTTGCAGTCCAAGGGCCTCTCAAGAGTCTTCTCCAACACCACAGTTCAAAAGTATCAATTCTTTCATGCTCAGCTCTACTTCCCTTAGTCATACTTTACATTTTAAACATGAAAAACTCACTACAATTTTTTTTCGTAGTTCATTCATCTCCCCACAAGACAAAAAAACTGACTTGTGGTTTGGAAACATTTGCTCTAGGTAATGTTGGAATTACTAAAGATCAGTCCTGGATGTTCATTGGAAGGACTGATGCTGAAGCTGAAATTCCAATACTTTGGCCACCTCGTGCAAAGAGTTAACTCATTGGAAAAGACCCTGATGCTGGGAGGAATTAGGGGCAGGAGGAGAAGGGGATGACAGAGGCTGAAATGGCTGGATGGTATCACCGACTTGATGGACATGAGTTTGAGTAAACTCCGGGAGTTGGTGATGGACAGGGAGGCCTGGCGTGCTGCTATTCATGGGATCACAAAGAGTCAGACACGACTGAGCAACTGAACTGACTGACTGAATCTTGTCCCAGTGTGATGTCACCCACAGCTGTGATTGGACATCAGCAGGCATATCACTCTCCCTTTCCCTCTTCATCGTCTACCTCCCAGTATGGTAGGTTGACTCCCAGTATGTGGATATACTGAGTACTCACTGTGATGAGAGCAAGACAGTTTTTCCTCACTCTTCTGCAATGCACCTTTTCCTCTACTTACCTGGGGACCCAGCCATGTTTGTCAAAAATAACTGCACAAAAGTCTGCCTGCCTACGATTCAATAATGATGTACTTTTTGGACTTGGGCAGGTATACTGTGTAACCAACGATTTCATTTACACCAAAAGTTTGTTGGTTTGGGGAATCTATATGTTTCACTTGTGCATCTTAGTCATATGGGTAAAAATTTCACCACTTTTCACAGAACATCCAAGGTCTTCTCACACTTTGGGACGTAAGAATCTCTAAGAATCTAGAGCGAAGGTTTTCTTTAACCCTCAATGAGCAGAAGACAGTAGTCAAAGAAGAAGCATTGATTATATATGTATATAATCTCACAAAACAGAAAGTCCAGCTGATGCAGCTGATGGGAGGGACTGGTAGTGGAAAAAACTGGATCTTGCTCTGTGGGCACGGCTATGTTCAGTAAAGCTTTATTCCAATTATCTGCTGATGGGTGGGGTTGCACTCCCTCCCTGTTGATTGTTTGGCTTGAGGCAGCCCAGCCTTGGGGTCTACAGGCTCTATGGTAGGATTGGTGGAATCCACTCAAGAGGACTTATGCCAGGGGGCTGCTTCCAGGATTGCTGTTGCCAGTGCACCTGTCCCCATGGCGAGCCACTGCCAACCCACACCTGCAAGGGAGGCCCTCCAACACCAGCAGGAGGATATGCATGTACTTCATTCTACTCTGCCATCTTGAGTAAGAAAAGCCTCTTAGCCTCATCCACCAGAGGGCAGACAGAAGAAGCAAGATGAACCATAATTCTGCTGCAGCTAGAACCAAAACCACATCACAGAAAGTTAACAGGATGAAAAAGTAGAGGGTTTTGTACCAGATGAAGGGACAAGATGTTGTTGTTGTTGTTGTTGTTGTTCAGTCACTCAGTCATGTCCAACTCTTTGCTATCCCATGGACTGCAGCACGCCAGGCTTCCCTGCCCTTCACCAGTGCCCAGAGCTTGCTCAAGCTCATGCCCACTGAGTTGGTGATGCTATCCAACCATCTCATCCTCTGTTATCCCCTTCTCCTCCTGCCTCCATCGTTCACAGCATCAGGGTCTTTTCCAATGAGTCAGCTGTTCACATCAGGTGGTCAAAGTACTGGAGCTTCAGTTTCAGCATGAGTCCTTCCAAAGAATATTCAGGGTTTATTTCCTTTAGGATTGCCTGATTCAATCTCTTTGCAGTCCAAGGGACTCTCAAGAGTCTTCTCCAACCACAGTTCAAAAGCATCAACTCTTCAGTGCTCAGCTTTCTTTATAGTTCAACTCTCACATCCATACATGACTACTGGAAAAACCATTGTATTGATATACAGACCTTTGTCCACAAAGTAATGTCTTTGCTTTTTAATATACTCTCTATGTTTGTCATAGCTTTTTTCCCAAGGAGCAAGCGTCTTTTAATATCACCATCCACAGTGATTTTGGAACCCAAGAAAATAAAGTCTGTCACTGTTTCCATTGTTTCTCCATCTATTTGCCATGAAGTGACGGGACTGGATGCCATGATCTTCGTTTTTTAAATGTTGAGTTTTATACCAACTTTTTAAACTCTTTTCTTTCAAGAGGATCTTTAGTTTCTCTTTGCTTTCTGCCATATAGTGGTATGCCATCTGCATATCTGAGGTTATTGATATTTCTCCTGGCAATCTTGATTCCAGCTTGTGCTTTCTCCAACGTGGCATTAAGCGTGATGTACTCTGCATATAAGTTAAATAAGTAGGGTGACAATATACAGCCTTGACATACTCCTTTCCCAATTTGGAACCAGTCTATTGTTCTATGTCCAGTTCTAACTGTTGCTTCTTGACCTGCATACAGGTTTCTCAGAAAGCAGGTAAGATGGTCTGGTATTCTCCTCTCTTTAAGAGTTTTCCACAGTTTGTTGTGATCCACACAGGCAAAGGCTTTAGAATAGTAGATGAAGCAGAAGTAGGTGTTTTTCTGGAATTCTCTTGCTTTTTCTATGATCCAACAGATGCTGGCAATTTGATATCTGGTTACTCTGCCTTTTCTAAATCCAACTTGTACATCTGGAAGTTCTCAGTTCACGTACTGTTGAGGCCCAGCTTGGAGGATTTTGAGCACAACCTTGCTAGCATGTGAAATGAATGCAATTGTGCAGTAGTTTAAACATTCTTTGGCATTGTCCTTCTTTGGGATTGGAGTGAAACTGACCCTTTCCAGGCCTGTGGCCACTGCTGAGTATAACCTAAATCAAATCCCTTATGATTATACAATGGAAGTGGCAAATAGACTCAAGGAGTTAGATCTGATAGACAAAATCCCTGAGGAACTATGGACGGAGGTTCACAACATTGTACAGGAGGCAGTGGTCAAAACCATCACCAAGAAAAAGGGACAAGGTGAAACCCTAGAAAAACAACCAAATGAAGTGGAGATAGGCAAACTTCCAGAAAAAAATTCAAAATAATGATAGTGAAGCTGATCCAGGGTCTCAAAGAATGGAAGTAAAAATTAAGATACAAGAAATGTTTACCAAAGATCTAGAAGAACTAAAAAACAAACAAACAAATTAACAGTATACTATGTACCTCCTAAGTCGCTTCAGTCATGTCTGACTCTGCATGACCCTATGGTTCTGCAGCCTGCCAGGATCCTCTGTCCATGGGGATTTTCCAGGCAAGAATACTAGAGTGGGTTGCTATGCCCTCCTCCAAGGGATCTTCTCACCTCAGAGATAGAACCCACATCTCTTCTGTCTCGTGCATTGGCAGGTGGGTTCTTTACCACTAGTGCCACCTAGGAAGCTAGAAGGAAACAATAGCAGAATAACTCAGGCAGAAGAATGGATAAGTGACCTGGAAGATAGAATGGTGAAAATCACTTTCTCACAACAAAATATATATATTAAAAAAATGAAAAAAAAAATGAAGACAGCCTAAGAGACTTCTGGAACAACATTAAACACACCAACATTCACATTATAGGAGTCTCAGAAGGAGAAGAGAAAGAATCTGAGAAAATATTTGAAGAAATAATAGCTGAAAACTTCTCTAACATGGAAAAGGAAATAGTCAACCAAGTTCAGGAAACACAGAGAGTCCCAGGCAGGATAAACCCAAGGAGAAACACACCAAGACACATAGTCATCAAAATGACAAAAATTAAAGAGAGATAAAAGCAACAAAGGAAAAAATGACAAATAATACACAAGGGAACTCCTATCAGTCTATTAGCTAATTTTTCAACAGAAACTCTACAAGCCAGAAGGGAATGGCATGATATATTTAAAGTGATGAAAGGGAAGAACCTACAACCAGGAATACTCTATCCGGCAAGAGTCTCTTTCAGATTTGATGGAGAAAAAGTGAAGAGAATTTAGCACCATGAAACCAGGTTTACAACAAATATAAATGAAATTCTCTAGGCAGAAAACACAAGAGAAGGAAAAGACCTACACAAAATAAATCCAAAGCAATTAAGAAAATGGTAGTAGGATCATACGTATTGATAATTGCCTTAACTGTAAATGGATTAAATGCACCAACCAAAAGACATGGACTGGCTGGGGGGTGAGAACATGTGCTGGCATGCACTTCCACTTACCACATCACTCTACTTAAAACCCCAAATTGTGTGTAATAATTTTATATTGTTAAGTTAATCATGTTTCTATTATTGATTGTAACTGCAATTATCTTTTCTTCTTATCTGGCTATTGATTGTGAAAACTGATAAATAGCTGTTACTCTTGTGGGGAAAAAACTAAACACGCTATATTCCACGGCCATTCTTGCCTTCTGTTATGGCCCGCACTCTGTGGCTTGTGTTTCTTCCAAGGCCTCTCAGTTTCTGAGATGGCCCACAATCTGTGGAGAGTGTTTCTCTCTAAATAAATCCACTTCTTACTATAAAAAAAGTAAGGAAAAATGACAGAAAGAAATGACTGGCTTCCTTACTATAAAAAAGTCCAGAGGCATAACGTCAGAGAGGGATGATTTATGAGATCAGTACCATCATCAGACCCAGGGTCTTCCCATCATACTATTCTGCATTTTCCCTGTGGGTTTCACCCCCAAGTTGACACCACAAGGGTTGTGGTCCTCCAGCCATCATGTTCAGACACATGTCAGAGAGGTAAGGAAGTTCATGTCTTCCTGTATTTCTCTCACGGGAAGGAAAGTGTCCCCAGAAACCTCCTGGAAATTTTTCCCTCAAGTTTCATTGGTTTGAATACACACACATGCCCACTCCTGGACCAATAAGAAGCAGAGATTAAAATTAGATTAAAACAGATTAGGTGTCCTCTTGGAGCTGGAAGTGGAGTCAACTTCCCCTGGGTATTCGATTGCAAGGGAAGGGGTGGCTGCCTAGGGGTAAAATCAGGGTTCTGCTATGGAGAAGCAAGGAATAAGTATCAAGCATGCAAATAACAGTGCCTCCCACATCCTTTTAAATAAATTTGTGGTTCATATGGGGAGGGAGGTGGGAGAAGGGTTCAGGATTGGGAACACGTGTACACCCGTGGCAGATTCATGTTGATGTATGGCAAAACCAATACAGTACTGTAAAGTAAAATTAAAAAAAAGAAGAAGAAAAACAACAGTAAATAAATATATGAGTTAATATTATTTATTCATCTCCAAGAAAATAGATTTATGGATTCTGTGTTAAAATATTTTCAGCTACAAGTTCCAATAATATTCAACCAAATGTGGTTTCAACAATTGTAGTTTCCCTTGTGACTCAGCTGGTAAAGAATCTGCTTGCAATGTAGGTGACCTAGGTTCAATCCCTGGGTTGGGAAGATCCCCTGAGAAGGGAAAGGCTACCCACTGCAGTATTCTGACCTGGAAAATTCCATGGACTGTATAGTCCATGGGGTCACAAAGAATCGGACATGACTGAGCGACTTTCACGTCACTTCACTTTTCTCTTATAACAGAAATATTTTAAGATCATTCCAGGCTTGGTTCAGTGGCTCACCACTATGAGAACTCTGGATCAGCTTTTCACTGATTTTCTTGACTTTTTCCTCATAGTCACAAGGTAGCTGCTGATGCTTCACATGCCTCATCCCCACAGGACAACAGGAAGGAAGCGAAAAGAGGTGAAGGGAGGAAATGGGAGGGGAGGAGGAAGACAGGGAGTGAAGGACTTTCTCTTCAAAGGATTCTCTAAGTCTGGGCTTTTCTGACTACAAACCCTGAGGCAAAGACTTGTGTGCAAGCAGTTGTTTAGGGAATGTGATTCTCTCAGGTAGATATAATGGTCATCTGAGTTAAATTCACCCATTCCTATTCATTTTAGTTCACTGATTCCTAGAATGTCAGTGTTCACCCTTGCCATCTCTTGTTTGACCACTTCCAATTTGCCTTGATTCATGGATCTGACATTCCAGGTTCCTATGCAATATTGCTCTTTACAGCATCGGATCTTGCTTCTATCACCAGTCACATCCACAACTGGGTATTGCTTTTGCTTTGGCTCCATCCCTTCATTCTTTCTAGAGTTATTTCTCCACTGATCTCCAGCAGCATATTGGGCACCTACTGACCTGGGGAGTTCCTCTTTTAGTATCCTATCATTTTGCCTTTTCATACTGTTCATGGGGTTCTCAAGGCAAGAATACTGAAGTGGCTTGCCATTCCCTTCTCCAGTGGACCACGTTCTGTCAGACCTCTCCACCATGACCTGCCTGTCTTGGGTTGCCCTGCAGGTATGGCTTGGTTTCATTGAGTTAGACAAGGCTGTGGTCCTAGTGTGATTAGATTGACTAGTTTTCTGTGAGTATGGTTTCAGNCTCCATCCCTTCATTCTTTCTGGAGTTATTTCTGCACTGATCTCCAGTAGCATATTGGGCACCTACTGACCTGGGTAGTTCCTCTTTTGGTATCCTACCATTTTGCCTGTTCATACTGTTCATGGGGTTCTCAAGGCAAGAATACTGAAGTGGTTTGCCATTCCCTTCTCCAGTGGACCACATTCTATCAGACCTCTCCACCATGACCTGCCCGTCTTGGGTTGCCCTGCAGGCATGGCTTGGTTTCATTGAGTTAGACAAGGCTGTGGTCCTAGTGTGATTAGATTGACTAGTTTTCTGTGAGTATGGTTTCAGTGTGTCTGCCCTCTGATGCCCTCTTGCAACACCTACCATCTTCCTTGGGTTTCTCTTACCTTGGGTGTGGGGTATCTCTTCACGGCTGCTTCAGCAAAGCACAGCTGCTGCTCCTTATCTTGGACAAGGGGTATCTCCTTACCGCTGACATTCTTGACCTTCAACGTGGGATAGCTCCTCTAGGCCCTCCTGCCCCTTCGCAGCCACCGCTCCTCGGGTTTGAAATATTTGAAATGTCACATACATTTGATAAAACGCTCTATTTTGTTAAACAGCAAGGGGGAGAATTACTCTAAAACTCAAACATGACTATTAATAGACCTATAAAGTACTTGTCTCCAAAAGCAAGGATTCAGTCATGTCTGTCATAGACCTTTTCAGATGTTTCACATTTATTCCTTTTGAGGAAGAACATCTGAAGCTCTGTTATGCAGTTATGTAAATCTAAAGAAAGGCAAGAGGAGTTAGAAAATTAATGTTCTGGTATGTACTTGAATTTGTAAGATGAAATCATTACCCAAGTCTTCTGGCCAGTGGCCCAGGTAGCATGTCTGTTGCAAAAAGTAAGGGTAGGGGCTTCCTTGGTGGTCCAATGGTTAAGGATCCTCCTTGCAGTGTAGGGGACACCAGTTCAATCCCTGGCCTGGGAAGATCTCACATCCATGGAGCAGCGAGGCCTGAGTGCCACAACCACTGAGCACACAGGCCCTGGAGCCCAGGCTCATGACTAGGGAAGCCACCTCAGCAGGGAGCCTGCTCGCGGAAACTAGAGAAAGCCCAGGATGGCCAAAACACAACATGAGTAAATGGGAGTAAACCCATTTCAGTACTTCCTCTGAGGCAGAACTAAGTTAACATCTTAGTTAACTTTGATGACATGTGAAAAGCTTAATTTTACTTTTCAATTTCCTAAATGCAAAGTGCCTGGGAAAAAGAAATATGATGCTAGTAATTTCCTAAAACAACTCCATTCTCTTCCATTTTAAATTACTAAAATATTAAGACACTTGTTCCTATTTTATAACTTTAGACAGCAATGTGCTGATAACTGTTTAGCAGCTAGCCCTTTGCAGGGAAAATATTCTGGTTTGTAACATTCACCAATTTCTACAGTGTAAATTCGCACACCATGGCTGATTCCAAGCCACCAGTGTGACAAAGGCTGGTGAGTTGAGAAGAGATGCAGGTAATCAGACCTGGAGTCAGTGACAGTGGCCCACCAAGCACCACTGACTCTAAGTTGACAAGTTCTTGGAAAACATTTTTTTTTTTTTCCAGATTCTTCTTTTACAATGATGGGAACTACCACCAAAGATGCTCTGATTGTGTTTATGTTTGCAGAAACACAGATAAATTCATATCATGAATCTTGTATTTTCAAAGTCTACCTGAAAGAAAAACAAAACCTCAAGCTGTAACTCTTTATTAGAATTTCTAAATCACAGAGATATATTTAACGTTTTCCTTAAGAGGTATAGAGCACAGTGCACTGGAGAGTCAGAGTCCTGATTTTGAGTTCAGGACTTACCCCTCTGTCTGTGATGTGGGCTCGTTATTTTCTCTCTCTCTCTCTGTGCCATCGTTTCATTACCTGTGAATGAATAGGACTAATTATCACATTGGGGGCTTCCCTGGTAGCTCAGTTGTTAAAGAATCTGCCTGCAGTGTAGGAGACCTGGGTTCGATCCCTGAGTTGGGAAGATTGCCTGGAGAAGGAAATGGCAACCCACTTCAACATTAACAAATAGAGTTATTGTGAAAGTCAAATGCAAAAGTGCTTTGCAACAGGGCAGAGCACAGAGTGAGGATTTGGTAAATATTAATGTTTTCATATAATTGGCTCCTTCTAATGAAATAAACGCATAGTTAATTTGGGGGATGGCTCAGCAGCAAAGGGTGAAGGGGCTTTGCACTTGGCAAGTGAAGAGAGTGGATTGGGGTCATGCAGAGGCTTGGCTTGGTCTCCTTGGTTCACAACTTGCTCACTTTACTTCTGTAAGGCTGAACTTTCTTATATGGAAAACTCATGGCATTGTTGGGAAGTTTAGTATAAACGCATAATAAAGTGCTAAGAATAGCATCCTAGCATGTAGTAAGGACTGAATATCAGCTACAATGATGGAAGTACAGGCTGTGTTGAATAGGAACGGTGCTATAGCTGTAACTAGGACTCTAAACATTGTTACTACCTCCCACTGGTATGGACTCAGGAAATGGGGTGGAATTGCATATAAGGGCAATTACTTGAATTAACTCCTGGGAAGAAGAAAAGGAAATGAGCTACTGTCTGAAAAAGGTAACTTGATATCTTTTCCAATAATAAATTCTAAATTGTTTTGATAACAGCTTAATATTTCTCTGGCTAATTCTCCATGTTGTATTAATAATTGCCTTCTAACTTGTTTGAACTTGTCTCTGGGAGACATATTGCTCCTAGAAACTTCACTGTACATACAACCACCTAGAGTAATTATAAAACACTCTGATGCCTGCGAACCAGTTCAGTTGTTCTCAGGTAGGACCTGGACATCTGTAATTTTTTTCAACTGGCCCATATTATTTCAGTGTGTAGCCAGGACTGAGAACTTATATCCTAGAAAAAGTGTTTCAGAATTAAATCAATCGTCATCAAAAACCTTTTTTCTCACAGCTGCTAGTTCTGAGTACTTCAACATGAAGAATAATTACTGACTGTCCCTTTTTCTAACACTCCACTGAATTCAGAATTTAATTTCTCTTTCTCCCACTAAGCAAAGTGAGAAAGGAAAAAAAAAAAAAGAAAAGAAAAAATAAGCTTCAATCAATGTTTTTATCTTTATTCAACCAATGTTTATTGAATTAATTTTTGCATGTAATGCAAGATAAGGGCCCAACTTCATCCTGTTGCATGTGGATATCCGGTTTTTCCAACACTATTTGTTGATAAGACAACAAATAGTGTCCAACAAATCCTTTCCTTCATTGAACGATCTTGCCACCCTGCTTAAAAATCATTTAACTGGATTTGCAAGGGGTTACTTCTGGGCTGTAGGTTCTGTTCCAGTGTTCTATGTCTGTTTTTATGCCCGCTCTTCAGGTGAAATTTTGATAAGTGAAAGGGTAACTGGAGTGTCAATAAAGGATCAAAGAAAATATCAAAGCTAGAGAAACCTGGCCCAATGTTTTATTTTTAGCCTGGCAACATGTAAGCCATATATACCCATCATAACACAGGTCTAGCCACCTCCAGTTTGTTTCGGTCTCTTTAGAAGCAGCAGAAACATAGAATCGTCCAGTATAGACTCTGGTAGTCTCTTCTCGTCACCCTTCTTCCTGCGAGCCTCTGCGATCCTGCTTGCTTGCTTTATCTGCTCTTCTCCCAATTCCAGCACAAAGGCTGAGAGAGAGGGGAGACTTCTATTTTCAGGATTTGGACTTACTTGGTGTGGGGTAAATTAACATGCCTGGTTGTCAGTCATTTATACTTTAATATAAAATACACAATGCTGATACTCTGGGATGCTTAGAGACCACTGAGATGTAAAGATGAACATCTAATCTGACATCTACCTCTTTTAGAGTCAGGACTATAGAAACTCAGATACACATTCAGGGTTTTCTTCGCTCCTATTGCCTCTTCAGGGTGGAGACAGGAACAGGAGCTTTAGAAGTGCGACCAAGGAAAGCTCGGTGCTTTGGGTTGGGTTATGAATGTTAACAGTGTGGAACAGGATACAGAAAAGGAAGGTAGAAATGAAAAGCACTGCCTGCTTTTGTATTTTGCTGAGTCATAGTTCTTGATCAGTTTAACCATCGGAGATGAGTTGGGTAGTTTGGAATTCTGAACTAGCCTCAAAAAAGCTGATGTGTGTGCTATTCCTACTGAAGTTCGCAAGATGCTCAGAGCTCCTCAGAGCATGCATGCAGAGCACATATTTGAATATCAACCATGAGAATAAAGCTATTTTTGTCCTGGGGTTGAGTGGAGGATTTCCATCTCCCACTGTTTCACATTCTGCTTATTACGAAAAGAGAGAGTGAACTTCTTTCACAGCAGGTGAAGCTCTTTCCTCGTCAGTAGAAATCCTCAGGGACGTTGCGGCTTCCAGTTATTCTCTTAATCTCTGCCATCTTGATTTTGACTTCACTGTATACAAAGGATAAGACATTTGTAAATGTCTTATACAAAAGACATCTCTCATAATGACAGTTTAGAATAATGCTATATAAGAAAGGAGTCTTCGATCTATTTACTATGTAAACAGGCAAAATTTACACAATTAGTACATTTTCTTCATTATTCCCCAGGGGTTCAGCCAAAGCCCAAACTCAGGTCAAATCTAGGCTGGAAGACAGTCTACTTGCACGGCCTGACTCTGGAGCTTTTATCTTCCTCACTTGTGATTTTCATGGGCTACCAACCTGATACAAAGTTGAGTGTTTCTAAAATCCATGTTGAGTGTGAAGATTTGCTCTTAAAAATGAAGGTGCAACAGGAAGACAACATACAATTGCGCTGTTTTGAAATTATGGCTGGATGGCATTTGTTCAAAAAAGATTTGTTCTGATATCACTCCTAATAGCTATCAGGTATGGTCTAGGGCCAAACTTTTTAAATGCCTTTTAAAATTAAGATATTTTAGAAAGGTCTTTTTGATGCTGCATGTTTAGTCTTGAAATCATTTGCTTGGGTGTTGCTGCCCCAGGTTCTCAGTGCTGTATTTGGAGAGAAGTTTCAATGGACAATCACTTAGAACATTTAGAGTACTCAGAGGAAATAAGCATTTGAATGAATCATTGACTCAAAGAAGAAAAGTGTCTATATTATTTTAAATGTATCATGCATGCTCAGTCATTCAGTCACATGAGACCCCATGGACTGTAGCCCGCCAGGCTCCTCTGTCCATGCCTCTGTCCATGCAATTTTCCAGGCTCAGTAGAACATCCCTGAAGCCCAAACGCATCAGAGACCCTAAAATAATTAGTAGCAAATATGAGTAGAGTGGAACGTCCCTAGATCTTTGCTCCAAGACTAGAGGGGTGAATGGTCATTCTGGGGCCCATCTAAAATGAACGTTCTTCAAGACTCCCTTCATAGCACTTACTACAGAATGTTTCACTTCATCAGAGAAGAGTATGAGTAAGCTGGTGTTAAAATATACAGTCCAGCCAGGAAAAAAAAAAGTTCTTCCTTACAATTTTATTTTTCTGTGAAAAGAAACTTTTGATATCATTATCCAAAACAAAATCACTGCAGATGGTGACCACAGCCATGAAATTTAAAGACACTTGCTCCTTGCAAGAAAAGCTATGACAAACCTAGACAGTGTATTAGAAAGCAGAGAAATCACTTTGCCAACAAAGATCCATACAGTCAAAACTATGGTTTTTCCAGTAGTCATGTATGGATGTGAGAGTTGCACCATAAATAAGGCTGAGCACCGAAGAACTGATGCTTCCAAACTGCTGGAGAAGACTCTTAAGAGTCCCTTGGACAGCAAGAAGATCAAACCAGTCAATCCTAAAGGACATCAACTCTGAATATTCATTGGAAGGATTGATGCTGAAGCTGAATCTCCAAAAATTTGGCCATCTGATGCCAAGAGCCTACTCATTGGAAAAGACCTTAATGCTGGGAAAGATTGAAGGCAGGAGAAGGGGCAGCAGAGGATGACATAGTTGGATGGCATCACCAATTCAATGGACATGAGTCCAAGCAAACTCCAGGAGACAGTGATGGACAGGGAAGGCTGGCGTGCTGCAGTCCATGGGGTTGCAAAGAGTTGGACATGACTGAGCGACCGAACAACAACAACAATATCCAAAACAACTCCACCAAATAAATAATAAAAATTAAAATCTTAATTGGCTATATTCTCTTATCTGTCCAAACTGACAGGTAGACAAGGGTGTTTGTAGCAGTATTGCTCACAAGAGCAGAAGATAGGAAATAATCTACATATCTACTGGTAGTAGACTGATTAAATAATGGTACAGTCATACAATTCCATAATCTTAACCCCAGAATGTAGGTGTGACTGGTGATAGAAGCAAGGACCAATGCTGTAAAGAGCAATATTGCATAGGAACCTGGAATGTCAGGTCCATGAATCAAGGCAAATTGGAAATGGCCAAACAAGAGATGGCAAGAGTGAACGTCGACATTCTAGGAATCAGCGAACTAAAATGGAGTGGAATGGGTGAATTTAACTCAGATGACCATTACATCTACTACTGTGGCCAGGAATCCCTTATAAGAAATGGAGTAGCCATCATGGTCAACAAAAGAGGCCGAAATGCGTACTTGGATGCAATCTCAAAAGCGACAGAATGATCTCTGTTCGTTTCCAAGGCAAACCATTCAATATCACAGTAATCCAAGTCTATTGGAAAAGTAACGCTGAAGAAGCTGAAGTTGAATGGTTCTATGAAGACCTACAAGACCTTTTAGAACTAACACCCAAAAAAGATATCCTTTTCATTATAGGGGACTGGAATGCAAAAGTAGGAAGTCAAGACACACCTGGAGTAACAGGCAAATTTGGCCTTGGAATACAGAATGAAGCAGGGCAAAGACTAATCGAGTTTTGCCAAGAAAATGCACTGGTCATAACAAACACCCTCTTCCAACAACACAAGAGAAGGCTCTACACATGGACATCACCGGATGGTCAAGACCGAAATCAGATTGATCATATTCTTTGCAGCCAAAGATGGAGAAGCTCTATAGAGTCAACAAAAACAAGACCAGCAGTTGAGTGTGGCTCAGATCATGAACTCCTTATTGCCAAATTCAGAGTTAAATTGAAGAAAGTAGGGAAAACCACAAGACCATTCAGGTATGACCTAAATCAAATCCCTTATGATTATACAGTGGAAGCGAGAAATAGATTTAAGGGCCTAGATCTGATAGATAGAGTGCCTGATGAACTATGGAATGAGGTTCGTGACATTGTTCAGGAGCCTGGGATCAAGACAATCCCCATGGAAAAGAAATGCAAAAAAGCAAAATGGCTGTCTGGGGAGGCCTTACAAATAGCTGTGAAAAGAAGAGAGGTGAAAAACAAAGGAGAAAAGGAAA
>SJYH01001517.1:81829-122983 GCA_006408735.1 Sylvicapra grimmia | reverse complement strand
CACTGTCCCCGGTGTTTGCCGCCGCTTCTCCGGCTCCACCACCGTGAAGCACCACAGGGCTGGCAAGATAGCTTTCCCTTCTGGGGTCTGCCCTGCCAGCGCCTTTCACTGGTTCAGCAAAAGGATGCTCAAAAACGGAAACGAACATTTTACTGAACACAAGTTTTCAGCTTTAAAAAGATGTGCAAGATATCCTTCTTGGTTTACTCTTCTGCTGTGTGTACAACTTAATGTAAAGGGTCCTGCTCCTCCCGATTTTTTAAAAAGAATTAATAGGCAGTTTCCCATCAAAATTTGAAAGTCTTTTAAATTAATTTCAGACTTAAACCTTTTCTTTCTTTAGTTGGGCCCATTTAGAGACAAGGCTTTCCTTTCTCTTCATTCCAAAAGGAAACAGCCACTGAAAGTAAAAAGATTAGCTGACTTGAGTACTCCTCTGTGGTCAGTTCCATCATTTCAAACTAACACTGCTCTGCTTTCTATTGGTCCTTTATTCTTCAATCAGGTAATTATTAAAGATTCATTTGTGAGGATAAAGTAGTAGCATATTATTAAAAACTATTTTGCATTCTGTGCTTTTATGAGCATGTGTTTCCATTTCTAAGGATAATTTATTTATTTTTTAAATTTCTGGTTGCCCTGGGTCTTTGTTGCTGCCCATGGGCTTTCTCTAGCTGTGTGTGTGTGTGGTGGGGGGCTCTGCGTAGCTTAGTTGGGGTGCACAGACTTCTCATTGTGGTGGCTTCTCTTGCTGCAAAGCACAGGCTTTAAGGCGCATGGGCTTCAGTAGTTGCAGCATGCATGCTCTCGGGTGCTTAGGCTTCAGTAGTTGTGGCTCGTGGGCTCTAGAGTGTGAGCTCAGTAGCTGTGGTGTGCAAGCTATAGTTGCCCACAGCGTGTGGAACCTTCTTGGACAGGGATCGAGCCCCTTTCACCAGCACTGGCAGGCAGATTCTTCTCCACTGAACCACCAGGGAAATCCCTCTAAGGATAATATTAGTAGTTATTTTTGTACTAATTTTCTAGGACTCCTGGATTATAATTTTCTAGGTAGAAAGCTAGGTGTTTTGTTTTTAGGGCCTTGAACTGACAAGTATAAAAACATACAATCTGATTATCAACAAATACTTTGTACAGACCAATAATATAAGGACAAGTTAACAAAATCACTTTTGAAATGTGACATATTTTTAATTAGCAGATAGGTAATTGCTTTTCATAATGGGGTTCACAGCAAAAAAAAAAGATTGCTGTGTTCTGTTCCTTGTTTTTTAGGCTCTATTTCTCAAGCCCATCTTCATAATTTGGAATAACCAAAATTTAATCTGAGCTTTATAACTTGTTTGGATTTAAGAAACATAAGGAGGAGTTCCATTCTAACCAAATTCTTCCTGACACGACAGTTCACCCTGATTTACCAGTTTTCATAGCATTGTTGAGCACAGAGAGTGCCTCTGCAATTTGTTGACTGACTCATGTTCTGGTGAGTAGGGAAAATTGCTTAAGGAGGTTGACATTACTCAGATGTACAGATGAGAAAAATTAATTTTCCCATGTTGATCCTTAGAAAAGATCCCTGTATATTCAACCCTGAAGAGGAGGAAAGTCCAGGTAGGTTGGATAAGACCACCACAGCATCTGCCAGATAATACTTTTTTTTCTGCCAGTACAGTAGTGTGAGTTAAAACTGCAAGGGACTTATCTGCATTGTTTATGAAAAAACAAAATTCCTCTACAAAACAGGAAATCTGAGGAGGGAAGATGTTTGTTAAGATGTGAACAGCATGGCCAAAATGTTTTTTCTTTTTTAAACTGTCCATCAGCATTTCTACACGTAGTCAGATAATTTCCTTAGCAAATGGATTCTTGATGCTTTCATCGGATGTTGTTTTATGAAGATGTTTCTGGTCAAT
This sequence comes from Sylvicapra grimmia, assembly GCA_006408735.1. Classification (NCBI taxonomy): domain Eukaryota; kingdom Metazoa; phylum Chordata; class Mammalia; order Artiodactyla; family Bovidae; genus Sylvicapra; species Sylvicapra grimmia. Next base: position 121,070 of record SJYH01001517.1, on the reverse strand, counting down.
ATTGACAGTAAACTTAAATTTCATAATTTATTATGTCTGATGTTCATTTCAGGTTAGGTTAGTGTACTAACTTTAGAGAAACAGTTTATTGAGTATGTAGAGTGCTAGTGGTTCTTGTATTTTGCCTATTTAAGAGACTAGATTATGAGAGAAATCATGTTTGTTTGGTTAATCTCTCTTGCTTGCATCTTTAATGTGATACCAATTACATGACTTCTCACCTTATCTTTTTTTAAAAACTGTGATAAAATACACATAAAATTTACCATCTTAATGACTTTTAAATGTTCAATTCAGTCATGTTAAATATAATCTCCTGTTATGCAACCAATCACTAAAATTCTTTGCCTGTTGCAAAATTAAAGCTTAGTATCAACATTAAATAACTGTCCATTCCAACTGAACCTCTAGGCCCTGGCTAACATCATTCTATGTCTGTCTCTATGAGTTTGACTATTCTTAGTACCTCATATAAGTGGAATCATATAGTAGCTGTCTTTTTGTGATTGGCTTATTTCACTTACCAAACTGTCCTCAAGTTTCATCCATGTGTAGCATGTAGAATTCCTTCCTTTTAAAGGCTAGATAATATTTTAGTGTGTGTATTACACCATATTTTGTTTATCTATTCATCCATCATGTCTTCCTTATTGTTAGAAAAATCAATTTATTATTCTCAGATATTTTTATCAGTTTCCTATAGCTACTAATTAACAAATTAGCACAAAGTAGACGGCCTTACACAACAGAAATTTATTCTGTCACAGTTTTAAAGGCCAGAAGTCCAAAATCATAGCTGCCATCCCTCTTGAGACTCTAAGGGAGAATCTTTCCTTACTTTGTCCAGCTTCTGCTGGCTGGTGGCATTTCTTGATTTGTGGCTCCATCACTCTAATCTCTACCTCTGTGGTCACATTGATTTCCTCCTCGTCTGGGGTATCAAATCTTCCCCTGCTTTACTTGCATAAGGACACCTGCCATGGGATTTAAGACCCACTCAGATAATCCACGGAGAAGGCAATGGCACCCCTCTCTAGTACTCTTGCCTGGAAAATCCCATGGATGGAGGAGCCTGGTGGGCTGCAGTCCATGGGGTCACTAAGAATCGGACACGACTGAATGACTTCACTTTCAGTTTTCACTTTCATGCATTGGAGAAGGAAATGGCAACCCACTCCAGTGTTCTTGCCTGGAGAATCCCAGGGACGGGGAAGCCTGGTGGGCTGCCGTCTCTGGGGTCACACAGAGTCAGACTCAACTGAAGCCACTTAGCAGCAGCAGCAGCAGCAGCAGCTAATCCAGGATGATTTGTTCATTTCAATAAACTTAATTGCATTTGCAAAGATCCCTTTTCCAAATAAAGTAACGTTCACAGGTTCCAAAATTAGGATGTAGACATATATTTTGGAGTGTTGTAGTTCAGCCATCAGTCTGCTATAGATGCCTGAGGCATCTATACTCTTGATGATTGCTTTTTCTTGATATACTCCTTTTTCTCTTCTTTGACACTACACTTAATTGATCTTCTTAACTTGGCCGGGTCACAGTATCCAGAGTATTATTGTCAAACTTTAGTCTGGATGTTACTGTGAGGATGTTGTGGGGATGAGATTAACATTTAAGAAGGTAGACTTTGATAAAGCGGATAGTCTTCCATAATGTGGATGGGCCTCATTCAATGAGTTGAAGACCTTATTAGAACAAATACTGAACTCTAGAACAAGAAGAAATTCTGCCAATCTGACTGCCTTTGGACTTATATGGAAACTTCCCCCTGAATCTCCAGTCTGTGGGATTACCTCATCAGAAATTTTTGTACTCGTCAAGTCTCCACCATTGCCTAAGCCATTGGCTTAAAATAAATATTTCCTTTCATGTATACATACATCCTGTTGATTCTGTTTCTCTGGAGAACCCTAATACCCTTTAACCCCTCTGTCATCTTTACCTCATTTGTCAATATTTGTGAAAAATGAATTAATTATATCTTCATCAAACTAGCCCTACTCTAGATTTCTCAGTGTGATATCATCACTTAAAAGCAGGTCCTTCTAACCTGCCATACAGCTCCCTCCAGACCCAGGAGACCTTGCTTATAATAACCACGTCGCAGGTATCACATACAAAATTAACATAGCTGTTATTTAGTCGCTAAGTTATGTCCAACTCTTGTGACCCCATGGACTGGAGCCTCCCAGGCTCTTCTGTCCATGGAATTTCTCAGGCAAGCATGCTGGAGTGGGTAACCATTTCCTGCTCCAGGGGATCTTCCTGACTCAGGGACTGAACCCAGGTCTCCTGCATTGTAGGCAGATTCTTTACCAACTGAACCATCAGGGAATCTCTCACTTATATCTCTTTCAACTTGTCACATCCAATTATTTTCCAATTCTTACAGACTCAGCTAGGTTTGCTTCTGAAAGCGGAACCCATTTTTAGGTTCCCTTTGTGTGTGTTTGTTTGGATTCCTTTTGTGTGTCTAGTTGCTCTACTCGTCTTACCTTGCTTTACTTTCTATATCGGCCCTACATGAACAAATCCACGCTCAGTTGTCAAGTTCATTTCCTGAAATGCTTTTCTGACTGGTCAGTTTCCCACATGCTGATTTTCACTGCCTCTCACTGCCTACAGAACATGGTCCAGACTCCTCATCTTGGCACCCAAGGCTCTCTGCAGTGTCTTTCCTAACAGTGTCCTATGGCCCACATTGCATGTTGCCTTCTGCTGTTTTACTAATCTGGAAGACAACTCCTCCCTCTAGCTATATGCCCAGTTTCCACTGTCTCTACCTTTTAACGGTTAACTCACCCTTTGGAGTCCTATCAACTTCCACGAAGCCGTTTTTCAATCTCTAATATGTAAGAAGTCTTCTGTCTTCAAATACCTTTAGCATTTCACGTGTCTGTTCTAGCACCTCTCTTACTCTTTCCTGTAGTCACAGATGCACGTGAACTGACCCGTCTTCCTATTAGCCCATGTAGTCCAAGGACTTTATCTTGTTGCTTTTTGCATCTCACATTTATCTGTTACTCATTCATTCAATTGTCCTTTCATTCATTACATCGTTTCTGAAATTGGGGATATAATCATGATCACTGTGTTCTGTAAACATTTCTGGAATTAAAAAAAAATCTTGATGATTTTCATTTTACATGTGGAAATGAATGTTGCTAAGTCACTGATCCTCAGTGGAACTGCAAAATATGAGTGCTGAGCAGTTTCTCAGGTATGTTCTTTTAAGTTATCAAACCGTGTGATTCTTTGGTAATTAAAATGATTGTATATCTACTCAGTAAAACAACTGTTTGGAGACAGTTCCATTTAGTTTATGCAATTTAATGAAATTTCTTTTGAAAAATCTGTATTGTAAGATTCTTCTTTTAAAAAACCTTTATTTTTAAAGTAATTATGTTTACAGCAGTGACTACTCAGACAGTTATAAAAATTGCATACTCTAATCCTACCTCTTACTTTAGAAACTAACTGATATAAAACAGTGGCACCTTATTGTTGGCCCTGTCAAATTATGTATTCTTATTATTTATATATATGAATCCTCTGCTCTAACCATGAATATTTTCCCACTTTTTCTCATCAATTACATCTCCAGTTGTTTAACATTTATCAGAACTGTCATGATACTAGTCCCTTAGATTTGTATAATGGTTTAAAGTTTTAAGGGGCTTCCTTGGTGACTCAGACAGTAAAGAATCTTCATGCAATGCAAGAGACCCAGGTTCCATCCTGGGGTCGAAAAGGGATCTCTCCACCCCTGGAAAAGGGAATGGCAACCCACTCCAGTATTCCTGCCTTAAGAATTCCATGAACAGAGGAGCCTGGTAGGCTACAGTCCATGGGGTTGCAAAGAGTTGGACACAACTGAGTGACTAATGCTTTGACACTTACAGTTTTGAAAGAAAACATATTTGAGCACTGAAATAATCCTGTCTGACAGGCTGAATGATGTATTCTCAGGTTTTATTTTTTAACTTTCAGAAATTTGAAAATTGAAGCATAGAGAGAGGAAGTCAGCAGCTTTCAAGACTAGGGTAAATGTTTCTAAGAGACGGAAACCATTCAAGAAAATATATGCAAATAACAAGATTTATTATAAGGATACAGGGCCTGGCTTCATTTCTGCTTCTCTCTTTCGTTCTCTTTCCTAATGGGATCTCTCTATGCACTCAATGATAGAGTATGGCCACCTTACCCTTCCCAATTGACAGTCACAGTTCTATCCACATGCAGAGATTAAATAGTTGTTTCTAAGTTTCAGATTCCTAGGGGAGCATATGATTGAGCCTGCTTGGCTTAGGTATCAAATCGTCCTGGCCAAGTTGGCTAGTTTAGCCAATACACACTGTTCTATGAATGAAATGCAATTACTATAAGAGGGCAGATGCATCTTGGATATGACAATCTTAGAATTTCTGCTTTTTAAAATTTGGTGGAGCAGCTGCTTAGAACCTCAGTTAGAAGTCACAAACTCAGAGCATCCCAAGGACAGTTAAATAACCTAAGTGAATAAAACTGACAGATGGAGGCTGCAGGACCCAGATGGAGCAGAGGCTCCATTGAAAGGGAGCTGCGGCTACTCAGTTTCAACTGACTGATGCTCCATGGGAGTCTGGGCCCAGATAGCCAATCTTCTGATTTTCAAATAAACTCAGAAATTGGGATTTTATCTAAAGTTCCTATCTAAATTTTTTTAAAATCCCAAATGAGTGAGAAAACAAAAGCAAACCAAAATCCATGACTGCGGGTCATAGCTGACCTATCTGCCAGCAGTTGAGGACTTCTGACCTAGATCTGTCTGGTCAGTTGTCACAGAATGACATATAAGCTCTCACATCTTCCATGAAGTTTTTATACAATTAAAGAGAAAACAATGTGTACATCATTAATGTGTGTAGTCCATGTGTTTGTATATGCTGGGTATACAAATAAAGCATAAAGTATCATTCATCTACCTTGTCTCTGAATAAGAAACTTGATGAAAGCATAGCTTCTTCACTTTGTGAGATAATTTATTATAAAGAGCTACACTATTTGCTTTGCTGCTGCTGCTGCTGCTAAGTCGCTTCAGTCGTGTCCGACTCTGTGTGACCCCGTAGACGGCAGCCCACCAGGCTCCCCCGTCCCTGGGATTCTCCAGGCAAGAACACTGGAGTGGGTTGCCATTTCCTTCTCTAATGCATGAAAGTGAAAAGTGAAAGTGAAGTCGCTCAGTTGTGTCCGACTCTTAGTGACCCCGTGGACTGCAGCCTACCAGGCTCCTCCGTCCATGGGATTTTCCAGCCAAGAGTACTGGAGTAGGGTGCCATTGCCTTCTCTGGCACTATTTGCTTTAGGCTTTCCTAAAAAAAAAGATGATGCGGTGAAAGTGCTGCACTCAATGGGTCAGCAAATTTGGAAAACACAGCAGTGGCCACAGAACTGGAAAAGGTCAGTTTTCATTCCAATCCCAAAGAAAGGCAATGCCAAAGAATGCTCAAACTACCACACAATTGCACACATCTCACACGCTAGTAAAGTAATGCTCAAAATTCTCCAAGTCAGGCTTCAACAATATGTAAACTGTGAACTTCCAGATGTTCAAGCTGGTTTTAGAAAAGGCAGAAGAACCAGAGATCAAATTGCCAACATCCGCTGGATCATGGAAAAAGCAAGAGAGTTCCAGAAAAACATCTATTTCTGCTTTATTGACTATGCCAAAGCCTTTGACTGTGTGGATCACAACAAACTGTGGAAAATTCTGAAAGAGATGGGAATACCAGACCATCTGACCTGCCTCTTGAGAAACCTATATGCAGGTCGGGAAGCAACAGTTAGAACTGGACATGGAACAGCAGACTGGTTCCAGATCAGGAAAGGAGTATGTCAAGACTGTATATTGTCACCCTGCTTATTTAACTAACATGCAGAATACATCATGAGAAATGCCGTGCTGGATGAAGTGTAAGCTGGAATCAAGCTTGGTGGGAGAAATATCAGTAACTTCAGATATGCAGATGACACCACCCTTTGGCAGAAAGTGAAGAGGAACTAAAAAGCCTCTTGATGAAAGTGAAAGAGGAGAGTGAAAAAGTTGGCTTAAAGCTCAACATTCAGAAAACGAAGATCATGGCATCCAGTCCCATCACTCCATGGCAAATAGATGGGGAAACAATGGAAACAGTGGCTGACTTTATTTTTTGGGGCTCCAGAATCACTGCAGTTGGTGACTGCAGCCATGAAATTAAAAGACGCTTGCTCCTTGGAAGGAAAGTTATGACCAACCTAGATAGCATATTAAAAATCAGAGACATTACTTTGCCGACTAAGGTCCGTCTAGTCAAGGCTATGGTTTTTCTAGTAGTCATATATGGATATGAGAGTTGGACTATAAGGAAAGCTGAGCACTGAAGAATTGATGCTTTTGAACTGGGTGTTGGAGAAGACTCTTGAGAGTCCCTTGGACTGCAAGGAGATCCAACCAGTCCATCCTAAAGGAAGTCAGTCCTGAATGTTCACTGGAAGGACTGACGTTGAAGCTGAAACTCCAATATATTGGCCACCTGATGTGAAGAACTGACTCATTGGAAAAGACGCTGGTGCTGGGAAAGATCGATGGTGGGAGGAGAAGGGGACAACAGAGGATGAGATGGTTGCAGGCCTCACCGACTCAATGGACATAAATTTGAGTAAACTCCAAGTGTTGGTAATGTACAGGGAGGCCTGGCGTGCTGCAGTCCATGGGGTTGCAAAGAGTTGGACACGACTGAGCAACTGAACTGAACTGAACTTCCTGAAGAACAAACCTTTGTTTTCGGAGAAAAAAGCCATGTAGAATCTGTATGTCCCTGAACAAAATTTTTAACTTGAACCTCATTTTTCTCTTATGCCAATATCAATGTCTCATGATTGTCATGGACATATGATTTTATAAAACTTTTGATGTATATTAGGTGCGCAACGTATGTTAGCCGTCATATCTGCTAGTTGGAATTAAGTTCAACACAGTACTATAGTTTTAGAGCATACAGTATGAAACATGCAGCATGTTTCAAAATAATGTGATTAAAAACAGGGCAAGTAAAGTTATACTGAGTTTTCAAACATCAAAAGTACTGACCCAATGTTGGTTTCTTATGCTGCTCAGTCATTTCAGTCATGTCTGACTCTGAATCCCTATGGACTGTAGTCTGTCAGGCCTCTCCCATGGCATTCTCCAGGCAAGAATACTGGAGTGGGTTGCCATGCCTTCCTCCTGGGGATCTTCCGAACACAAGGATTGAACCTGCGTCTCCTGTGTCTCCACATTGCAGGCGGTTTCTTTACCCACTGATCCACCTTGTTTTCTTATATGGGTCCATAAAACCACAGTATCACTAACTGCTTAGTCTTATTTACATTTCCTTAGAGTTATACAGTATCAAATAAGAAAAAGAAAAACTTTGGTCATAAAAAATTAAGGCTTAAGCATTAAACAACTTTTTTATGCATATAATTATAACCCCCAACAATCTGTAATAAACACCTGGCAAGAGTGCTAAAACTTTGAACACAATAGAGTATATTACAGAAGATTCTTCCATTTCAGTGGGGCTCTGTGTTTGAATGAATCACCAAGGAAACAGAATATTTGGGTGAAAGATCAGTTCAAGCAAATAATATCTCTTTTTGTCAGTCTCCCTGAGTGAAATCTAGGCTGAAGTAATCTTATGCACTTTCTAATGAAAGAAACAGTGAACACTCAGGTTCAAAAGAGCTGTTTATAATGATAAGGATCCATATTGGAATCAAAGTTCAGGAAAACACAAAGCACCCAGCTTTTTAATGCATTATTTATAGTGAGATTTTCACCCCGGTTTGAAGAAGTGCCTTAGCAACGGGATCTTGAACCTCATTCTCATTATCTCTAATGTCTTTATGTGGGTAGGATGGTTTAAATGGCTAATGGGAGTATTTGCAGACTACTTTGGAAATAAAGTGCTCTCTCTTTCTTTCCCTGTTTCTCTGTCTTTTCTAGTGATTCTAATTAACCCCTAAAAGCTCATCTAACATTTTAATGGCACATGTGAGAAAGCCTGTCTAGTACTAATTCCAAGATGGGGGACAACCATCTATGTCCTTTTAAGTATTTCTGTAGTCTCAACAGAGGCAACTTCAACATTTCCATATTAGAGGAATTTAGGGCTGGAATCTGCAGTCTGGCTGGAAAGCAGTGCAAGGGATTGTGAAGTTGAGCTTACCCAGCAGTCGGTTTTGTGCTTGTGTGTGTTTTTCTGTGTGTGAAATAAATTTGAGAAAACTGTTCATATCAAATAATTGGGGGATGGGTGGAACTGGAGCTAAGCAAGATTGTGGGAGAATTAAGGCCCCTTCATCCACATCCTTAACTACCCTTTGGAGGTGTGTGAAAACCATAGTTTCTTGGTTGGAATCCAAAATGGATTAACCTTTTATTAAGTACAGTTTCCATAACAAAGACTTTATACTAAAGCTTCAGTGCATCTATTCTGTTTTTTATTGGAAGACTAAGTCCATGTGGTAGCTTTATTTAGGGATGTTAGGGCATTAACTAACATTTTATATGTTAATAATGGGAACAGTCATACAATGAATTCCAGGAAAGGGATTGTTCAAAAGTCATTAAAATAATTATATTGGATCAAATGTATTTTTAATGCATTAATAATATATTTTGGTGAGACTGATGGGTATTAGACAATATTCTTCCTTAACAAGAAAGTTTATATTTTATTGACATGGCTAGGTACCCAGATAAAATTTGCATTTCCATCTCCCTTGTAGCTTGATGTGACTTTGTGATTAAATTCTGGCCAATGAGATAGAAAAGCTATTGGGTGAGTCTTGACAGGCTTCTTAAACCAAAGCTAAATAGCTGGTGAGACCCCTTTTTAATTTCCCACTTCTTCCTGTTTCCTACTAGAATGAGGATATGATAGCTGAAGCTTTAGCTGCTGTATTGGACTTTAAGTAACCTTGATGAAAAAAGCCACAGATTTGGAGAGTTGAAAAGAAAGAGAGGAGCCTGGGTTCCTGTTGACTGTGGCTTTCTAGTATCAGACCTAGAATGCCTACCTTCAGACTTCCTTTACATGTAAGAATAACATCTTCCTTCCTTTTTAAGCCACTGTTATCGCCAGTCTTCATTATTAGCAGCCAAATATATTTCGTAAGTAAGACACTTCGTTTCACCAAAACTATTTCATTTAGTTCACTGAGACCCAGGATAGCAGGTTTGTAAAGTGAGAGGTGTTGTTATCCAAATTCCTTTGATTCCTGAATTTTGGATAACAATTAGTGAGAATTTGGAAAGCAAGGGATACAGATAGCTTTAAAGTGATATTATCACTAGTTGGTATTCTACGTGCTCTATAACCACAAGATGAGTCTGTGTGTTAATCATTCAGTCTTGTCCAACTCTTTGTGACCCCATGAACCGTAGCTCTCCAGGCTTCTCTGTCCATTGGACTCTACAGGCAAGAATACCAGAGTGGGTAGCCATTCCCTTCTGCAGCCAGGGGATCTTCCTGACCCAGGAATTGAACCTGGGTCTTCTGCATTGCAGGCAGAATTGAGTGGAATGGGACCAAGGACTACTCAGAGACGTGAGGATTCATCCTTTTTCTTTTTCTTTACTCACTGCCATGCAGCACATTTTAATACAAGTCACGAGCACCTTGGATTTAATACAGTAAAAGGAAAGTGAAGGGTAGATTGGTATACCAGAGAAAGAAATGGCAGATTCTTACTTTTGTGCTTGCTATTCAGTCATTAGGTTGGCCAAGCTTTCACTGGTTAATAGATCCTTCCATGTACTTCTCATTCCTACCTGCCAGTCTGTCCCTTTCACTTCTTTTTTTTTTTTTTTGGCTACACTGTGCAGCTTGTGGGATCTTAGTTCCTTGATCAGGGATTGCGCCCTTGGCAGTGAGAGCGTGGAGTACTAACCTTTGGACCGCCAGGAGATTTCCTGATCAGTCTTATTTAAATTGGTTTACTTTGATCCTAGGGCTAGGCTGGTCTGTCATTAAGAAGCTGACTTTGCCACTTGGTTCCCAGATCCGGTTTCATTTGGCTTCGCTATAGAACTGTTCTACTTGGAGTCACATGAGTCACTGGCTCAATGTCCATCCCTCTTGCCCTCACAATAATACTTTTACCAGCCTTCCCAATGATGCTGGGTTTCATTCAGGTTTTCTGAACTAGTTTTCCTTCTCACCTTTCATATCATGAACTCTCCTTTTTTTTCCCTGCCTTAGAAATAACATCCCAGCTTATTTCTTTATACTGCAGCCCTTTGCTCACGTGGCAGCTCACATGAGCCCACATCAGTCCGTTTCTCCTGTCAGGGTTCATTAGGTTCCCTCTCATGGAAGCTCATTTCACAGCCCTTATTCACTAGCTGTTGTTTCTTCCTAAACCATTCTTTCGCAGGATGACAGCACAGGTCCAGTTAAGTCACAGTTCGCTTTCCCTGGCTCTAGACACAGTAACCTCCAACCCACTTTAACTTTGATCCTGTTCATTTTTAAAAATTGTTTTTCCTCCCTCCTTCTAGCCTTTCATCCCATCTGCCTTCCTTCCCTTACTTCCTCCTGCAGCCATCGTCAGTGCCCTGATGTTTTCATGTCACTCTCCTAGCTTGTTAACTGTGAAGAGNGGGTGTTGGAGAAGACTCTTGAGAGTCCCTTGGACTGCAAGGAGATCCAACCAGTCCATCCTAAAGGAAGTCAGTCCTGAATGTTCACTGGAAGGACTGACGTTGAAGCTGAAACTCCAATATATTGGCCACCTGATGTGAAGAACTGACTCATTGGAAAAGACGCTGGTGCTGGGAAAGATCGATGGTGGGAGGAGAAGGGGACAACAGAGGATGAGATGGTTGCAGGCCTCACCGACTCAATGGACATAAATTTGAGTAAACTCCAAGTGTTGGTAATGTACAGGGAGGCCTGGCGTGCTGCAGTCCATGGGGTTGCAAAGAGTTGGACACGACTGAGCAACTGAACTGAACTGAACTTCCTGAAGAACAAACCTTTGTTTTCGGAGAAAAAAGCCATGTAGAATCTGTATGTCCCTGAACAAAATTTTTAACTTGAACCTCATTTTTCTCTTATGCCAATATCAATGTCTCATGATTGTCATGGACATATGATTTTATAAAACTTTTGATGTATATTAGGTGCGCAACGTATGTTAGCCGTCATATCTGCTAGTTGGAATTAAGTTCAACACAGTACTATAGTTTTAGAGCATACAGTATGAAACATGCAGCATGTTTCAAAATAATGTGATTAAAAACAGGGCAAGTAAAGTTATACTGAGTTTTCAAACATCAAAAGTACTGACCCAATGTTGGTTTCTTATGCTGCTCAGTCATTTCAGTCATGTCTGACTCTGAATCCCTATGGACTGTAGTCTGTCAGGCCTCTCCCATGGCATTCTCCAGGCAAGAATACTGGAGTGGGTTGCCATGCCTTCCTCCTGGGGATCTTCCGAACACAAGGATTGAACCTGCGTCTCCTGTGTCTCCACATTGCAGGCGGTTTCTTTACCCACTGATCCACCTTGTTTTCTTATATGGGTCCATAAAACCACAGTATCACTAACTGCTTAGTCTTATTTACATTTCCTTAGAGTTATACAGTATCAAATAAGAAAAAGAAAAACTTTGGTCATAAAAAATTAAGGCTTAAGCATTAAACAACTTTTTTATGCATATAATTATAACCCCCAACAATCTGTAATAAACACCTGGCAAGAGTGCTAAAACTTTGAACACAATAGAGTATATTACAGAAGATTCTTCCATTTCAGTGGGGCTCTGTGTTTGAATGAATCACCAAGGAAACAGAATATTTGGGTGAAAGATCAGTTCAAGCAAATAATATCTCTTTTTGTCAGTCTCCCTGAGTGAAATCTAGGCTGAAGTAATCTTATGCACTTTCTAATGAAAGAAACAGTGAACACTCAGGTTCAAAAGAGCTGTTTATAATGATAAGGATCCATATTGGAATCAAAGTTCAGGAAAACACAAAGCACCCAGCTTTTTAATGCATTATTTATAGTGAGATTTTCACCCCGGTTTGAAGAAGTGCCTTAGCAACGGGATCTTGAACCTCATTCTCATTATCTCTAATGTCTTTATGTGGGTAGGATGGTTTAAATGGCTAATGGGAGTATTTGCAGACTACTTTGGAAATAAAGTGCTCTCTCTTTCTTTCCCTGTTTCTCTGTCTTTTCTAGTGATTCTAATTAACCCCTAAAAGCTCATCTAACATTTTAATGGCACATGTGAGAAAGCCTGTCTAGTACTAATTCCAAGATGGGGGACAACCATCTATGTCCTTTTAAGTATTTCTGTAGTCTCAACAGAGGCAACTTCAACATTTCCATATTAGAGGAATTTAGGGCTGGAATCTGCAGTCTGGCTGGAAAGCAGTGCAAGGGATTGTGAAGTTGAGCTTACCCAGCAGTCGGTTTTGTGCTTGTGTGTGTTTTTCTGTGTGTGAAATAAATTTGAGAAAACTGTTCATATCAAATAATTGGGGGATGGGTGGAACTGGAGCTAAGCAAGATTGTGGGAGAATTAAGGCCCCTTCATCCACATCCTTAACTACCCTTTGGAGGTGTGTGAAAACCATAGTTTCTTGGTTGGAATCCAAAATGGATTAACCTTTTATTAAGTACAGTTTCCATAACAAAGACTTTATACTAAAGCTTCAGTGCATCTATTCTGTTTTTTATTGGAAGACTAAGTCCATGTGGTAGCTTTATTTAGGGATGTTAGGGCATTAACTAACATTTTATATGTTAATAATGGGAACAGTCATACAATGAATTCCAGGAAAGGGATTGTTCAAAAGTCATTAAAATAATTATATTGGATCAAATGTATTTTTAATGCATTAATAATATATTTTGGTGAGACTGATGGGTATTAGACAATATTCTTCCTTAACAAGAAAGTTTATATTTTATTGACATGGCTAGGTACCCAGATAAAATTTGCATTTCCATCTCCCTTGTAGCTTGATGTGACTTTGTGATTAAATTCTGGCCAATGAGATAGAAAAGCTATTGGGTGAGTCTTGACAGGCTTCTTAAACCAAAGCTAAATAGCTGGTGAGACCCCTTTTTAATTTCCCACTTCTTCCTGTTTCCTACTAGAATGAGGATATGATAGCTGAAGCTTTAGCTGCTGTATTGGACTTTAAGTAACCTTGATGAAAAAAGCCACAGATTTGGAGAGTTGAAAAGAAAGAGAGGAGCCTGGGTTCCTGTTGACTGTGGCTTTCTAGTATCAGACCTAGAATGCCTACCTTCAGACTTCCTTTACATGTAAGAATAACATCTTCCTTCCTTTTTAAGCCACTGTTATCGCCAGTCTTCATTATTAGCAGCCAAATATATTTCGTAAGTAAGACACTTCGTTTCACCAAAACTATTTCATTTAGTTCACTGAGACCCAGGATAGCAGGTTTGTAAAGTGAGAGGTGTTGTTATCCAAATTCCTTTGATTCCTGAATTTTGGATAACAATTAGTGAGAATTTGGAAAGCAAGGGATACAGATAGCTTTAAAGTGATATTATCACTAGTTGGTATTCTACGTGCTCTATAACCACAAGATGAGTCTGTGTGTTAATCATTCAGTCTTGTCCAACTCTTTGTGACCCCATGAACCGTAGCTCTCCAGGCTTCTCTGTCCATTGGACTCTACAGGCAAGAATACCAGAGTGGGTAGCCATTCCCTTCTGCAGCCAGGGGATCTTCCTGACCCAGGAATTGAACCTGGGTCTTCTGCATTGCAGGCAGAATTGAGTGGAATGGGACCAAGGACTACTCAGAGACGTGAGGATTCATCCTTTTTCTTTTTCTTTACTCACTGCCATGCAGCACATTTTAATACAAGTCACGAGCACCTTGGATTTAATACAGTAAAAGGAAAGTGAAGGGTAGATTGGTATACCAGAGAAAGAAATGGCAGATTCTTACTTTTGTGCTTGCTATTCAGTCATTAGGTTGGCCAAGCTTTCACTGGTTAATAGATCCTTCCATGTACTTCTCATTCCTACCTGCCAGTCTGTCCCTTTCACTTCTTTTTTTTTTTTTTTGGCTACACTGTGCAGCTTGTGGGATCTTAGTTCCTTGATCAGGGATTGCGCCCTTGGCAGTGAGAGCGTGGAGTACTAACCTTTGGACCACCAGGAGATTTCCTGATCAATCTTATTTAAATTGGTTTACTTTGATCCTAGGGCTGGGCTAGGCTGGTCTGTCATTAAGAAGAAGCTGACTTTGCCACTTGGTTCCCAGATCCGGTTTCATTTGGCTTCGCTATAGAACTGTTCTACTTGGAGTCACATGAGTCACTGGCTCAATGTCCATCCCTCTTGCCCTCACAATAATACTTTTACCAGCCTTCCCAATGATGCTGGGTTTCATTCAGGTTTTCTGAACTAGTTTTCCTTCTCACCTTTCATATCATGAACTCTCCTTTTTTTTCCCTGCCTTAGAAATAACATCCCAGCTTATTTCTTTATACTGCAGCCCTTTGCTCACGTGGCAGCTCACATGAGCCCACATCAGTCCGTTTCTCCTGTCAGGGTTCATTAGGTTCCCTCTCATGGAAGCTCATTTCACAGCCCTTATTCACTAGCTGTTGTTTCTTCCTAAACCATTCTTTCACAGGATGACAGCACAGGTCCAGTTAAGTCACAGTTCGCTTTCCCTGGCTCTAGACACAGTAACCTCCAACCCACTTTAACTTTGATCCTGTTCATTTTTAAAAATTGTTTTTCCTCCCTCCTTCTAGCCTTTCATCCCATCTGCCTTCCTTCCCTTACTTCTTCCTGCAGCCATCGTCAGTGCCCTGATGTTTTCATGTCACTCTCCTAGCTTGTTAACTGTGAAGAGAAATAGAGATTCCCCAGTGGATCCTCTGGTAAATTCTTATCATTGCGGCACATCTTAGATGTTTACTATGGTGCTAGAATAAGCGTTGCACACTGCAAGCCCCGTACTTGCTCAGCCTCAAGACTGAAGGGCTAGACTCAGTGAAAGAGCTGAGTTTCATGAGTAGGGGGAGCTTATGTGTCAGAGGTGAGGTCCTGGAGTAATATCTACCACAGGTAGCAGGCAGGATATGGTGGCAGTCTTTGCTACCAGGGAGGGATGAAGTTATGGGGGAACTGATGTCAAGTTGACTCTTCAGTTACTAGGAAAACCAGTAGAGGAGCAGGCCCCTCACCCCTGCCTTTGATAAGCTATCACAGTGGAGATGTTCTTATCTAAAGATAGAAATACCTCTAGCTGAGGCCAAGAGCACGTATGTCAGCATGTACTAATTAGGCTTTATGGTTTAAGAGGAAAAGTTATCTCTGTGAGTAGGGTGTAGGTGAGCTAAGGTCTGGGNAGAATAAGCGTTGCACACTGCAAGCCCCGTACTTGCTCAGCCTCAAGACTGAAGGGCTAGACTCAGTGAAAGAGCTGAGTTTCATGAGTAGGGGGAGCTTATGTGTCAGAGGTGAGGTCCTGGAGTAATATCTACCACAGGTAGCAGGCAGGATATGGTGGCAGTCTTTGCTACCAGGGAGGGATGAAGTTATGGGGGAACTGATGTCAAGTTGACTCTTCAGTTACTAGGAAAACCAGTAGAGGAGCAGGCCCCTCACCCCTGCCTTTGATAAGCTATCACGGTGGAGATGTTCTTATCTAAAGATTAGAAATACCTCTAGCTGAGGCCAAGAGCACGTATGTCAGCATGTACTAATTAGGCTTTATGGTTTAAGAGGAAAAGTTTTCTCTGTGAGTAGGGTGTAGGTGAGGTAAGGTCTGGTCAAGCAGGAGTGTACAAAGAGCAAGAAAACAGCCACCTTGGGTAACCTGATTATATGGTGTTCAAGAGGATATAGATCTTTCTGTTCTACAATTCAAGTCCAGAGGAGAAATACATTGAGATAATGATAATGGGCATGAGAAAAATACAGCTCCAAGTGAGATAAATTGCATTTTAGGAATTTGAAGTCTGAATGTGCATATGGGAGGCTGTATTTCCCAGAGGGAAAGCTCTGGTTTTAAGCTCACATCCATGACTGCCTGCCTGTGTGATGGCAGTGAGACGTTGAAGTTGTTCAAGACATTGAGAAAGTGAGACATTGAAGCAGGTAAGAAAGGGTAATTGCCCTGTAGTAGACTTTGAGCTTCAACAGAGCTCCCAGTTGTTTTGGTACTTTCTTATTTTTGCTGTTTTTTTTCTTTTTTTCCTTTCTGTTCTCCTCACTGCCGTCCTGTAACATTGTAGTAATTTTGTGATTCTTCCGTGATTTCTCTGGAGGGCGTCTCATGCGAGCCTACTGGTGCTGGGCCCGCTGCTCTGGACCGCACCATTCCTTCCTCCTACCCAGCAAACTTGTCCAGGCTATCACTTGTTCACAATACTTGCCGGGTAACCAGAAGCCAGTCCAGTAAACCAATTCACAGCAAGGTGCTCATTCACAGGTTCATTAAACATTTACAGAGCAGCCCAGCTCCTGTGCTCAGGGTGAATGACTCACCAGGGCTATTCAGCTGCATGATCAATGTATCCTGTGGCAGGCTTGGGCTTTGGATCAATCAGTCCTGGGTTTGAATCACATCCTGTCACTTGCTAGATATCATCCTGAAAAAATTTACCTAGCCCTTCTGGAAGTCTCACTTTCCTCATCTGTATAATGGATACAAGACAATGATAACACCTTGCAGGAGTTTTGGGGTTTTAAGAGCAACTATATACAGTGGCTAGCTCAGAGTAGATTTTAAAGAAATAGTGACTTTTATGATATTATTGGTTATCCTTTCCAGATATCATTTATGGGGACCTTTAACACTTTAACTTTGGATGTAAATCACCAGTGCCTTAGCAATAATGAGAATTGTAAGTCATATGACAGGTTGTTGGAGAAGGCAATGGCACGCCACTCCAGTACTCTTGCCTGGAAAATCCCATGGACGGAGGAGCCTGGAAGGCTGCAGTCCATGGGGTCGCGAAGAGTCTGACATGACTGAGCAACTTCACTTTCACTTTTCACTTTCATGCATTGGAGAAGGAAATGGCAACCCACTCCAGTGTTCTTGCCTGGAGAATCCCAGGGACAGTGGAGCCTGGTGGGCTGCCGTCTATGGGGTCACACAGAGTCGGACACGACTGAAGTGACTTAGCAGCAGCAGCAGCAGCATGACATGTTGTGAGAGACATTTAGGGAGTCAGAAGTCTTTCCCTGCCTCCCACCCACACCAGTTGTCTCAGTTCTGACACTAGAATACCCAAGTATCAGCTGTCTGAGGAACTGAAGCAGAGTGGATTGCTGAAGACAGGAGAGGTGTTATAAGGATACACAGAGGTATGTTTTCTAATGAGGCAGCCTGGCTCTAAAATGCCAGGAAACAGCAACAGCAGATCATGAGTGAAGAAAAATAGGTCACTTGTTTGGAGTCAAGGTGTCAGGTAGCATGCAAAGTGAAGAGCCCAAAGCCATAAACAGTAACAGGCTGTGAAAATTGCTACCACAGCCGTAAACCAAAAGGCTGCCTTCCCACATACACCCGATGGGTAGAACTGCTGGCCATGCAGTATCTTTTTGCCACACTTGCACACATGCAAAACAACACCATCAGCCATCCGCAGCATCATTTTGAACAGAGGACAATGCTAAATCAAGAGACCAGACAGCTGGTTATGCAAAAGGGCAGGAGGGCAGTGCAAGATAAAGTGGGAATAAAGCTCTCCATTTATTTGGTTTGCCACCTTAAAGTGTATTGTACTTTTTAACTGTTTATGGCTTCAAGCTATAGTGTGTCAAATTTCAGAATGCCTACATGAAACATCTGCTTGTTTGAATATTCTTAATACATTGAGTAAGCCTTCTACTATTGTAGGATGCTTCTGTGTTGTGAAAAAAATTTCTAAATACTTATTCTGTATGCAGGTTGTAAAGGATTTTAAACTCAAAGCCAGGGGCTACCACTTCAGATGGCTTTTGAGCAGTCATCTGGGATTGTCAGCTTTGGAGGAAGGGGGGAGGTAAACAAAATGCTGTTTGGATGGTGAGGGATAACAATGGGCTGTGCTTTCTGCCCCATTACATGCATTGTCATCCCACAGTTCTCTCTTCTACAGTACTCGCCTCCTGCGCATTACTCATGACAGCCTAAAACTCTGGGGAGATGACTGAGATAAAGGAGTAGCTGAGGGAACAGCGATTTTGGTGAACTCTGGATTTAGAAGCTAGTTGCAAAGAAAGAAAAGACTTAGCTATCAAATGGCCAGTGTCTTACAAATTCTCCAGATTTCTTAAGCTTCTAAAACTAGCTACATTATGATTATTACTTTTTAAAAGTGACTTACCTATCATGAACTAAAGAGTTATTTAAAGTAACATATTAATATTGTTGAGCTTGTGCCTCAGCCGTGTCCGACTCTTTGAGACCCTTTGGACTATAGCCCACCAGGCTCCTCTGTCCATGGAATTTTCAGGCAAGAATATTTGGAATATGTTGCCATTTCCTCCTCTAGGGTAATGTTGTTGAAATTACTGAAAATAAATTTTCTGAAATGCAAACTGTGATATGTTAGGATTATTTACTCTGATGTCTGATATATTTTATTGCAAAAGGGTATAACTGAAATTTCACAAAACCTAAATTCATGAAGAGTTTAAAATAAATTGAAGTTATCCAGAAGCTAGGAGCTGTGAAAGGATACAGAAATATCCTAGTTTCCCTAACCCTTTCAGTTGTCAAGGAGCACACTGGATCCTGGAGCATTTGAGCAGATAAAAGTCCTTTGAAAAGTCAATAAGTAAATTAATATAAATATTGGTTCAAATATGGAGAAGGCAATGGCACCCCACTCCAGTACTCTTGCCTGGGAAATCCCATGGGTGGAGGAGCCTGGTAGGCTGCAGTCCATGGGGTCACTGAGGTTCGGACAAGACTGAGCGACTTCACTTTCACTTTTCACTTTCATGCATTGGAGAAGGAAATGGCAACCCACTCCAGTGTTCTTGCCTGGAGAATCCCAGGGACGGGGGAGTCTGGTGGGCTGCTGTCTATGGGGTCGCACAGAGTCGGACAAGACTGAAGTGACTTAGCAGCAGCAGCATGCTCTTTAAAAATAATACTAATTGAGTCAATTGAATATAAATTTATATAATTTTAAGTTGCTGGGAAAAGCAATTTGTGTAGACAGTGTAACTGTTAACCTACTCTCAGAGAGTAATTTTAATGGATCTCTATCAAAGGCATTGGCTTTACCTGAAAGGATAACAAGCTGATAAGGGAAATATATTCCTGTTAGAGTTAATGCTTAAAAAGTAATTATTGAATAAAAATTCCTCTTGGAAGAAGAATTGAGGGTGGTTTAAGAGATATTCCTTTCGTTTTATGATAGAGAAGAATATTTACATTTGTTTATTTCCTTTTGAAGTCCTGACTTGACAAGAGCAAAATTTGAGTTTATGGCCTTACAGGATGGAATGGGCTTAGGATTTTCATGAATTTAGACAGCAACTAACGAAGGCTTCCACTCCTCCTGAAAGCAATGGAAACTATTTAAATAATTTAGAGTCAATGGACAAGGACTACACCATTCTTTTGAGCTTTTTTAAAAAGTTTTATTTTTCAGACTATAAATTATGTTAGTATATGAACACAATTGTCTTGGGGTATTTTGGATGGAACACTCATTAAATTGTTTGATTCTGCTTAGCACCAATGCAGAATTTATAAAAACACAGTTTTTCTTAAACTCAGGCTGAACACTGAATTATTTCTTTATTTCCCATTAGCATAAAATTTACTTATATCAGCTATATTAATGCAAACATAAGAGTTTTATTCTTCAGAAAGGCTAGTTTTGTGATCTAAATTTAGGGCTGCTTCTCAGTTTATCTCATGAGTGATGATGTTATTTAAAAAAACCATAGAAGCAAAGAAACTTTAGGGCCACTTTGGCTTATCTTCTTAAAGATGTGTACTTAGAGAGAGAACAGGTATATGCGTGCATTTAATTAGCAGCTCAAAAATACAGAAGGTCTTGCTTTTCAAAGATGCCTCTCTAATGAATTTGTAGAATCTGAAGTCCACCTTAAGAGTGCACGTAGGACTTAGATTTTTTCCCCTACTTGCATTTTAAAATTTGCAGATAAGGTTATACAAATAGATTCACACTTCTACCCATTTATGCATGATTAGTTCTAGATAGTTGAGTGAATCAAAATTCCTATGGGGAATAGAAAGTACATAAAAGTATGTGCTGACATTTTTCAACATTACATTTACTGAAAAATGAACTTTTAAACAAATGTTTTCTAATTTATAAGGAATCTGTGCTCCCTCCTCTCCACCTTTGCCTTCTCTTTTTAATTGTTTATCAGTTCTCTTAATCTTAACATTTTAATACCACCTTTGTGGGCTCAGTTCAGATTTTGATTTATTTTTTAATGGAGAGAGAAATAGAGATCAGAGGGATGTGTATGTCCATGATATTTTAAAGAACTACATATCTTCATAACATCTCTGCATTCTTGATTTTTTTTCATCACTTTCCTTTTCCTGCTTTGTCATTTGTTCTTTCAACTTGAATTACCTCTCAGTATGGGGTTTCCTTAATTCCCCATAATGAACCACATACATTGAGAACACGAGGTTAACTTTAAGCCAAAGACAGAATTGTAGAGGGAGATGCAGCACTAGGTCACGGCTACTGATTTAAGTCACTAAGCCAGTTGGGGGAGGAGTCTCTCTTGAACTAGTTTGTTGACCTAATCATTCACTTTCTATGAAGTGGTGTAGACACAGTCTATACCATGCTTTTACTTTTTTTTTTTTCTTTCTTAACTTTAGTGAAGGAAAAAAAGAATACGGGCTTCTACCTGTCTGAGTCTCTATCTACTGCATGCAAGTTTTTCTGATTTTCAATTCTAAAGCTTGATTGGTGGCAGACTCCACTGTAAGACGAACTTCCCTATCTTGTTTCTTGGAATACTGTTGCATTTCCCCTTATGATATTTCAGAAGGCATGTTTAATCCAACAGCATTGATTTTCTCTATTATCCTAGTTGTGACTAGGTGGTTAAATTGAAATATGCATCGTTATAGCACATAACTCTCTAGGCTGAGAGAGTTATAGCACATAACTCTCTTCTAGAAAGAATTGTATTGTCATTATAATCATTTTGTGATCCTTTTCTATATGGAAGCGATCTAAGCTTATATTTCCCAGATAAAGGCAGTTGCATAAATATGGTAAGATAAAATTAGAAAAAGAAGAAAAAGCCTATGTTTATCCATTGCATATTTTTCAGATATTCCAGCTCTCTAGTTCTTATGAGCTTGTAATTAAAGGAATCAATGTAAAATCAGTGCATTGCTGTAGAAAAATATGGAACAAGCATTCTTTATTTTGCAGATGTGCAATTTCATGCATCTTGCCCATGTTATTGTCCTCATAATAAAAAATCATTGGGAGGAAGAGCACTGCTCTCCCATAAATACAAGACAAATTAACCTCAAATACACAGAGACAAATAAATGATTTAAATCTTTACCAAAGCTGTCTATCTATGAGATGTTTTAAAAAATAAAATGAATAAAATTTGCATTTATTACCACTTGGTATAAATTATTTATAACTATAGAATCTTACAGATTAAATAAGCTCAATTGTCTGTGTGTCCAATACCCCTATTGTTCACATGAAGAAATCTTGTGTATGTATGTTAGTAAAAGTACACAGAAGTACATGGAATTCCAAACCTGGGTGCCCTGAGGCCCTAAGGCACAGAGATTTATAAATTTATCCATGGCGATATAGATTGGCAGTATATGTATTGGCAGAGCTGACTAAACCCACCTTTCTTGGCTCCTTTCCTTTCCTTTTTTTTTTTTAAAGGGATGTATCTTAAAAAAATATATATATATTTTTTGGTTTATTTTATTTATTTGGCTGCACTGGGTCTTAGTGCTACATGTGGGATATTTTATTGTGGTATGTGGGATCTAGTTATCTGATCCAGGATAGAACCCGGACCCCCTGCATCACCAGGAAAGTCCCCTGACTCCCCTTTTAATTCTCCTTTGTCATACTTCAAATGTGATTATTTGCAAGACTACTGAATTATTAAATCACTGTGTTTCATTAGTGGGGAAGGACAGAAATTTGGACCTCCTCAAGGAAGATAAATTTTTCCAGTAATTTATTTTGTGTATTTCTTAAATGTCAGCCATGTGGGTATAGAAGACCATGGTGGGTGAACTAGCTGTGGGTGCCCCCACGTGGGTGTGGCCTTAGCATGATTCTGTTTGCCTCTTTCATGGGGGCAACTACAGAGAAATAAAAGATGATGGGCCTCATAAAGTTCCATAGACTTTAAGAGAGCTGGGCATTTGTGGATATGGAACTGATACTCAAGAATTCAAGACTTCTCTCTGAGCACACAAGATTCAGCCCACGTGCTTATGTGTATCTTGGTTGTTGTTTAGTCACAAAGTTATGTTCAACTCTTTTGAGACCCCACAGACTGTAACCCGCTAGCCTCCTCTATCCATGGGATTTCACAGCCAAGAATACTGGAGTGGGTTGCCATTGCTTCCTCCAGGGGATCTTCTCAAGCCAGGGACTGAACCTGTGTCTCCTCTTTTGGTAGGCGGATTCTTTACCACTGAGCCACCAGGGAAGCCCCATGTGTATCTTTACTAAGAGACCAATGTGAGGTGATTTCTATGAGAGGCCAGCTGTGGAAAGATAGCCACATAGCTATCTGGATTGTGTGAACCCAGATAATCACCCACACCCACATTAAAACAAGATTTTTCTTTTCTTGCTATTAAGTCCTACAGAGAAACTCATATGAAGGAATTAAAAACTTTGGTTTTGTAGATTCGGGTAAATTCATGATTACTGCTTGTTCAGTAGTGATAATATTGTAACATAAGTCAGTTACATGATAAAACTGACTTTAATAATTTTTAAAATGGCTATAATTAATATTTATAAAATTCTTAAAGGTCTAAAGAGCAATGTAACATTTTTTATTATGTTTAACAAATATTTTATGAAAAAGTTATATGGTATGATATTTTGGAAATAGAATCTTTTTTATAAGTTCCCTGGATTTACCTCTCCTAAATGCAGTAAATCTATTTAGGGACAAGGCATTCATACACAAAGCAACACAGAAAAGAAAACAAATTAATATAAAATAATGTACAAGTAAAATATTATTAAAATAGTATCTATTTGTAATGATAAAATTCTTTGCATGGTAATCTTGGACTATCACCTATTACTACTTCTGTGAGTCCTATGTCTCTAGGCAAAGCTAGTGGTTCATAGACTACTTATTCCTCAGGTTTTATGTTGTAATAGAATGATAATAATACTGGTCTTTTTNGGCTAAATATTGTCGACAAGAATATCTGTTTTAGATAGAGTATATAGCAAAAAATAAGATTTGAACTCAGGCCTGTCTATCTATTAATAACTCCAAAAACTCTACTAATCTTTTCTTCATAATGTCTTTTTACTCAAGGTAGGAGATGAGATGGTCAAAAACACTCTTTTGAGTAAGGCAGAAAACTATCTCAAACAAAATTGTATGAGTAAGTTTTATTTTTAAAAGTAAGTATTTAAAACAAAATGTATTTTTTGTGTACTGATGACAAATTAGTTGAAACACTTTGCACATCAGCTTAAATGCTGATTTTCAAGTTTTTCCCTGTTATTGCAGATAGAAAACACTTTGTGCCAGCTTAGCAGTTTTAAATGACAAATTACTTGTATTAATATATATATCCTCACAGCACTAAAACACTAAAAATTATATGCAGATGTCCAGCATTGCTATTTTCAAAAATAATGACTAATCCATTAGCTGGTATTTGTGGATATAAGGGAAACAAGAGATTTGAGGACGTTCATTATCACAGAGCAGGCCACGCTTCTCAAATTTCTCTTACTGAATCCATCCTTCCAGGGACCTAAAGGAAGCTTTCTGGTTAAACAACAAACAGTGCTGCTCCATCCCAAAGAAGAGTGATTTACTGAGGTGAGGGTTCATTCCGGGAACCCAGGTGTCGCTGATCTGTGGCAGCAGGGAGTCTGGCCTTGCCTGTAGAAGGCAGTGGTATCAGTGTCGGTGTCAGACTTCACCTTGGCCTGCGGCGAGTGCTGCTCCCGGGACAGCTGCCCCAGTTCCCTCCATGTGACCTGAGATGTTGGCGATTTCACTCCAGGAAGTGGCCTGTGAATTAGAGGATAAAACCAGAAGGTGAGGTAGGGCCTGTTTTATGTGATTTTCCTATTTCTGTGCCATGCTCAGGGGCAATGGGGTCAGTGACAAGAGGTACTTAGAATTCGAGGAGACTGGTATGCAGAGGGTGGAGAAAACTGAGAGGATAAAGCCCCTCGATAGAGTATATTATAGGACTCAAATGCCTTCAGAGGTCAGGGGTCCAGGCAGGTAACTCAAATGACTAGAGAAGGCCATTTTGAAGTAGCTGTTTTGCCATTTAAGAATATAGGCACAGCAAGGCATTTTTTTTTTAATGTGAAATCTATTTGTTTTTAAATATTTGCAACTAAGTTAGAATTTTTTGTTTTGTTTTATTTTGTTTCTTACCTCGTTATGTGGCATGCAGGATCTTAGTTTCCTAACCAGGGATGAATCTGTGCCCTATGCTGTTGGAAGCACAGGGTCCTAGTTGCTGGACCCCAAATTAGAGTTTTAGAGTAGTGTGAGGTCAAAGAAAATAATTTAACAGGCCTAATTGTTCACCAGTTTGCAAGCTTTGATATAGGGCAACTATTTGAGACTCTGGAGGGAAAAGACCTGCCACATTCCCTCTGATAGATGGATTTCATTGGTCTGGGATGAGTCCCAAGCATCAGATTACCTTAATGTGAAGTTGAGGTTGAGCCCTACTCACTTAATAGGTGGCATGAAGTGATGGAATTCCAGGTGCTGCAAGGCTGTTATCAACAAGGCTTTCCTGGCTGCCTTTTCTCCTGCATTCTCTTATGCGACTTCACCAACAGAGCCATAACTTCAATAATTCCCTCTACTTATGTTTCCCCAACTTAAATTGTACGTAAGAATCACTCAAGAGCTTATTAAAATTACTAAACACACTTCAGGAGATTCTGATTCAGTAGGTGGGTTCTGGAATTTGCTTTTAACACCCACATTATTTTACTGTAACACAGATGGTCTGGAGACCACACTTTAGAAACACTGACTCATAATGGGTACTGTTGGCTGGCACATCTGTTATTTCAGTCTGAGTTTCTTGCCTAAGTTATAGGTCTGCATACACAACTGCCTGCTGGAAATCTCCCATCGTCTTTATCTGGATATCTCAAACTTATTGTCTGAATCAAAATGTATTATTTTTCTAAAGCTTGCATGCAGATTTATTTTTTTATTTCACTAAAATGCATCATCATCAACATAGTTGCCCAAGCTAGAAATCTGCATTTGTTCCTTTGGTGGGTAGGGACTAGCATTCAGAATGCAAGGGTATATGGTGGGCAACTGCATGCCCACCAATCAGCTGCTTTCCTATCCAGTGCTTTGCCATGTCTGCTCAACTATCCTCCTGTGGCTTTCTAAGTGTAACCTAGTTCTTCTGGGACAAGCCAATAATAATAACAACTTTATTTACTGAGGTTTACTCTGTGCCAAGCACTATTCTAAGTGTTTCATATGTATTAACTCAATCTTTCCTTGAAGCCACTGAATTCTCTGTCTAGGTTTTGGCAGCTCCATAACTCCACGAGGCTAAATCTCCCCATCTAACCAGTTGCCAACTGGGACCTCTGCTTCAAAATAGATATTGTCATCTTCTTCCTACAATCATACCACCTACCTAACTACAGATTCCAGGATCTAGGATCCCTGCTAGGGATTCCCCTAGGATCTAGGATTCCAGGGATATTGATGGCTGCCTGAATTGAAATCATTTTTAACTCAGTTCAGTTCAGTCGCTCAGTCGTGTCCGACTCTTTGCGACCCTATGAATTGCAGCACGCCAGGCCTCCCTGTCCATCACAAACTCCTGGAGTTCACTAAGACTCACGTCCATCGTCCATCGAGTCAGTAATGCCATCCAGCCATCTCATCCACTGTCGTCCCTTTCTCCTCCTGCCCCCAATCTCTCCCAGCATCAGAGTCTTTTCCAATGAGTCAACTCTTCGCATGAGGTGGCCAAAGTNCAACTTCAGCTTCTTCAGCATTACTGGTCAGGGCATAGACTTAGATAACTGTGATATTGAATGGTTTGCCTTGGAGACGAACAGAGATCATTCTGTCATTTTTGAGATTGCATCCAAGTACTGCATTTCGGACTCTTTTGTTGACCATGATGGCTACTCCATTTCTTCTAAGGGATTCCTGCCCGCAGTGGTAGATATAATGGTCAGGTTGCCACATCCTCTGAAATAGTGCAGTGCTAGAGTCGGGAGGGCATTCAGAGATTGTCTAGAGTGATTTCCTTATATTACAGACTTGGAAACTGAGGCTTAGGTGTATATAGTGGCTTTCTAAGGGTAAGAAAGATGTAGGAGAGCTGGAGATGAAACCGCAGGTTTCTGTTTCTGTGTTGAATGCTAGAAGGAAAGTTCCCATCATTCTAGGGGAGTTACATGATAAAGGGAGTTTTGCTGTATTTTCTGTATCTGCCTACATGTTGAATAGTGCCTGGAACAGTGCAGTGATTGCAAATATATACACCACAGATGTATTGATCTGTGCTAGGTTGGCAACACAGAAAACCCCGTTGACGTGAAGAACTGTTGCTATGTTGCAGGAACATTATGTTTAATGTAGTATGTGGATTACCTAGCACCTCTAGCAAAAATGCAATGAAGGAAATAGACAGAAGGTTGTGGCAGCAAGGACCTACCTTAATTATTCTGCACAAATAACCCTCAAGAGAAATCTGCCCTGGCAACCCTTTCTAAAATTTCCATATCTTTCTCCATGCTCTGATTCTGCCTGTTTTTTTTGTTTGTTTGTTTTTCTTTTCCATTAAAGTGTAGTGGACTTACAATATTGTATTAGTTTCTGATGTACAGTACTGTGATTCAGTATGTTTACAGATTATACTCCACTAAAAGTTATTACCAAGATAATGGATATAACTCCCTGTGCTATGCAGTATCTTCTTGTTGCTTATGTATTTTATATATAGTAGTTTGTATCTCTTAATCCCATGCTCCTAATTTGGCCCTCCCACCTCTAGTTTTCTTAATCGCATTTCTCACTGCCTGAAGTTTGATCATTATGCCTTTTGTGTTTACCACCTATACACTCACTAAAACAAGCTATATGAGAGCATAAGCTTTGTTTTTTTCACCACCACATCAAGAGAAGTATCTGACACAGTAGAATTTCCTGAAAATGATGGTTTTACATTTTGGAATGGAAACTTAAATAACATTCGGCACTTTGGCATTTAGAGGCATAATATACCTCTCCAAATAGAAGCAAAAAAGACTCAGGGCTGTACAATGCTGGAGTCATAATGTGAGAGATTGGATAACATTATTCAGAGGGATATTTACAAAAAACACTTTATCATTAAGTAAATGACTTCTCCCATGTATTTTTACCCTATATTGGAGGAATAACCCAGTACTGCAAGAATTTGGACAGGGGATACTTGCTTATTTGTGAATACAAACATAATAGGTTGAATTCCTCCAAAATTCAGATTCACTTGGTAACTCAGAAGTGATTATATTTGAAACTAAGGTATTTATAGTTTTAATTAGTTAAGGATCTTGAAATGAAATCATGCTGGATTTGGTGCAGGTCCTAAATACAATGACTGTATCTGATTTACTTATTTATATTTTAAAAAGCTTTTCATCTTATACTGGAATATAGCTGATTAACAATGTTGTAATACTTTCAGGTGAATAGCAAAGGGTCTCAGCTATATATAAATATATATATATATGTATATATATACACACACACACACACACATAAATATACATGTATGCATTCTCCCCCAAACCCTCCTCCCATCCAGGCTGCCACATAACACTGAGTAGATTTTCATGTGCTATTCAGTAGGACCCCATTGGTTATCCATTTCATGGAAAACATATATACATGTTAATCCCCTC
Organism: Sylvicapra grimmia; assembly: GCA_006408735.1. NCBI lineage: Eukaryota > Metazoa > Chordata > Mammalia > Artiodactyla > Bovidae > Sylvicapra > Sylvicapra grimmia. The sequence continues at coordinate 92,889 of SJYH01001517.1, read as the reverse complement.
TCTCTCCCCCTGGCAACCATAAGTTCATTCTCCAACCCTGTGAGTCTGTTTCTGTTTTGTAAATAAGTTCCTTTTTGATCATTTCTTTTTAGATTTCACTTATAAGGATCCAATGACTGTATCTTTATAAGGGAAAAGAGAGGAAGATTTGGACACAAAGACACAGAGGAGAATATGCCATGAAGATGGAGGCAGAGATCAGAGAAATAGAGCTGACAAGGTGAGGGACACCAGGAGCCACTAGAAGTTTCAGGTAAGAAAACATTCTCTCCTAGAGTCTTTGGAGAGAGAAGACCCTGAAGTCAAGATGGTACCTTGACTTCAGAGTTCTGGGCCCTAGAACTATGAGAAAATAAGTATCTATTGTTTTAAACCACCATTTGTGGTGATTTGTCACAGCAACCTAAGAAACAAATACAATGAAGACAGGAGATAATTTGCCTACTTGTAGATAGAAGGATGTGGATTGTACCATATAAATTAGTCTACAATATTTTGAAGTTAAGTATCATAATACCTAATTCACTAAGTGAAGATAATGCTTTCTGTGAGACTTATCCTTTTCTAAAAATTAATTATTATTGAAATATAGTTGATTTACAATATTATATTAGTTTAATGTGCACAGCATAGTGATTCAGTATTTTTGCAGATTATACTCCATTTAGGTTATTACAAGATAATGATTATAATTCCCTGTGCTATAAAATATGTCCTGTTGCTTATGTTTTATGTATAGTAGTTTGTATGTTAACCTCATACTCCTAATGTGTCCTTTCTCCTCCCCTCTTCTCTTTGGTAACCACAAGTTTGTCTTCCATGTCTGTGAGTCTGTTTCCATTTTGCATATACATTTATTTGTATTTTTTAATCCACATATGAGTTATATCATACAGTATTTGTCTTTCCCTGTCCAACCTATTTCCCTGAGTATAGTATTATCTTAAATTCTAACCTCATAAGGCTTCCGCATTCTCTTCTACAGTGTACAGGCCCATGTAAGGGATATGCGTGCTCAGTTGCTCAGTAATGTCCACCTCTTTGCAACCATATGGACTATAGCCCACCAGACTCCTCTGTCCGTGGGATTTTTCTAGGTAAGAATACTGGAATGGGTTGCCATTTCCTACTCCAGGGGATTTTCCTGACCCAGTGATGGAACCTGCATCTCCATCCACATTGCTGCAAATGGCATAATTTCATTCTTTTTATGGCTAAAATTCCATTGTGTATGTATACCATATATTCTTATCCATGTGAATTTTAGGACTGTTTATTATAGTTCTGTGAAAGATGTCATGGATATTTTGATAGGGATTGTATTAAATTTGTGGATTGCTTTGGAAAATATGGCCATTTTAGCAATACTAATTTGCGGGGGACTGCCCGTGAAGGGTTAAGTCCTGGGAGCTGCTCGAGCGTTATCGCAGAGCCCTAGGCATGTCCTAAGCTCTCTGTCCTGGGAGCTGCTCGAGCGTTATCGCAAGAGCCCTAGGCATGTCCTAAGCTCTCTGTCCCGCCACCCCAAAGAATGTGTTTACGACCTTGGGGCTCCAGATGTCTGGTGTTTATTGCACTTCAAGGACGTAGGCGCTGTGTTTTGCACACAATGGTGAAGGTCTGGTGATTGATTATCATGGTCAAAATAACCTAGTAAATGACATAAGTCACGTATGTTATCCTATATATACTGCACACCCAATAAAGTCAGTATCAGACAATGCGGAGAGAAAGCGGTCTGATCCTCTCAACCCCATCTTTCTGTCTTCTTGTTTTTCTTTAGCGGGCGTCCTCCTTCGCATCCTCCCCGCAGGTGTTGCTCCTTGGCTGTGCTGGCCGCGGCACTAATTCTTCCAATCCAATAGCATAGATTATCTTCCATTTTGTATATCATTTTCAATATCCTTCATCAGTGTTTTATCATTTTCAGAGTATAGATTTTCACCTCCTTGGTTTATTCCTAGATATTTTATTCTTTTTGATGTGATTTTTAAAATAATTTTTTTTCTCATTCTGATATTACGTTATTGGTATAGAGAAATTCGGACATCTCAGGTGGTGCTAGTGGTGAAGACCCCAGCTGCCAGTGCAGGAGATGTAAGAGACACCAGTTCAATCCCTGGGTCAGGAAGGAACTCCGCCCATGGCAAAGGTCATGAGGAAGGAGGCTTGGCATACGCAAAGGCGTGATCAAGCCTCAGGAAACCCCCTGTTCCCGAGCATCTACCCCCAAAACCAGAGTCTGTTTTATGCTCTTACCTACACCTCTGACTTTACGGGGGGCTCTCCCCCATAACCATTTATCTCCGAGAAGGAGTTAACTTGCAGCTCCAAGTTAATAAAAATTCCTGGGCATAACAAGAGTGTTTCAACTTACGGACTCCTCTGAAGGTTATCAAGCCTGCCTGTACAAGTTCATCAGGCCACATGTGATTGTTTACAACCCCCCAACTGTGAGAGGCACTAGATGTTTTGGACTTACTAAAGGCAAATTCTTTTGGGAAGTTAGAAATTATTAGTATAGTGGATTGGTTAGGAATTATATTGGTGAAGGGTTTTTCATTTGTTGTGCCAATAATTGCTGCTAATTCCTTGCCCTGGGTGGGACAAGGGTGTCTCAAGTCAAGCCTGTCTGCTGGCAAACTATCTTGTGTGACAGGATTATCCATACTCCTGCCACTAGCACATGATTGTTTACTACCTCTCAACCATAAACAGCACAGAGAGTTTTGGAGTATTTTGAGACTCTTAATTAGCATAGCGCTTTTCTCACTGTTGAGTCAATGATTGCCGCCAGGCCTCCATATCCTTAGGAACCTGGGAATATATTAATCAATGTATTTGGAATATAGAAAAGGAAATATAGTAGTTTTTGATGTTAGCAATACTAGACTTTTTGAGTTAATGAGTTAATGAATTTTCTCTTTTGTTATCGATCACTGTACTTTGTTATAAATCACTGTGTCCTTGCTATGAAAAATGTAAGTTTATCACTATCTTAAGACTAAATAGATCTTAAGGGGAACATTGGTGAAGGGTTTTCATTTGTTGGGGTGATGTTTGCTGCTAAATCTCCATATTCCCTGCTCTTATAGTAAATATAATTAGCATATAGGAGAAATAAGTATTAACCTTTAAGATTGATCATGTTAACCTTGGGTTAAATAAATTCTTTTCTTGATTGTAACTCACTACACCCTCACCCTATAAGAATGCAACTTTATTTGGAGGGTGGTGCCTGGTTTAAGAAAAAACACCCTTGGAAAAAATAAGTTTTTTGGTTATCAGAAAGAAAGGATCATAAAATGTCAGCAGGCTTCATGGCCAGAAGATGATGTAAAACCCCTAAGACCTTTNAGAAAAAACACCCTTGGAAAAAATAAGTTTTTTGGTTATCAGAAAGAAAGGATCATAAAATGTCAGCAGGCTTCATGGCCAGAAGATGATGTAAAACCCCTAAGACCTTTTTTTTATGTAAAGCACCTGATTTTGATAAAGGTCAGGACTGCTGACCCCCGCGTGACTCTGTATTCATCCCTATGTGTAATGAAAGGTATATAAGCAAACCTAAAAAATAAAGAAATGGGATCAGTTTCTGGAAAGACTGATTCCCCCATGTCGTTCCTTCTTGCTCCCCATTTTTCTGGCTGAATTAATGTGGGTACTCACCAAGCCTGCTAATTTTGCCTGGGCTTCTAAGATTGGACCGGGGAGGCCTCAGTGCCTCCTCTCCTTCGGGAGAACAGAAAGATGCCTGTGGCCTAGGTAGGTGGTGATTGGTATTCCACGTAAACCAAGTTATTCAGCCTCTTTTTCTCCACTAATATTTCCTACTATACTATCTGTTTCTAATCTCTCTATATATCTGTAATTAAATAAGTTTTTTCCTAGGACGCTGATTCCATCCCCACCTTCGAATCACCCTGGATCCACCGGGGCTGGACCCCGGCACCCCTGGAGAAGGAAATGGCAACCCACTCCACTATTTCTGCCTGGGAAGCCCTATGGACAGAGGAGCATGGTGGGCTACAGTCTGAATGGTCGCAAAGAGTCAGACATGACTGAAGTGACTGAGCACATACACAGCACATACAGAATTTCAACAGGTTACTATATATTAACCTTGTATCCTGCGACCTTACTGACTTCATTTACTCTAATAGTTTCTGGGGGGAGATTTTAGGGTTCTCTATATGGAATATTATGTCATCCTTAAATAGTGACACTTTTACCTGTCATTGTTTGCACAGACTTAATCTTTTTAATGATATCCTAAAACTCAGTGGACCAGGCAGACCTCTGGGCTGAGCAGCTATGATGAAAGAGAGGACCTAGGCACTGAAAAAAAGGCTTGCAAAGCCCCTCCTTATTTTTCCAAAAGTTGAGACAGTTGAGGGTGGGGGGGATAGCTCCCCTTAACCCTTAAAGGAGGCAGGGAGAACAGCCCTTCTAGTCTATGGGCAGAGTTAAGCTACTGTTTTTCATTTCATGGCTACATGAACACATGGCCATTGTCTTCAAATACAGAAGTAAATCGTATTCATTTCTTAATTTTAAAAATTCTTGCTGCTACTTATTTCTCTTATCTTTTGTTTTACTCTCCCATATCCTATCTTCCTGTCCTGAGTCTCTTAGCACTAAAATAACTGGAACTGAAAAGTCCCTTTTCAACAAACTGGCTTTCTCTACTTCTTCAAAGACATTGTTCACTAACCCATACAACCTTTTCCTGTGAATGGGCCATAACATTCCTGATTCTTCCAGCTTCTTCTCCATATCCCTTCTTCCCACTTTCTCTCCTACTGGTCTTTTCTGTCTTTCTCCCCTGCTTCAGTGTGTACTGACCAAAAACCTTATGAGTAATGAGCATTGTTTCTATGTATTCCCCTTTGCCTGGAATTTCTTCTTTCTCCCTTTTCTGCTTATCTAAATTCTCGTTATCCTTCAGTGTTTGCTTCAAACATCTTCCATCTGGTATGATACAGGAATTCGTAAGGATGGCTTTTTTCTCCATTTCATATTTCTATAGACCTTATGGTCAAATTGAATGCATTTGGCCTTCATCATATGTCACCTTTCATTAGTATTTATGGTGATTTTAATCCATCTCTTGTCTGCTTATTTACATCATGAGTTTCCTGCGGAGACAGACATGCTGTGTTTATCTTTGAAACCTCAGCACCTTGCAGTGCTTTAATGGACTAGTTGCTTTGGATAGGTTTATAGATTGGGTGGTGTATTTGGTACTTTACAGGAAATTAAGAAGGTTTTTTCCCTCATTTTTTTCCCCTCTTTCTTTTGTATTTTTTTAAATTATGATAACACATTTACAGGAGACTTGGAAAATACAGAACATAGTCACATACATTGCACTATATGTTACCATTATTTTTAAGTGATAAATTAAGATTTTTGGGTGGAGTTTCAATATCAAACTCTCAAAAATTAACAGAATGAATATTTGGAAAAGTAGAAGGATATAGTAGATCTGAAAAGCACTATGAACCAATTCAACATAGGTAAGATTTATACAATTTTCACACAAGAGTAGGATACAAATTCTGTTCAAGTTCCCACAGACCATAAACCAGGAGACATTGGAATATCTCTAGGGACATAAAACAAGGTACAAAAATTTCATGCTCTAAAGGTATTGGGCTTCCCTGGTGGCTCAGAGGTTAAAGCGTCTGCCTCCAGTGCAGGAGACCTGGGTTCGATCCCTGGGTCGGGAAGATCCCCTGGAGAAGGAAATGGCAATCCACTCCAGTATTCTTGCCTGGAGAATCCCACGGACAGAGAATTCTAGTAGGTTACAGTCCACAGGGTCGCAAAGAGTCGGACACGACTGAGCGACTTTACCTTACCTTACCTTACCTTAAAGGTATTGAAATCAAACTGAAACTGTTCTCTTATCACTATGGAATTATGTTAGAAATCAATATCAAAAGATATCTGAAAATAACCCACATATTTTCAAGTGCAATGTGACACTTACCAAGCGAGATCTTTGACTTAACTACTGAAAGCCTCAATAAAGTTAGAAGGCTGAAAAAACAGGGTGATTGCAGGGAAGAAAGCATTTAAATGAGAAATTAGTATCAAAATCAGAAATTAATATCAAAGATAGTTAAAAAAACATGTATTTGGAAATTAAATATCCACTCTAAAATGATAGGTATATCTAGAAGCTATAACAAGGAAATTTAGAAAATATTTTAACAGAATAAAAAATAAAAGAGACTTTATCAGAATTTGTTGCATGCAGCTGAAGCTGCTAATCAAGAGTTCTGAAGTCCCTCAAATGTAGCCTCTCCCCCTTGGGCTGTCTATGAAACCTGTCTAAGTGGATCTACTGGAAACAGTCTGAAGAAAAAAAAGGGCATTTGTTTTAGGAGAAATGAAGCAGGAAGAAAGTGAAGGTCAGCGCAAAACTTCCCAAAGGCAAATTTGCCATTTAAAACCAGCAGTCACATTCCTGTGGATGAAGTCATCCCCAACCTCAGTCAAGTGCTGCTTCCTGAAAGTGAAGGGCTGGTCAGCTCTTAGGGCCTCTGTATATGTAAGAGTGGGTGTGAGGCAGAGGGGAGAGATCAAGAAGAGGCAGTAAAAACAACTAAAGTGAGTGGGCAGTGAAACAATTGACCCTCTCTGTCATCATAGCCGAAATGGTTCTTTGAAGGAACTGCTGCATTTATGCAGATTCTTCAGGATGGGCATGAGACAGGGCAAACGCTGGCCACCAAGCAGGTGACAGCCCCGCTCTTCCTATGACTGCTAGTCTACGCTTGGTTTGCATGACTCTTTTGTTTTAAAACCTGTACAGAAAAATCCCTCTGCCAAGCCCTTTATAGGCTAAAGTGCTAATGCTGCTGCTGCTGCTGCTGCTGCTAAGTCGCTTCAGTCGTGTCCGACTCTGTGCGACCCCATAGACGGCAGCCCACCAGGCTCCCCGTCCCTGGGATTCTCCAGGCAAGAACACTGGAGCGGGTTGCCATTTCCTTCTCCAGTGCATGAAAGTGAAAAGTGAAAGTGAAGTTGCTCAGGCTAAAGTGGGGGCTAGGTAAATCAGTCATTTGGTAAAAGAAACTCCATGGAAATATAAGCAGGGCAGGGAGGAGATAAATAATTATGATAATAAGAAGATCATTTATGGAGAACTTAATATGAGCCAGGCCAAATGTTAAAAGTGTAAGACACATTATTTAATCCCTCTAACAACCTATAAGGCAAGTACTACTAATGTATAGAGGTTCAGTAATTGGCTTAATATCACATTGCCACTATCTGTGCAGAACCAGGATCCCACAGCACAGGCTCTAATGGTCCAAGCAGTAGACATGTGATGGTCATCTTTCCCCAAGCAAAATTCAGGACATGCGGACTAACTAAAATATATCAGAGTACACTGCGGACCATGGGGATAGACATTCACAGTTAGGATTGCTGAGAAGAATCCTGGCAATAGAGTCTCTGGCCTTTAAATACCAGAAGAAAATTATGGATCAGCTTCAAACGTCTATTCTTGCCTCTTTGGCAACAGGAAATTGTGCTGTTTATGTTTGGAGTGTGCAATTAATATCATTCTGACTGACTTATTGGAAGTTAAAAATAGTTTTGCTTGGAGTTCATCAAATCATTGACGAAAGGGTTTCCTGGTACACTTGGTATGGATTACAGATGCTTCCTCCTATAGTTTCCTTTTGGTTTCAAAGATCCATTTAGAGAGGATCATCTGGTCTGCTAAAAAGTTTTCACCAAATTTTGAAATGTATATTGAGCTTGTCTTTTTCTTTTTTTCAAATGGAGTATAGCTCTATTATTAGTCTAATGGGATGAGGTAAACAGTAAAACATAATCTCATGTGGTTACTTCTAATTTCTGCACTCGGTTGGATTTTACAAAGAAATTATATGTAAACAAGACACATTTTAAGCCTGTCTATCGTCAGGGTTGACTCTGCTTGAGGAGGTGGAGTAGGCAGATGATTGGAGAGTTTTCATTTGAGAGTTTCCTACTTCCACTATTTCTATCATTGCCCGGACATTGTCTGAAACTGGGGTCAGTTTGCTGCCTATAAAGAAAAGAAATGGAGTCATTTGGTTAAAATATGGATGGGCTAATGGGCGATACATAGCCCTGCCATCTTGGCATCTTTCTGAGGCTTGTGTCTATACCATTTTCAAACATTGCTGGCCAACACTAGAGAAATGATCAATTTCTATGAGTAAGCAATCATCATCTGTGTACTGGACCAATAGACTTTGACCTGAAAGAAGGTTTTCATAGCACAATAAAGTTTGATGGGAAGGAAGAATGGCCTTTATTGAGCACCCATTATGTAACAGGTATTGTATAGGTGTCTTATACATATTAAGGCATTTAAAACTCCCGATAGGTCTGTGTGGTAGGTAACAACTGGGATGGAAAGACTAGAGAATAAGGATAACAGTAACTTAATGATGAAGAAAAGAAGCCCTAGGGATTCTTATTGTAGTTTTATAGTAGCAATTTGCTCAGGGTGTGGCTAGGGTTGTAGTGGAACCAGATTCAACACCAATAGTCCCTATTCCAGATCTCTAACTGTAAAAACTCATACCCCTTTTGCGGTACACAGGAGGAAATATAAGATGAGAGGCTGAAATCTGGGCTGATGAGATCCGTTGACTGGTTTCTGATCCTTACTCCACCACTCGGACTAGTCATGAGATCCTGTATGAACTGCTCAGTCTCTGTGTGTCTCTTTCCTCAAAGGTAAACATGGAAGTGAAACTAACAGCAGCTATCTATCTCACAGGCCTGTTGCAGAGATTTTAACATTTTAATACATGAACTGGGTGTGGTGCACAATCAGCCTTCAATAAATCAGGCTTTTATTGTTGCATGTTATTGTGAGAAAGGTCAAATGTAGAGGCTATTGCCTTGTCTGGTTGTTAGGGCTGAACTGGAGATCCTGGGTGGGTAAGACCCTTGTAGGCAGATCCTTTACAATCTGAGCCACCAGGTAAGAGCCTGGCTTACCAAAGCAAAGGACACAAGCCTCTTGATCAGTAGTAAAAAGGGAACATTGTTATTGAAGAAAATCCTGCTCATTTCAATATTTTGCCTTGAAGTGTTTCTGGAGAACTGTATTCTTTAAAACTTGAGACCTCTCAGTTAAGAACAACTAGTAAGCTTTGCTGCTGCCGCTAAGTCGCTTCAGTCGTGTCTGACTCTATGCGACCCCATAGACGGCAGCCCACCAGGCTCCCCCGTCCCTGGGATTCTCCCGGCAAGAACACTGGAGTGGGTTGCCATTTCCTTCTCCTAGTAAGCTTTGGTTAAGCTTATTCTTAAAATTATTATTAAAGGAAGCCAGACCATATGTTTGGAGAAGGCAATAGCAAGCCACTCCAGTACTCTTGCCTAGAAAATCCCATGGATGGAGGAGCCTGGTAGGCTGCAGTCCATGGGGTCGCTAGAAGTCGGATGCGACTGAGCGACTTCACTTTCACTTTTCGCTTTCACACAATGGAGAAGGAAATGGCAACCCACTCCAGTGTTCTTGCCTGGAGAATCCCAGGGACAGGGGAGCCTGTTGGGCTCCTGTCTATGGGGTCGCACAGAGTCGGANCTTTTCGCTTTCACACAATGGAGAAGGAAATGGCAACCCACTCCAGTGTTCTTGCCTGGAGAATCCCAGGGACAGGGGAGCCTGTTGGGCTCCTGTCTATGGGGTCGCACAGAGTCGGACACGACTGAAGCGACTTAGCAGCAGCAGCAGCAGCAGCAGCAGACCATATGTTAAGAAGATAGGGATCTAAAGGTAGGGTAACAGCACCATGTAAAAGAGGCCAGATATTTCAGTTCTGATTAACTGAAGTTCATTCTAGTAGACACCTGTGTAATTCAACCAGTCATAGAGTGGAGCAAGTTCTCTCTTTCAAGTAATCTGAAGAGAAGTTGCTCAATGATTTTCACCCCATTATCCTTTGAAATACAGCGTGTTGTACACACTGTCTTTCAGGGATAGGAAAAGTGCCTTTTGTTTTCATTTGGCTTGTTTTTGGGGGAGGGGTAGTTAATAAGCCACAGGCCTCAGTATTATGCTGCACAGTTCTTGAAGCTTTAAGATTTTCCAGTTTTAATTGATTGAAGACTTCTTTTTCTAAATGAAGATATAAGGAAAATATAACACATGGTGAAGATAAGGAGAAAAGGGAACTCTATTACACCGTGGGTGGGAATCTAAATCAGTGCAGCTACTATAGTAAACAGTTCCTCAAAAAAAAAAAAAAAACTAAAAAGAAAATTAACATATGATCCATTAATCCCACTCCTGGGTATATATCTGAAGAAAGCAAAAACATGGATTCAAAAGTTACATATACCCCAGTGTTCATGTACCTGCTTAGTCGCTCAGTCATGTCAGACTCTTTACAATCCCATGGATTGCAGCCTGCCAGGCTCCTCTGTCCTTGGGGATTCTCCAGGCAAGGATCCTGGAGTGAGTTGCCATGCTCTCCTCCAGGGGATCTTCCCAACCCAGGGATCAAACCGAGGTCTCCCACACTGCAGACAGATCCTTTACAATCTGAACCACCAGGGAAACCCAATGTTCATAGCAGCATTATTTACAATAGCCAAGACATATATGGAAGCAACCTAAGTGTCCATCAACAGATAAAGAAGATGTGGTAAATATTTACAACAGTAAACTGCTGCTGCTGCTGCTAAGTCACTTCAGTCGTGTCAGTAAAATACTCAGCTATTAAAAAAAAAAAGAATAAATTTCTGCCATTTGCAACAGCATGGGTGGACCTAGAAGGGTATTATGCTTAGTGAAATAAGTCAAACAAAAACAAATATTGTATGTTGTCACCCCTACGTGGAGTGGAATCTAAAAAATGAAGCAAACGGATGAATGTAACAATGACTCAAAGATACAGAGAAAAAAACTAGTGATTACCAGTGAGGAGAGGGGTGGAGGGAGGGGCAACATTGGGTAGGGAATTAAGAGGTATAAACTAGTATGTATAAAATAAATAAGCTAAAATATATATTGTACAGCACAGGGAAATATA
>SJYH01001516.1:930150-944845 GCA_006408735.1 Sylvicapra grimmia | reverse complement strand
TTAACAAAAAAAAGTATGTAAATTAGAGTTTAAATACAACATTGTATACTTATACACAAGATATATATGCACAAAATATCACAATAAGTCTTTGGGGGAAGTAAAATTCAAATAGAAGTTTGAGGAGGAAAAGGAATTGTGTGAAAATTATTCATATAAAATTTCTGTTCTTATAACATTACAGTGGATGACAATATATATCAAATCCCTTTGCCACTTACAGTCCCTTGTATGCATTTAAAGGCGGATACAGCAGTTTTATTTTAAAGTGTTGATATCCACAACCACAGGAAACTATATTTATTCCTTACAACCATTTGAATTTATAATGGAAATTTCTACACACAAACTTAAAAGTGTACTTGAACTTTTTCAAAATTAATCTAAGGGATACCTGAGTGAAACTCTCTGCAGACAGTAATTACCTTTTCCCAACAAACGGACCCTCTCATACCCATTCCTCCCCCTCCAGCCTGTTAGGCTCACAGCATTGTCCACACGGTGGCAGTAGCGTCTGTGCAGAAGGATGGATTTTCAAATCTAGAGAACTTCTAAATCATCCCCATATTTCATTTGCAATTAACATGTTAAACAGTTTACATATTGCATTAGAACACTAAGATGTCCACTGTGACTTCCCACTGCTGAATTGTAAAATATTTCATTAAATTTTTCACTCATGAAACAAATAAGCTATGGTCATAAATACCAGAGCTATGTAAATCTCTCTTCACCCACCTAGGAATGACCTGAGCATTAAATTCGTTTTTAACACTTCTCTCTGCTTTTCTCTTCTTCACTGTTTACACAGTCTCTGACCAGCCCCCAGCTTCAGTTACTAAGCAACTAAAAGAGCTTCCTTGTTTTTGAACACTAACCAATAACTGCCCTCATTTTCTCTAATGAGGACATGGCTGCAGCCCAAATTACCTCCTTTTCCTGAAAAACAGAGCAGGAGGCTTATGACTTATGCTAATAGTAAAGCAAATCACATCTCGATCAATAAATGCAGGAAAAAGAAACCCAGAATGCTTGAACAACTCTGAACATAATACCCAAACACTGTGCTAATTCGGGTTTACTTTGCCTTACTTTAAAAAATCTTACAGGCTACCTAGCACAGGCTGGGTACTGTGCTCAGTGCTTCCCATTTACTATTTCTTTTAATTTTCAAAATATTACTTCTTTTCATACTTAATCCTATTTTTTTAAGGTTTTTACAACACTAGACAGAGTAACAGCATAAGATACAGTTGAGTGCAATTTTCTTCGTTTCTTGTTTTTGAGAAAGGACTATTGCCAAAAGGGAAGTGGGAATAGGAAACTGACAGGTAACATTCACCAATCATTCTTAGGCAAATCTACTTTTTTTTTTTACTTTAATTTTGCAGCTTGGAAAACAGACCCATAGAAGTTAAATGATTTGCCTAAATCATAGAGCCATAGCAAATGACAGATTTAGATTATGACTTGAACACCATTACGGTACAGTCTGCCTCTTGCTCATATTAGCTTTAGAATGTGGCAGGAATTACTATCTTAGCTTATTAATTCATAAAAAGGTGGGGTTTTTTCCAACATGTAAAAAAGTATGGTGAGAATTTCTATAGTAAAACTCTAGTAGGCTCTCCTCTATACATGAACAAATGTTCGCTTTCCCTAAGTAAGCAGACTTACACTGACCCAAGTTTAATTTTTGCCTTCTCACTTGTATAATCTGAGAAAGTAAGAAAGTCACCTCCTCACTTTGAGCCTCAGTTTTTCCTCTATTAAAAAAAAAGAGCATCTATTGTATAGAGATGGTTTGAAAATTAATATATGTTCATCAGGATGTGTTCAACTGTTGCAACCCACGGACTCCCAAATGTATCACAGTTCAAACAGTACACAGTATTTCTATGCAGGCATGCCTCTTTGGCCTCAAACCTCTCTTTCAAGGCAGCAGGTTGCTAGCCCTAGTGCTACCTTCAATAAGTGACTTTAAACCACCTCTGGGACATCAGCGCCATCGAGGTAAGCTAGACGTGGGAGAAAGCATCAGAGTAGCAAGTGCAGGAGGCTTTTTAAAGTCACCAGAGATGGAACACCTCATCTCTACTCACATTCAATTCGTTGGCACTCAGGCACCTAGACGCAACCAGCCAGAGGCTGGGAGTGTAACCTGCCTGAGGGCCCGGGAGGACAGGGACCTCAAATGTGGGGACATCTCGGCCTCTGCCAAGGGATCATGTTTCTGTGACCATTTCTCACCACACAGAGTAAGAGGTTAGTCAGTGCTATTTTCTCCTCTTCCTCTCTTCTTTCTTGCTTTTTGTCTTTCTCTTTTTACTATCCATTCATCTACATAGAAAATATTTCTCGTATAAGACAGAACCATTGTTTACAGTGTGATAATTATTCGATTCACATTCAAACACTTTTATAGGAAACAACTTTTTGTCAAGCAGGCATTTAAGTCTTCTCAATAAATATTAGCTGTTTTCATTATGATTATGATTTTCTCTAAGTTTTTGTTGGTTATGAAATGCTTGATCTACTAAGTCGCAAAATAAAGAAATATTCAAAAAAATCCTGAATTCTCCGTGTTTCACTTCGTAAATATTCTAGAATAGCATACATTCTCAGAGTTGGAAGGGCCCCTGAAGGTCAATTTGACAAATATCCTCAGTTCAGAGGTAAGAAAAAGTGTAAACTGAGGTGATATGCCCCATATCCCACAGCTAGTCCCTGCCAGGACCAGGGCTTTGGATATCTAGTCAAGTTCTTATCAGTTGTAAGAACAAGAAATGGTTGTAATTATTGAAGAGGTGCATGCAAAGCACTTTCAGAACCCACAGAAGCGTAATAGAAATGTAGGAACAATTCTGATATCCTCAGAAGGCTGAGGTTAAAATGCCAGTTTTATATAGAGTCAACATCATTTTAGGCTGAAGTCATTTATCAAATTAGCTAAATAATTTCAAAGCAAGAAAAAATTAGAATTGACTTTTGATGGGGGCCACCATCAGAATTGGGGAAGGTCCGGACTGGGGAGTGAGGAGGGGTTTTGAAAGACAAACCTAAGTGGAGCAGAAGATAGTTGCATGGGGCAAGGATGGGTAGGAGGCGCTTCAATAGCCAAGAANCAGAAGGCTGAGGTTAAAATGCCAGTTTTATATAGAGTCAACATCATTTTAGGCTGAAGTCATTTATCAAATTAGCTAAATAATTTCAAGGCAAGAAAAAATTAGAATTGACTTTTGATGGGGGCCACCATCAGAATTGGGGAAGGTCTGGACTGGGGAGTGAGGAGGGGTTTTGAAAGACAAACCTAAGTGGAGCAGAAGATAGTTGCATGGGGTAAGGATGGGTAGGAGGCGCTTCAATAGCCAAGAACCAACATAAAGCCTTTGAACATCTCAGACAGAGGGTCTATCAACCTTATTTATTAAATGCATAAGAGTTTATATAGCAAAAAAAAAAAAAAAACAGAAGGTAGCACAACATTTTGAAGATTAGCATGTTAATGCTCAGAGAGCAAAATGACTTGCCAGAAGAAATAACACAGCTGGGACTTGAACTTGGTCTTTGGACTTTGAATCCATTCAACTTTCAACTAACATAGGGTATAAGAAAGGGAGCATGGTGTTACTAAGGACTGACTTCATTCACTTCATGAACTCACTGCTATAGGCCATTGGTAGACATTGTAAATATGGCCTCAATTCTCCACTCACCCTCATTTATTCGTTGCTCACTGCAATGCAACTTTACAGTTCCTCCTATGGATCTGTAGAGTCCATTTTCCCATATCTGAAATCCTACTGGTCTAGTGACTTGCTCTGGCTAATAAAATGAAGAAGAAATGATGGCATGCCAATTTGAAGCCAGACTATAAAAGACTTCATGTGGTCCAGCTTTCCCAACTTTGAACTTCTGACTCCAAATTAAGGAACATTTTGGTCTAGCCAGCTGGAAAATGAGAGACCGGTGTAGAGATTACTTGTTCCAACAGAGACCTTTCTAAACTAACCAGATCTCAACCAACCCACCAGCTAACAGGAAAAACATGAAGAATCCAGACAATATCAGTCAAACCTGGCTCAGGTCAGCAGACTTGCCAAGTAGACTCATATATTAACATAACAATGGCTGTCTTAAGCCATTACACTTTGTGATGATTTGTTACTCAGCAAATGCTAACTGATACAAAGGAAATCTTGCTTTAGAACTTTCTTGAGGATCAGTATAGCCCAGGAATCCATAAAGATTCACCCAAACATTATAGGAATATATTGAAAATTTATGCCAACTACTTCTAGTTTCCAGTTTCCTTAGGTAACTGACAAAATTCATATTGCTCCTGTTTCTGCCAAAGTATAAAATATCATTAAGTGAAAAAAACAAAAATTTCTCCTCTCTGTCATAACTATACTTCAATAAATAAATAACAAATAAATATCTTAAAAAATTAATCCTAAGAGCCTCAAATAATTAGGTGGTCAAGGAGTCTCGATGTTTTAATTCAACCTTGTCTGCTTTATGTATAGATCAAGCCATAAAGATGCTAATAGGGTCATGTACTCACCACCCTCACTTCCTTGGAAAACATCAAAAGTGAATGAAAAGAAGAATACTTTTTTAGTCCAGAAATAGAAAAGTTGCTAGGGCTTTGAGAGGTAAGATCAGGTCAAAAACTGATGGCTGAAAAAGATGTCTCATTCCTTTCAGTCTGTAAGTCTCCCCTCCTTCCTGAACAATTGGTCTTGTGTAACAGGCTCGCCTGTAGAGTATTAGTTGTAGACACCGACTCATCTTCAGATTTTGCTGAGTTTGGAGTCTGGAGGGTCAAGTTTCAAGAAAACCAGGCAAAGTCATTTATGAGTTACAAGAGACTGAAAATTCCATATGGTTTCTGACTTGTAAAAAGTAGAATAATATTTTTTTTTTCAACTCTAATCTTCTCCACCCAAACTTGTTTTCTCAAAGTATAGCCTTGTCTTGTGGTTACTCTCTAAAAGAAAGTATTTTAAAAGGTCTCTTCTGGAAATGAAGTTATTCAAGTGCACTTCTAGCCTGTGTCAGCAAGTATTTCCACGTGCTATTTGCCAGCAGGCTATTGTACTGCACGATTTGCTCAAGGCAGACAGCCCTTCTTTAGGCCTACAGCAGATGAAAAAAGGAGAGTGACTTGATAGTTACATTTTAAATCTAGTTGATACTGAAAACATTTAAATAGAGTGTAAGGAATTCAGTGCTCTTATGCCAGAGGCCAATTATTCTCTCACTTAATTTAGGAGATGGTGGTGTTCCATGGTTGGGAACATGGGTTTGACACTCCAGTTCCAGCTTTGCCATTCATTGCTATTAGACTTCAGTTTCCTGCTCTGTAAAATGGGAATGATATTAATGTCCAGAGTGGCTTTTAGGGAGGGATGCCAGGTACATAATAATAAGTGGCCAACATTCATTGTGCTGAGCACTGCGCTAAAAGGGCAACACCTCATTTAAATCTCAGATGAGGAATTGAGGCTTGGGGGTTTCATGCTTAGGCTACAGCTTGCAAATAGTGGAGCTGATATTTGTGCTCCATTGTGTCTGATTCAAAACCTCCATGCTCTTCCTCTTCTTTGTGGCAGCTTTTTACAGACGAAAAAAAGGATCTAGGGACTGGTTGGGACACAAGAAAACAGGAATGTGGATTGCNCAGCAGCAGCAGCAGCATAGTTCCCAGTGAAGTGAAGTTGCTCAGTCGTGTTTGACTCTTTGCAACCCCATGGACTGTAGCCTACCAGGCTCCTCTGTCCATGGGATTTTCCAGGCAAGAATCCTAGAGTGGGTTGCCATTTCCTTCTCCAGGAGACCTTCCTGACCCAGGGATTGAACCCAGGTCTCCCACACTGTAGGCAGATGCCTTACCATCTGAACATATATAATGAATACTATAGTTAACACTTTTCTGATTTTGAGCCTTAAAATCACTTAGAAAATAGCCTGATGCTTAAAAATGCAGTAGGCATCTTGTAACCAGGGGGCTGTACGTGTGAGAACAAATGATAATGTTTTANGTAGGCAGATGCCTTACCATCTGAACATATATAATGAATACTATAGTTAACACTTTTCTGATTTTGAGCCTTAAAATCACTTAGAAAATAGCCTGATGCTTAAAAATGCAGTAGGCATCTTGTAACCAGGGGGCTGTACGTGTGAGAACAAATGATAATGTTTTATAAGAGTGGAACAGAAAGACTGGCAGAGCCTGGGACACTTATGCAGTCACTGAGTAAATTATATTAGCCCCGGACCACTTCCCTCTGTAAACTTTGTTATATCAGAACAATAAACCTTTATTTGTTTATATCACTGTAGTTCTATTTCTTTTCTTACAGATAAATACATTCCTGTCAATTTATAAAGACTCAATTCTTCTACTACCCTTGCAATGAAGAAGACATAAGAGATGTGTGTTCAATACCTGGGTCGGGAAGAACCCCTGGAGAAGAGCATGGTAACCCTCTCTGGTATTCTTGTCTGGAAAATGCCATGGACAGAGGAACCTGGTGGGTAACAGTCCATAGGGTCACAAAGAGTCAGACATGACTGAAGTAACTTAGCACACATGCACGCAAACCCTTTTGGGTGAGATAAGGAGAATGGCTGGATGGCATCACTGACTCGATGGATGTGAGTCTGGGTGAACTCCGAGAGATGGTGATGAACAGAGAGGCCTGGCGTGCTGCGATTCATGGGGTCGCAAAGAGTCGGACACGACTGAGCGACTGAACTGAACTGAACTGAAGGAGAATTTGCCCCCTGCTCTAGAGAACAGATGATTCAGCTGACAAGATACAGTATGGCTGAGACTAAGTAGAGACTAAGGTCATTAAACCTCATGGGACTTGGGTGGACAGAGGATCATTTAAGAATTACAAGTCCCTATTGTTCAAAGTTGCTTACAGTATTATATTATTATAATAAAACCTATTGACCTGATTAATATTTTGTAAATAATTTGTGTAAACTAGCGAAGGGTTTAATTTCTCTCTTGGATCAAAAAGGTGCATAACACACAAAGTACATGGGAAAGTAGGAGACCCAAGGTCAAAGTGGGAACAAAAGGCCATGTGGAGTTCATGGGAACTGGGCTGGGTTCTATCCTTGCACTAGCTGTGATATTTAGTATTGGGGTTTAAACCAGTTTTACTTGGGTATTGGGGTTGGAAGGCTTATAGCTGACATTTAGATTGCATGTGTTTAATCCAATGACTTCAAAGCAAATTGGCCAAGTGTAAGAATCTTAATAGTGTATTTTTATCACTAAGATGTCAGAATGCCTTTAAACCATGTTTTACTTTTTCTNGCTTATAGCTGACATTTAGATTGCATGTGTTTAATCCAATGACTTCAAAGCAAATTGGCCAAGTGTAAGAATCTTAATAGTGTATTTTTATCACTAAGATGTCAGAATGCCTTTAAACCATGTTTTACTTTTTCTCTTCTAAATAGAAGGAGACCTAAACATAAATCTAAATAGGGGGAAAACTAAAGATAAAATGGTAAATTGATTCTTATCATGCTGCAAAAGTACAAAAATACCAGTCCCTGAGGACTTCCAATGTATGTTTGCGCCCTTTTTTAACATACATGAAAGAAATGAAATAAATTTTATAAATGTTCTACTTTAAGATATATTAGAGAAAGGTTATTATGTTAGTCTTAGAGTACACTCACATTTATTTACGATAAGCTAGGTGGTAAATGTAGTTTTCAGCTACATTCTGTGGCCCTGACGTTACACCACAGTATTAATATTAACGCTGCCTCTGTTAGAATATCCTCTGAAAAAAAGTCGAGTTTCAGACAAGTTTATAAATTATGCAAGAGTTGGCTGTGTTTGCAGCTGTGTGAAAAATTACCCTTCTATAGGGCTCCAAAAGGCATTGTCCCAATGGGAAAAACACAGTCAACTAGACAGATACTGTTTTTAGTTATTAATAGTATGCCATTCTCATCTTTTTGAACTGCGGTGATGGAGAAGACTCTTGAGAGTCCCTTGGACTGCAAGGAGATCAAACCTGGCAATCCTAAAGGAAATCCACCCTGAATATTCATTGGAAGGACAGATGCTGAAGCTGAAACTCCAATACTTTGGCCACCTGATGCGAAGAGCTGACTCACTGGAAAAGCCCCTGATGCTGGAAAAGACTGAGAGCAGGAGGAGAAGGGGACANGAAATCCACCCTGAATATTCATTGGAAGGACAGATGCTGAAGCTGAAACTCCAATACTTTGGCCACCTGATGCGAAGAGCTGACTCACTGGAAAAGCTCCTGATGCTGGAAAAGACTGAGAGCAGGAGGAGAAGGGAGTGACAGGATGAGATGGTTGGATGGCATCACTGACTCAGTGGACATGAGTGTGAACAAAGTTTGGGAGAGAGTGAAGGACAAGGAAGCCTGGCGTGTTGCAGTCCACAGGTTCGCAGAGTTGGACACAACTTAACGACTGAACATCTTCAGTACTCTTTCTGCGACTTATTCATCCTCACGGATTTCCTTCCTTTGTTTTAATTATGGTAAGAGCTCTAGGTTTCTTTACTACTTCACTCTATCAAAACAAGAAAGGATTTACTAAGTGGTATGCGTATTAGTTAACCTGCTGACTAATGACACTTTGCTGAAACATATTCAAACTAAACATTACCTCATCTAGATATCTGCATTCTGTTTTTCACGTTAAATTGTAGAGTGAAAGATTGTTGCTAGTAAACGAAGTTGGCAATGTGCAAGCACATAAGGAAACTAGGAGAGAGAATGTGCAAAGGAACATTTAAAATAGAGTAGATCTCTTTTGTTAAACCCAAAGGCAAACTTAATTAACTCCTTTTAAGATTGGGGGATGAAAATAAGAGGAATTGGTAACTTCCTCATTCTTCTCCTCCTCATGATGCTTATGTGCGTGTGTGTTCCGTCAGTAAGTCATGTCCAATCCTTGGCAACCCCATGGACTCTAGCCCGCCAGGCCCCTCTGTCCACAGGATTTCGCAGGCAAGAGTACTGGAATAGACTGCCATTTCCTTCTCCATGGGATCTTCCCCACCCACTTATCAAACCCATGTGTCCTGCACTGGTAGGTGGATTCTTTACTGTTCAGCAATCAGGGGAAGTACTCTTCATGATACCTATTCCAAAACTCAGGGTACCAGAATATTGGTCACCATCATCATCGCCCAACAGTCTGTATCCCTGCATCTACAATAGCATCTGAGATCTGAGGCTCCTCTCACTGTCCTGACCCGGGTCCATCTTTGCAACATGGAACTGATAAAACCTGCCCTTTCTGCCCACCAATCATGTGCCAGGCCTGTGTCCAGGGTTTCACAGGTTCATCTTCTCCCCTCTTCTATGACATAGAGGTCAGTATTTCCCAAAGCAAATTGGATTGTATCAAAAGTACTAGAAGTGCTTATTTAAAATGCAGATTCCAGGCCCTGTGCCAGTTTTACCGCATCACAACCTTCTAGTGATCTTATGCACGCTAAATTTGGAGTGTAGCTAGATACTATTTTTAGCCCAGTTCTACAGCTCAGAAGCATAGACAGAAGCAGTCTGCTCACAGTCACCTGGCTGCTGAAGTGGCAGGGGTCTGGCTCCATAGTCCTCTTCCTCAAACTCCAAGCAGTCTTGCATCAGCTGCGTCACTGAAGGTTCTAGTGTAGCAGGGGTGTTCTCTCCCACAGCTATCCCAGCACACCCAGGGTGAAGCATTTGAGGATGTGCCCCCTTCTGTCAAACTGCCTGGGTTCAAATCTTGGCCCATCCATTATCAGTCCTGTGACCCTTTACTAAATCTTGAGCATCTCAGTTCTATCAGTAAAATGGGGATTAAAGCACCTACTTCATAGGGTTCTTTTAAGACTTAAATTACTACACAGAAAATTCTTAGAACAATGCCTGATACATTGTAAGTACCCAGTGTATTATGTGTAAGCATTTCCTGCTTAAGCTTAACCGTCGAACACAACTGAGCGTGCCCTCACACAACCTTAACCCAACTAAACTCTGGCCAGGCAGCACCTCTAAGTCAAAGCATGTTTAATACTTGGTGGTTAATTCAAGCTTTTTAGTTTATATCTCATCTTTTAAAAAAAAAAAAATTTTATAGCTGTGATCCAGGTGATTATTAGAAACTGTTGCTCTTGCGTTAATGCTACCCTTGTGTTTCTGACTAAGGAGACTATTTGATATTTATAAACTTGGAAAAATAGCCAGCTCAATGTTATTTCAGGACATTGTTTATATTAAGATTTACGGATAAATGTTCAAAAGTAACTAATGCCCCTCAAAGTTTGACCCTTATGTTAGTATGTTGTAGAATTTTTGGAAGAGCTTGAAAACATCAAAATACACAAGCTATTCCATCTATCACTTGCTATCAGTTCCCTAAAAGCATGTCCAAAAAGGAAAGAAATAAGACCTCTGATAGACTATATGGATGATGGATATTCTTCTGCTTGGTGTCTTCACTGATTATTCTTCCATTTAGAGTTTTAGAATAAACTGATGCAAATAAGATTAAAGAAATTATAAAACTGGTTAAAATTTCAGCATGAGAAAATTCACTTTACATTAAAGGCAAAGTATGCTCTTTTAGACAGATTTTTTTTTAAAAAGAGTTTTCAGTTTAACTTTCAACTAAAAATTATCTTTGCTAGTCCCTAAAACCACGTGATTTTTCCAAACTAGTAACAGTTTTCCTTGGGTATGGGCTTAATTCTTTCCTCAGAGCTCCAGTCATTTATGATACTTTTACAATTTTCCCATAATTATTTAGATTAAAATACTTTTAAGATTACTTTAACTAAGCAACTTTCCAATCTTGTGACCAAAATATCATTTTTTCTTCCTCACTC
This sequence comes from Sylvicapra grimmia, assembly GCA_006408735.1. NCBI lineage: Eukaryota > Metazoa > Chordata > Mammalia > Artiodactyla > Bovidae > Sylvicapra > Sylvicapra grimmia. The sequence goes on along the minus strand of SJYH01001516.1, from coordinate 933,951 downwards.
ATCAACTCACTTTTGTGAAACTTTGCTGTGATCAATTTAAAAAAACTGGTGGTGAAGGTAGGCCTTCCAGGTGAGTGAGTCTAATTCAGTAAATAAACATCAGTTTCACCAAGAGCTACTCTTTTTGTGTTGGAGTTAGGAGTACCACAGCTGGCACTAACTGAATGACAACCGAGAGCTGCCCAAGGAGAGCTTCCACAGAGGAGAGCTGGCCTCCAAGGCCAAGCTCTGCCCTTCCTTGCAGATCCCTGTTACTCTTTAAGTTGCCACCTGACACTGCTTCACCAAGTGCCTCACACAATCAGCGTCAGTCAGTCAGATAACTCATGTTGGTTTCAGAAAAGGCACTTCACTTGATCTAGCCAATGCTGCTGCTGCTAAGTCGCTTCAGTCGTGTCCGACTCTCTGCAACCCCACAGATGGCAGCCCACCAGGCTCCCCCGTCCCTGGGATTCTCCAGGCAAGAACACTGGAGTGGGTTGCCATTTCCTTCTCCAATGCATGAAAGTGAAAAGTGAAAGGGAAGTCGCTCAGTTGTGTCTGACTCTTCGTGACCCCATGGACTGCAGCCCACCAGGCTCCTCCGTCCATGGGATTTTCCAGGCAAGAGTACTGGAGTGGGGTGCCATTGCCTTCTCCACTAGTCAATGAGAGGTGAGTAAATATTTGCACTGGGGGATGGCAGGGAGGATTTCTGGTAAAGGTTTATCTACTCCTTAAAACACAGAATTGGATGAGAAGTTTCCCATTCTTCTAGATATTGTCAAGCCATGAAATTCTGAAGTTTAAGCTAAGAAAATCAGGCAGAACCCAGAGGTTACAGAGATGGAGAGGAAGAGCCAAAATGCATTGATAATGCACCTGGAGCCTACTCTACACCTGGACTTCTCATTATATAATACATTTACTAATATTTTAGCCAGTTTTAATAGCAGTTTACTATTACTTGAAGATGAAATCATCCTAAGAGAAAACTCCTTGTCTATGTGTGCTAAATCGCTTCAGTCGTGTATGACTTTTTGCAATCCTATGGACTGTAGCCCGCCAGGCTCCTCTGTCCATGGAATTCTCTACACAAGAACACTGGAGTGGGCTGCTATGCCCTCCTCCAGGGGATCTTCCCAACCAGGGATTGAACCCCATATCTCTTCTGTCTCTTGCATTGGCAGGCAGGTTCTTTACCATTGGTGTCACCTGGAGAGCCCTTTAAAAAAAAACTCCTTAGTCTAATGAAATGCTCCAGCTTTGTCTTGCTTATACTCATCCTCTATCCCTGTGCTGGGGCAGGGAAGTGTGAAGTATGATTGATGAGTTGCTGAAAATTCAGTGTGGTTTTTACCTAAGAGATAAACTTTGGGGGAACCTAGTCCTCCGGAGGCTCCTACACTTATCTGAGTTTTACCTCCTGGAACCCTACTACTTTTGCTGGGGACTTCAGTACCCCATTATCACAGACAGATCTAGCGGCAGAAGGTAAGTAAGGACATAGTTGAATGCAAAAACATTAATCAACCAGATAGAATAGACATCTGCAGATGACTTCATCCAAACAACAGTGGAATACACATTCTTGTCACATTCACATGTAGAACACTCACCAAGATATACCACATTCTGTGCCATTAAACACACCTGAACAAATTTAAAATAATAAAAATTATCAGTTCAATTCAGTTCAGTCGCTCAGTCGTGTCCGACTCTTTGCGACCCCATGAATCGCAGCACGCCAGGCCTCCCTGTCCACCACCAACTCCCAGAGTTCACTCAGACTCACATCCATTGAGTCCGTGATGCCATCCAGCCATCTCATCCTCGGTCGTCCCCTTCTCCTCCTGCCCCCAATCCCTCCCAGCATCAGAGTCTTTTCCAATGAGTCAACTCTTCGCATGAGGTGGCCAAAGTACTGGAGTTTCAGCTTTAGCATCATTCCTTCCAAAGAAATCCCAGGGCTGATCTCCTTCAGAATGGACTGGTTGGATCTCCCTGCAGTCCAAGGGACTCTCAAGAGTCTTCTCCAACATCACAGTTCAAAAGCATCAATTCTTCGGCACTCAGGTTTCTTCACAGTCCAACTCTCACATCCATACATGACCACTGGAAAAACCATAGCCTTTCTAGACGGACCTTTGTTGGCAAAGTAATGTCTCTGCTTTTGAATATGCTATCTAGGTTGGTCATAACTTTTCTTCCAAGGAGTAAGGGTCTTTTAATTTCTGATTTATAATAAAAATTATATGAATATATATAAGCTGATGATATTCTCAGTCCACAATGGAATTAAACTAAAAATCACTGACAAAAAGATAGTTGGAAAATCCCCAAATACTTGGAAGTGAAACAATACACTTCTAAATAATATATAGGGCAAAGAAGTCTCAAGGGAAATTTTAAAATATTGGGTTGGCCAAAAGGTTCCTTCAGGAAAATCCCAAATGAAACTTTTGCCAATCCAATGTTTTGAACTTAATGAAAATGAAGACATCAAATACTAGTGAGGGTGTGGCACAGTAAGAACTCTCATTTATTGCTAATGAAAAGGTGAAATGGTGTAGTTTCTTTGGAAGGCAGTTTGGCAGTTTTTTTACAACCTTAAATACACTCTTACCACATGATCCAGCAATCATGCTCCTTGATAGTTACCCAAAGGAGCTGCAAACTTATGTTCATAAAAAAACCTGCACATGGATGTTTAAAGCAGCTTTATTTGTAATTGCCAAAACTTAGAAACAGCAAAGATTTCCTTCAGTAGATGAATGAGCAAACAAACTGTGGCAAGTCGTAACAGCAGAATGTTATTCAGCTCTAAAGTAAATGAGCTATCAAACCATTAAAGAACACAGAGGAAACTTAAATACATACTACTAAGAGAAAGAAACCAATCCAAAAAGGCTACATGTATGATTCCACATATATGACATCCTGAAAAGGCAAAACTGTAAAGAGAGCAAAAAGATCAGTGGTTGCCAAGAGCTGGAAAAGGCAGTGATATGAAGAGGTGGAGCAAATAGAATTTTCAGGGCAGTGAAAACACTCTGTCTGACGGTGGATCCACATGATTATAAATGGTCCCTGACATAGCACAGCTCAATCTAATAATTTTTCAACTTTATGATGATGTAAAGCAATACACACTCAGTAGAAATTGTACCAAATTTTGAATTTTGGTCTTGTCCCTGAGGCTGGGCAGCAACAGTGAGCACAGCTCCCATTCAGCCATATGATTGAGAAGGCCCTTACGACATTTCTGTACACGTACAATCATTCAGTTTCTCCCTTTCAGTACAAGATTCAATTAATTACATGAAATATTCAACACTTAACTGTAAAACAGGCTTGGTGTTATATGACTTTGCCTAACAGTAGGCTAATGTCAGTGTTCTGAGCATGTTTAAGGTGGACTAGAACATGACGTTCAGTAGGTGTATTAAAAGTATTTTTTTGACTTAGAATATTTCCAGCTTACAATGGGTTTATCTGAACATAACCCCATTGAAAGTCAAGGAAGATTGGAATATATTTGTCCAAATCTATAGAATATACAAGAATGAATCATAAAGTAAAGTATGGGCTTTGGGTGATAATAACTTGTCAATGCAGGCTAATTAATTATAATAAATATTCCAATATGATGAGGGATGTTTACAGTGGTGAAACTGTTCATATATATGGGTACAAAAAGTATATGATAAATCTTTGTACCTTCCACTCAATTTTTCTGTGAATCTAAAACTGTTCTAAATAATGAAGTCTGCTTTTTTAAACTAATGATGATGATTACGGATAATTATCCGTAATTACAAA
>SJYH01001516.1:902982-917630 GCA_006408735.1 Sylvicapra grimmia | reverse complement strand
TCCTGTCATCCCATTCATGTTTGAGAAAGGAGTTTGGCTGTGCTTAAATAAAGACTCTGAAATTTAATAATTCATACATGTAAGAAAGACTAGTCCCAGCATTTGAAATGAGGAAGATCTTACTTGAGGGAAGAAGAAATATAGAAACTTTAGTTGCCCTCTAGATGTGAAAGATATATCTGTCTTCCACTTATATGACTGACTGAGAGGTAAACTCAATGATTGCTCCTCACCTCTGGACATCTACTATTCAGTGTCTACCAGCCCTGGTATCCGGTGTGTCTGGAGATCCATATTGTCTATGGAAACAGCACAGTCAAGGCTGGTGAGGCTTGCAATGTCTCTACTACTTTTAAAGGCCAAGAGTGAACATGTGTACTAATGAGTATGTACGGTCCATAGGAAGACTGCTGCTTTCGGAGAATAATTTTGTAAAGAGGTATGAGAGCCCTTAATTTATTTTCCTTTACTATGAAAAAGTCATAACTACTTCCCCTCTCTCTTTGCCCTGTTTATGCAACACTTTCACTCTTTATTTTCCCGCTTGAATTAAATCTCTATTATCATTTATATATGTATCATTTCATCCTATATTATTGAAAACCTACTATAAGGTAGAAATGGTTTCAAGCATTGAAAAAATAGCAGTCAATATAACAAATTCTCTTTTCTAGAGAAGCTTAAATTCTAGTTGGAGAGACAGACAATAATCATTAAATGAGTAAATAAATATGTGGTAATACTAGTTTCTCATGGAAAGATAGAGTGGGTAAGGGAATAGAAAATAACAGGCAGGGGTGACAGTCAAGGTGAGCCTCTCTGAAGAAGTGACATTGAGCAGGGGCCAAGGGAAAGAGGAGAGAGCCATGCCCACGTATGAAGAGTAACATTCCAGGCAAAGGAAACACGAGGTACGATGAGAAACTGTACAAGAGCTTTCAAAGAATTATTGACTGCACTCTCGAGGGCCATTGACTGATATAAAGATTATTGAAAAAGAAGAAAAGATCATTGGATGAGTAGCTGTGAAAGAAGAAATCGAGGGTTTGCCGTTAGGTGTTTTGAATTCGAAACATCAGAGTGAAGATGTCAAGTAGGCCATTTGATATGCGTTGTATGAAGTCCAGAAGAGATATCTAAAGACATGTCTCATAAAATGAATCATACTATCTCAGGATTAGATGGATCCTTTAAGTATTATCTTCCTTAATGACTTAGATGGTAAAGAATCTGCTTGCCATGCAGGAGAACTGGGTTCGATCCTTGGATCAGGAAGATCCCCTGGAGAAGGGACTGGCAATCCACTCCAGTACTCTTGCCTGGAGAATCCCATGGACAGAGGAGCCTGGTGGGCTATAGTCCAAGGGATTGCAAAGAGTCAGACAAGACTAAGCAACTAACATGTAAGTATTATCTATCCCATACACCTATCAGATGCTTGAATCTCTCTATAATATTCCCATCCATTGATTGTACAGTCTAACTCAAGGCTTTCCAGCAATGGGTAATTCGTTCTCCCTGTGACCACGAAGCAGCCCACTCCATGCCAAGACCATTCTGACCAGCAGAAAATTCTTCTTGACAGTAATAAAAAATCAGGCTCTGTAAATTCTACCCTCCAGTCCTAGCCCCATCCCTTTGATTCCTACAAAAACTGTCTATGCGAAGTAGTATCCAGAAAAACATGGAGAAAGGACTTTCAACTCCTTGTAAGAAAGAACTATTCAACTTTTACAGCTAGTTCTAAATTTAGATATGGCATTTCATAAGGGGATAAAATTATAGCATACAATAACTTAGGGAGAAGTTGGGATATAGATTCCAAGAATTCCTGCACAACTAGATTTCTGAGATCTTTTCTGAGGTTACTGTTCTAACTCTGATAAATTATCTGTTTACAGTATGTCAAGTCAATATATCATAATCTATATTTCATGTTGGTTTGGGAGTATAGATCGTTCTCTATGAAAGTATTGCATGACTGTTCAACAAACCTCAACTCCATCTGTTGAACCCTAGTTTTATCATTGACATATTTTGAAGTCAGAAATATTACCAGCCGTCTGGTCCCCTCTTAGAGACATAATCTTTTTAAGAGCTGTGTTCCAGAAATAGACGTCTGCAGGGAGGGATAAATTCTCCAGCTGGGCTCCTATTTCAAAGTGGTTATTTTTTACAGAAAGTAGGGAGAAGGATTCAGCCTCCTTTGGGGGCACCTTAGGGCCCTTCAAGGGTTAACCTAAATCAAAAATAAACACACTTCAAAATGGACAAATGTAAAAACTTATATAGCAAGTTAGACCTTGCACATTTGCCCTGACCTACTTTAGTTTTATCTCTAAGTTTAAACCTCAGGAGGTTTATGGTTCCTGTCTAAATAACTTGTTCCTTCCATAAATTTAACAATCAGTGGGAATCAAGTGTGAGAATTTCTGTATTTATCCAGAGTTTTGAAAGGTCACCAAACTCAGAAAATAGAATTCTATTTCAAAAGTAATGAAGTAATTGACTTCAAATAAATGCTCCAACCTGCTCATTTTCACAGTACTGTGAAATGCCTCTCCATTCATTTATTTATTCAGCAAACATTTCTAGAGTTTACTGTGACTCGTTACAGAGCCAGGCACTGAGAAATTCATTTTCTAACTCTTTGAAGGAAAAACAGGCTATGGAATAGAAAGATAGTGTTTAAGAAAAAAAAAGAAAGAAACTGTTGGTCTGATAATTACTGGGTATCAGCTTGGAACCATAAAAAGATCATTTCAGTAACTAACCTATGCACTATAATCCAATTGTGGGAACAGAATACATTATTATGAAATAACTTTTCTGTTACTCTCTAACAAATGCAGGATGAGCAAACTCTTCCCAGTGGTTTATGTTCTGAAATATGCTGAGAGTTCTTTTTTCTAACGTCAACATTTTACGCAACACTCACAAGGCACCTGTTGAACTCATTATCTAAAAATGCAAATAAGTATTTACACACACTTGCATCACTACATTTTATTCTGGACTCATAAATCACTCAGTTGGAGAAGTACTTAGCCAGGTGATAAAAATCATTTCACTTTCATTTTATATCTGCATATAATTTCTTCCTCTTTAAGTATAATTTTCGCTGCTGATATGAGGATGGGAGAGAAGGCTTATGGGAATCCTAAGGAAATATTGCTCTCACAGTTTTGAAAGCACAGCGGCTGTTGCAACAGAATTCCTCACCCATTGTACCACCTGAAATCTACAAGGCCTGAGGGAGCTTCACACTGAGTCACAACCCCTTTGGCAAATCAGAATTTCATGTGGTCCCAATAAACCACACCACTGCTCTGTGTGAGGGTAACTTGAGGTTTTTAAACTAGCTCTTTCTGATAGAAAGAGCTAGGGTTTGTTTATCATCTTTATTTTTATCCACAGAGAAAATAGAAACAATGAAAGACAATAGAAAGAATTTAAAGGAGGGTTTTGTTTATCCTGGTACTTCAAAAGAGGAACCTGAAAAAAACCATTTCAAAGGCATCCTTGCCAGAAAGTTCACCTCTGTCCAGAAGGTGGAGGGAACTGGGCCTCTGCGTTCATCCTTGTCAAAATATACTCTCCTGTCAACAGAATCCCCATGAGGCCAGAGACTGAATTATCCTTCCCTGGCCCCCAGCACACCCAATCCACAAAGGGAAGAGGAAGGAATATTAATAATAGCTCTCTGGACTGGGGATTTTTATTTTTAGAGTACCAGAACGCTTTCTTCAAAAGAAATCACACCAGGGAGTCCAAAATGAAAAACAAACAAAATGACAAAAGTAAAGGTGTTTTCTTCAAACAGTTCTATGAAGACTACAAGACCTTCTAGAACTAACACCCAAAAAAGATGTCCTTTTCATTATAGGGGACTGGAATGCAAAATTAGGAAGTCAAGAAAAACCTGGGGTAACAGGAAAATTGGGCCTTGGAGTCCAGAATGAAGCAGGGCAAAGACTAGTAGAGTTTTGCCAAGAGAACGCACTGGTCATAGCAAACAAACTCTTCCAACACAAGAGAAGACTCTAAACATGGACATCACCAGATGGTCAAAACTGAAATCAGACTGATTATATTCTTTTCAGCCAAAAATGGAGAAGCTCTATCAGTCAGCAAAAAAAAAGACCAGTACCTGACTGTGGCTCAGATCATGAGCTCCTCATTGCCAAATTCAGAATTAAATTGAAGAAAGTGGAGAAAACCACTAGACCATTCAGGTATCAGTTCAGTTTAGTTCTGTTCAGTTCAGTCACTCAGTCGTGTCCGACTCTTTGCGACCCCATGAATCACAGCCTGCCAGGCCTCCCTGTTCATCACCATCTCCCAGAGTTCACTCAGACTCACATCCATCGAGTCCATGATGCCATCCAGCCATCTCATGCTCGGTTGTCCCCTTCTCCTCCTGTCCCCAATCCCTCCCAGCATCAGAGTCTTTTCCAGTGAGTCAACTCTTCATATGAGGTGGCCAAAGTACTGGAGTCTCAGCTTTAGCATCATTCCTTCCAAAGAAATCCCAGGGCTGATCTCCTTCAGAATGGACTGGTTGGATCTCCCTGCAGTCCAAGGGACTCTCAAGAGTCTTCTCCAACACCACAGTTCACAAGCATCGATTCTTCAGCACTCAGCTTTCTTCACAGACCAACTNCGTGGCATTAATCCAGAAGACAAGTGGATTTGCTCTCAGTAGCCAAGATATTTGTTTAATTGATAAAAATAACATTAATAAAATATCACTGTAAGGGAATTCAGTAAATATTTGTTTATATTTACATTATAGACACTAATACAATTTTAAATAAAGCCTAATCTTTGCCCTCAAAAATATTATACACTTTTGGTAAAGGCACACACACACACATACATACACACACAAAGACAGAAATGAATCTACCACTTTCAAGGGTAACTGAGAGTTCAACTTTCCAGCTACAGCCACCACTGACCCCTTGGGGAGTGATGTTCACAATCTCCACTGTAGCGTCTCCAAGGGTCCTGGGATTTTTGAGATGCTGGTTAGCCCTCTTGGACCAGTGGATTGGGTACTGAGCAAAGTTTTGTGCAGATGGCTATCTTCTGTCAGATAATCACTAGGAGGTGTGCTGATTGCTGACTATGAGAGGGGACAGCCTCTTCGTCATCTCTGGTTTTCCTTTACTGTCAAGAGCAGCACAACTAACATAACTCTGCTGGCTCTCCAGCCCAATTTTGTAGGAAAGGCATTTCTGTACCTGATAAATTTGGGAAGAACATACTGGGCATGCTCATACCATCTCCCTTTTTCCTCTCCAGAGCAAACCTGCTTACCAAGATGAGCAGTGGGAGCTTCCAATAACATCCCGGGACACCCCTCATCTCCCAGAGCAAGAGCCTGCCCTTCCTCCAGCACTGCCAGCAAGGAGAGAAGGTATGTCTACCTCATCTGGGTTTCTATAACCCATATTCTACATCTTCAACCTAGGATTGGTCAATAATAAGGGTGATACTGTGGTTCTTGTTTGTCACTTCTTGGTTTTATTTCTGACTCTGTTCAGAACCCAGGCATATCCCACCATCCCAAATCCCACCTGTCTGCTTCTCTCCAGGTTATATTCCCTCCATCTCCATCTTATGCTATGACAAACTTAGACAGCATATTAAAAAGCAAAGACATTACTTTGCCGACAAAGGGTCATATAATCAACGCTGTGGTTTTTCCAGGAGTCATGTCTGGATGTGAGAGTTGGACTACAAAGAAAGCCAAGCACCGAAGAATTGATGCTTTTGAACTGTGGTGCTGGAGAAGACTCTTGAGAGTCCCTTGGACTGCAAGGAGATCAAACCAGTCAATCCTAAAGGAAATCAGTCCTAAATATTCATTGCAAGGACTGATGCTGAGGCTGAAGCTCCAGTACTTTGGCCACCTGATGCGAAAAGCTGACTCATTAGAAAAGACCTTGATGCTAACAAAGAATGAAGTCAGGAGAAGGGGACGACAGAGGGTGAGATGGTTGGATGGCATCACTGACTCACTGGACATGAGTCTGAGTAAACTCCAGGAGTTGGTGATGGACAGGGAGGCCAGGCGTGCTGATGGGGTCACAAAGAGTCGGACACGACTGAGCGACTGAACTGATCTCCATCCTGTCCCCCATGCTAGGGGACCCAGCACCGACGAGGAGGATAGCGCAAGTGATGTACAGTCTGCACTGGCATGAGACTGGGCCTTCTCACACAGCTCCCTGATGCTGGTGCCAAATAGTGCTCACTCTAGAGGATGGTCAGATGTGGGCAAGCTCTCTCTGGAGACAGACTCCAGGCTTGTCTGGAACCCTCCAGACCTGGCATATCATCTTGGATCCCATCAGTGTCTACTCCCACTAGACTCTGTTCCCTGCATCTCATCCCACATTCCAGCAAGGGAATCTTAGCTACGAGTTAGTCCCTCTCTAACTCACCGCATCTTTGTCTATTATGTCTCCACGGGTCCTCCTATCTCTGTGATGCCCAGGCTTTGAAATCAAAGGTCAACCATCACTTCTTTTTTGTCTCTGTGTCTCCTCTACCACCCCTTCCCTGAACAAAAGATCCTTAAGCTGGCTGAGTAGGGTAAAGGCCAAGGGGTAAGAATAGAGATGGGAAACAGAAAGCTTATTCAAAAGTATTATTCCAGGGGCTTTCCTGCTGGCTCCCTTGCCAATGCAGGAGACTCGGGCTCACCCCCTGATCTGGGAAGATACCACGTACCACAGAGCAACTAAGTCTGTACACCACAACTACCGAGCCTGTGCTCTAGGGCTGGGGAGTCAGGACTACTAAGCCCATGCAACCACAACTACCAAGCCTGTGCTCTAGGGCCGGGGAGTCAGGGCTACCAAGCCCATGCACCGCAACTACCGAGCCTGTGCTCTAGGGCCGGGGAGTCAGGGCTACCAAGCCCATGCACCGCAACTACCAAGCCTGCACTCTAGGGCCGGGGAGTCAGGACTACCAAGCCCGTGTGCTGCAACTCCCGAAGCCCTAGAGTCCGTGCCCTGTAGCCAGAGAAGGTCCTGCCTGAGAAACCTGGGCACTTCAACTAGACAGCAGCCAACACAGCAACGAAGACTCCGCACAGTCAAAGATAAATACAATTACTAAAACATGCACATATCCTTCCACTCCCCAGGTGACTAAGCAACTACAACTTGATGACAACAACAGGAGGAGGCAGCACAGACGACTACAGGGATACAAACCAAGGCCAGATAATACAGCCAGCTTTGGAGAAGACATTAAGAAAAGCTTTCAGGTAAAGAGTACTACATGTCAAGGCTTGAAATTGTCAGAACAGAATCTGAGATCTTGCAAAGTGTGTGTATTTGTGTGTGTGTTTGTGCTGTAGTGATTTTTAACTTTAGGTTCTTTGTTTACTTTTGGTTTTGGAAAATTCCAACACAAATGCAGAAGAAGAGTACCGTGAATCCCCCGTACCAAGTGCATGACTAATTTGCACTAATTATCAGCTCATGGCCAATCTTCTTTCATTTAAACCACCCATCTCCCCCTGCCCAAATTATGTTGCAGCAAATTCTAGACATTAAAGTCTTCCCTGGTGGCTCAGTTGATAAAGAATCCACTTGTAAAGCAGGAGACTCGGGTTCAATCCTTGGGTCAGGAAGATCCCTTGGAGAAAGGAATGGCAACTATTCTTGCCTGGGAAAGCCCATGGACAGAGGAGCCTGGTGGGCTCCATGGAGTCGTAAGAGTTGGACATAACTTAGCAACTAAACCACCACTACCACTATACATTAAAAGGTAAGGACTTATAACATTCAATCTTAATGCATGTTAAAATCACTGATATTTCTTTAATATTATTATATAATCAGTCAGCATTCAGAGTTATCCAACTATATCCATTTAAAAAAACACAGTTGGTGTCTTTAAATCAGATTCCAAACAAGGAGGTTCATAATGTTTCTGTATGATATTCACGGTAAGTCTCTTTTCATTTGCAGCTTCCTTCTCTTTTTTTTCTTGGCAATTTTTTTGTCAAAGAAACCAGATTGTTTGTCCCATAGAGTTTTTCACATTCTGGATTTTGGTGAATAAATTCTTGTGGTGTCTTTTTATACATCTCTTTATCCCCTTTATTCACTATAAACTGTTAGTTAGACCTAAAGCTTGATCTAATAAGACTGATTCTTTTTGACCAAAAATACATCATGGGTGATATTATAAACTTCCAATAGGAGTCACATAATTTTCTATCGCCCCTCTGTGATGTTAACCACTGAAGGTGATTACCTAGAGTTATAACTCCATTAGAGGTTTTTGTCAGTATTTTAATGGTTTACAGAATTCATATTCCTCTGTGATGTGAGGCAGGGTATTCTGTACTGTCATACAATTTCTAACACTATGGGGCTTGAGTCAATAGAGTAAAGAAGAGAAGTCCCAACAGCTTCACCAACTACTCTAAAAATAACACTGGCAAATCTTATTTGACAGTAAGATTATGATGCTCAAAGACTGATGCTTACATTGAAGCTAGATTTAAATGCAGTTTCCAGAGCAATTCTATGAAGAAACAGAGAATTCTGATTTTACTTCCTCTCCACTTAACTTTTCAACCCCACTCCCTTAGATCCGCTAAATAAAAATTAAAAAACAATTTATTCTTTTTGTGTCAATTCCCATTTCTTCCGCTATGGACAGATTTCCCTCCCTCCAGTTGAAATTCTCCGTCATAAATTTAAAAGTCAGTTGGATTTATTTACAGACAGTCCTGTCAAGGATAAAAAAAAATCACTACAAATTAAAAGCCTAGGTGGTACTAAGAAACACAGGCAGCATGTATTTCCATACCCAGGACATCTGCAAGCAGTTAAGGTGTTGTAATAATTCTCTTCCTTTGTGCATCTATCGCTAAGCCACCTGTTAAGTTTTCAGTGCTATTCACTTCACAATGCAGACTGAGAATCTACACCAAGTAAAGAACTGCTCCCAAGACTAACTCTTTTAAAATAAGGCAAGGCTAGATTAATTTCTTATCTAACAAACAGTAATTAAAAGCAATGTTTATTTCACATCTGTTTCATAGACCCCAATCAATCCTACGAAAAGTATTCTTATTTTCCTATATACTTAATTGAAGACAAAAATTCAAATGAAATAATCATACATTTTTAATCACCCAAGGAACATTAGGGTGAGTAATGGGGGAGGGTGGTTTGGCAATCATGAAAACAACAGATTTGCCTGTCATAAATATGAACACCATATGAGGTGCCTAAACTCACAGCTTGGCATTATGTTACAAACCACCATTGAACTTANCCACTACCACTATACATTAAAAGGTAAGGACTTATAACATTCAATCTTAATGCATGTTAAAATCACTGATATTTCTTTAATATTATTATATAATCAGTCAGCATTCAGAGTTATCCAACTATATCCATTTAAAAAAACACAGTTGGTGTCTTTAAATCAGATTCCAAACAAGGAGGTTCATAATGTTTCTGTATGATATTCACGGTAAGTCTCTTTTCATTTGCAGCTTCCTTCTCTTTTTTTTCTTGGCAATTTTTTTGTCAAAGAAACCAGATTGTTTGTCCCATAGAGTTTTTCACATTCTGGATTTTGGTGAATAAATTCTTGTGGTGTCTTTTTATACATCTCTTTATCCCCTTTATTCACTATAAACTGTTAGTTAGACCTAAAGCTTGATCTAATAAGACTGATTCTTTTTGACCAAAAATACATCATGGGTGATATTATAAACTTCCAATAGGAGTCACATAATTTTCTATCGCCCCTCTGTGATGTTAACCACTGAAGGTGATTACCTAGAGTTATAACTCCATTAGAGGTTTTTGTCAGTATTTTAATGGTTTACAGAATTCATATTCCTCTGTGATGTGAGGCAGGGTATTCTGTACTGTCATACAATTTCTAACACTATGGGGCTTGAGTCAATAGAGTAAAGAAGAGAAGTCCCAACAGCTTCACCAACTACTCTAAAAATAACACTGGCAAATCTTATTTGACAGTAAGATTATGATGCTCAAAGACTGATGCTTACATTGAAGCTAGATTTAAATGCAGTTTCCAGAGCAATTCTATGAAGAAACAGAGAATTCTGATTTTACTTCCTCTCCACTTAACTTTTCAACCCCACTCCCTTAGATCCGCTAAATAAAAATTAAAAAACAATTTATTCTTTTTGTGTCAATTCCCATTTCTTCCGCTATGGACAGATTTCCCTCCCTCCAGTTGAAATTCTCCGTCATAAATTTAAAAGTCAGTTGGATTTATTTACAGACAGTCCTGTCAAGGATAAAAAAAAATCACTACAAATTAAAAGCCTAGGTGGTACTAAGAAACACAGGCAGCATGTATTTCCATACCCAGGACATCTGCAAGCAGTTAAGGTGTTGTAATAATTCTCTTCCTTTGTGCATCTATCGCTAAGCCACCTGTTAAGTTTTCAGTGCTATTCACTTCACAATGCAGACTGAGAATCTACACCAAGTAAAGAACTGCTCCCAAGACTAACTCTTTTAAAATAAGGCAAGGCTAGATTAATTTCTTATCTAACAAACAGTAATTAAAAGCAATGTTTATTTCACATCTGTTTCATAGACCCCAATCAATCCTACGAAAAGTATTCTTATTTTCCTATATACTTAATTGAAGACAAAAATTCAAATGAAATAATCATACATTTTTAATCACCCAAGGAACATTAGGGTGAGTAATGGGGGAGGGTGGTTTGGCAATCATGAAAACAACAGATTTGCCTGTCATAAATATGAACACCATATGAGGTGCCTAAACTCACAGCTTGGCATTATGTTACAAACCACCATTGAACTTACAATATGTCACATTTCAAAGAAGCCCAGATATATTTTCGAGTGCAATCTTTAACACTTTGAATTCCCTTTGATGTCAGTTAAGTCTTGTGCCTGTTCTGAATAGTCTTAATTAAAAATACAAATCATTACAGCTCTTCATTTCAGAAATGGTCATAAAAAGTAGTACTGTGCATGGTCACTAACTTGTGGTTTATATCCTGCCCTACTCCTGATGGGTGTAAGAAAGCTCCTAAAGATACATATAATAAAGTGAGAGAAAAAAGAAACGAAGAGAAAGCAAAGAAGACGTAGAACAGAGCTGGGAATGAAGCTAGTTCATGAAAAGTGTGCTTGTATGCTTCTAAAAAAGGGCAATCCTCATGCATAAAGAGACTTTTCTAAGATTCAAGGATATCACTGAATAAAGCCAAATGGGACTGACTTCGTGAGGACATTACTACTGAGGTCTTCATTGTGCGGTAAATTTCTCCCAGCCTATCATCAGTTGTATGACTTTAAAACTTTTAGCTTAAAAAACAAATAAGTCTTTAGGTGAAGCACACAAAAGAAAGCCATAATTGTATCCAGTTCAGATCAATTCCTCCAAATTTCTCTAGAAATATATGACTCTTATCCTGTAGCAGTATAACTATACAAAGGTCATATAACTAACAAAACTCATAGGATGCCCTTTGAGCCTTTTGTAAAAACTTAACAGACACGAGTGTTAGTTGCTCAGTCATGTCCAACTCTTTGCGATCCCATGGACTGTAGCCCGCCAGTCCCCTCTGTCCGTGGAAGTTCAATCAGATAGAATTCTGAGACCAGACGGGGGAGTTCTCATGCCCCAGGAAGACAGCAGAGCCCAATGGGAAGAAGACAGACTCCCCTCCCGACAAGGACTCAGCCAATAAGAATTCATGGACGTTTTGCTTACTATAGCTCTCCAAACTTCCTTGTCCCTTCTATATAAGTGGCCTCTTTCCCTTGCAACTGGCTCTCCATAGTTACAGACCTTGAGTTGTAATTTTCTGCTGACGCTGAATGTACCTATCTTTGTTGGAGAAATATCTGGTTGTTTTAGTTCAACACTTTCTAAACCTTCTAAAGAATTTCTAAAAATCAGAGTCTAGACTATTTAAACCATTTTCTCCTGATTTCGGCATGGAAAATTTTTACACTGCAGTCTAACTCCAGCCAGTCTTGTAAAGAGTACTCTCTAAACCCTCCTACACGTTGGTGGGGATGTAAATTAGTGCAGCCACAATGGAAGATAGTATAGAGGTTCCTTAAAAAATTAAAAATAGACTTACCATATGATTCAGCAATCCCAGTCTTGTGGACATATTCAGAGAAAACTCTAATTCAAAAAGATACACCTCCCAATGTTCTTCAGTTCAGTTCAGTTCAGTCGCTCAGTCGTGTCCGACTCTTTGCGACCCCATGAATCGCAGCACGCCAGGCCTCTCTGTTCATTACCATCTCTCGGAGTTCACTCAGACTCACATCCATCGAGTCAGTGATGCCATCCAGCCATCTCATCCTCGGTCGTCCCCTTCTCCTCCTGCCCCCAATCCCTCCCAGCATCAGAGTCTTTTCCAATGAGTCAACTCTTCGCATGAGGTGGCCAAAGTACTGGAGTTTCAGCTTTAGCATCATTCCTTCCAAAGAAATCCCAGGGCTGATCTCCTTCAAAATGGACTGGTTGGATCTCCTTGCAGTCCAAGGGACTCTCAAGAGTCTTCTCCAACACCACAGTTCAAAAGCATCAATTCTTCGGCGATCAGCCTTCTTCACAGTCCAACTCTCACATCCATACATGACCACAGGAAAAACCATAGCCTTGACTAAACGGACCTTAGTCGGCAAAGTAATGTCTCTGCTTTTGAAAATGCTATCTAGGTTGGACATAACTTTTCTTCCAAGGAGTAAGCGTCTTTTAATTTCATGGCTGCAGTCACCATCAGCAGTGATTTTGGAGCCTAAAAAAATAAAGTCTGGCACTGTTTCCACTGTTTCCCCATCTATTTCCCATGAAGTGATGGGACCAGATGCCATGATCTTCGTTTTCTGAATGTTGAGCTTTAAGCCAACTTTTTCGCTCTCCTCTTTCACTTTCATCAAGAGGCTTTTTAGCTCCTCTTCACTTTCTGCCATAAGGGTGGTGTCATCTGCATATCTGAGGTTATTGATATTTCTCCCGGCAATCTTGATTCCAGCTTGTGTTTCCTCCAGTCCAGCATTTCTCATGATGTACTCTGCATATAAGTTAAATAAGCAGGGTGACAATATACAGCCTTGACGTACTCCTTTTCCTATTTTCTTAGCAGCACTATATACAATAGCCAAGATATGAAAGCAACCCAAATGTCCATCAAAAGATAAATGGATAAAGGAGATACAGCATGTATAACGGAATACTACTCAGTCATAAAAAAGAATGAAATAAAGCCATTTCCAGCAACATGAATGGACCTGCAAATGATCATACTAAATGAAATCAGAAAGAGAAAGACAAATACCAAATGATATGATATTATGTGGAATCTAAAATATGATACAAATGACTTATTTGAAAAACAGAAACAGACTCATAGACATGAAAAACAAACTTATAGTTACCAAAGTTTTAGGGGGAAGGGATAAATTAGGAGTTTGGGATTAGCAGATACAAACTACTATATATCAGAAACAAGATCTTACTACATAGCCCAGGGAACTATACTCTATCTTGTAATAAACTGTAATGGAAAAGAATCTGAATCATTTTGCTGTATACCAGAAACTGACATTGTAAATCATCAATCAACGTTGTAAATCAAATATACTTCAGTGTTGTTTGTTTTTTTTAAAAAAAAGGATTCTTCCTAAAGCCTCACATGCTTATGCTTTTGGCAGCTGAAAAGTCATTCATCCATTTGTTTTTTATTTATTCATAAATTCATCAATTTAATAGATATTTATTGAGCAATTTCTATGTTCCAGGGCTTTCCAGGTGGCTCAGATGGTAAAGAATTTGCCTGCAATGCAACAGACCAAGGTTCAATCCCTGGTTCGGGAAGATCACCTGAAGGGCATGGCAACCCACTTCAGTATTCTTGCCTGGAGAATTCCACGGACAGAGGAGCCTGATGGGCTACAGTCCATGGGGTCACAAAGAGTCGGACACGACTGAGTGACTGACACTTTCACTTTCTATGTTGCAGAAGTGGCACTAGGCAAAGCAAAGAAGGATTGAACAGGATTTTTTCTGTCTTTAAGGAGCATGGCAGACATGAGACCTGATCCCAACCCCCTTTCTTTGGATTCCCCTCTCCTATGAAGTTTCTTAGCTCCCAGGCTTCCTGAAGTTTGGTGTTGCCATTTGATATAGTTTAACAACATATACAAAAATATTTGCTCAAATTCTATGAAAGCTTTCTTGATGAGACGAAAGACTTAACTGAGCAGAGACTTTGGCTCTGCAAAAGGATCAGCTGCTAAACCAAGGCCAACAGCTGGTTTCTTTTATCTTGACATTCTGTATGTAAGAAAACAACTTCTTTTTAAGCCACTCAGAGTCAAATTTTCTGCCTCATGCAGCCTAAAGCATTCCTAACTAAATCAAGGCTCATAGTCTATCTGAATATTAGACACAGATAACCATAAAATATAAGACTCAGTTCAGTTCAGTTCAGTCGCTCAGTCGTGTCCGACTCTTTGCGACCCCATGAATTGCAGCACGCCACGCCTCCCTGTCCATCACCAACTTCCGGAGTTGACTCAGACTCACATCCATAGAGTCCGTGATGCCATCCAGCCATCTCA
>SJYH01001516.1:885717-902245 GCA_006408735.1 Sylvicapra grimmia | reverse complement strand
AAAAAAAAAAAAAGCTATTGGAGATAACAGAGTAGGAAGAGATGAATCGGGGGGAAATGGGGAGGAAGAGAAAAAAGGGGCAATTTTTGCTTTTGAGTGTATTTGTCCCAGCAAACCTGCTTTAGAAATAGTTTGAGGCAATGCTTCAATCAAACTTTAGATAACGGAACAGTCAATCTGCTGGATGGGGGCTGGGACATTAGGAAGAGAACGAAATGAGGAAGAACTAATAATTTTGGCCAGGATTGGGGTAGCGGCACTGTGAACTGTAACTCAGGGGAGAAGAGAATTTTTAGGAAGTTTTGATCGATGTTGAATAAGGAGACTGCACCTTTCTTTTTTAGACACACACAATGATTTGTGTTATTTCTTAGGGCTTTTGGAAATGGATGTATCTCCTATTAAATGGAACACTACACAAAGTAGAAACTGTAGGTGACTTAATAAGGGCCAGAATATTCAAGTTTCACACGCAGTATCATGTTTAATCATTACAACTACTCTATGAAAGAGCTTGTTTGAGAGTCCCCTGGACTGCAAGGAGATCCAACCAGTCCATTCTGAAGGAGATCAACCCTGGGATTTCTTTGGAAGGAATGATGCTAANTTAGGAAGTTTTGATCGATGTTGAATAAGGAGACTGCACCTTTCTTTTTTAGACACACACAATGATTTGTGTTATTTCTTAGGGCTTTTGGAAATGGATGTATCTCCTATTAAATGGAACACTACACAAAGTAGAAACTGTAGGTGACTTAATAAGGGCCAGAATATTCAAGTTTCACACGCAGTATCATGTTTAATCATTACAACTACTCTATGAAAGAGCTTGTTTGAGAGTCCCCTGGACTGCAAGGAGATCCAACCAGTCCATTCTGAAGGAGATCAACCCTGGGATTTCTTTGGAAGGAATGATGCTAAAGCTGAAACTCCAGTACTTTGGCCACCTCATGCGAAGAGTTGACTCACTGGAAAAGCCTCTGATGCTGGGAGGGATTGTGGGCAGGAGGAGAAGGGGACGACCGAGGATGAGATGGCTGGATGGCATCACGGACTCGATGGACGTGAGTCTGAGTGACCTCCAGGAGATGGTGATGAACAGGGAGGCCTGGCGTGCTGCGATTCATGGGGTTGCAAAGAATCGGACACGACTGAGCGACTGAACTGAACTGAACTGATGAGGAATTACGGCTCAAAGGACTGAAATTTTTGCCTCAAGTCTTATCTTTGAAAAGTTGCATAGTGAAGATTGAATGTTTGCCTGTTTCCAAAATCCTCTCTCTTTCCACTGTATTTTGTGGTTGTACCCTGTGGGGGAGGAAGGGGAAGAGTGGAGAAAAATAGGAAGAAGGTAGATACAAACAAGGCTGAGAGAAAAAATTCCTTAGACAGGAATTTCCCTGAAATTCCATAACAGATAACCAGAAGCCAAAAGGAAGGTTTGTTGCTCAATATAGGGAAGGGAAAAACACACACACACACACAGTTTTTTGTTAGGTGAAAGGAAGCTATATCACTGACTATCTGGGTGACCTTAGAGGATGTACTTAACATCTCTGGCTCATTTGCAGAAACATAGATGGACCCAGAGATTGTCATACTAAGTGAAGTAGGTCAGACAGAGAAAAACAAACAGCATGTGATATCACTTATCTGTGGAATCTAAAAAATGATACCTATGAGCTTATTTATAAAGCAGAAATAGACTCACAGAAAACAAATGTTTGGTTACCAAGGAGGGAAGGGGGAGAATGAATTGGAGATTTAGGATTAACAGATACACACTGTTACACATAAAACAGATAAACAAGAACCTACTGTATAGCACAGGGAACTGTATTGAATATCTTGGGATAGCCTATAATTGAAAACAATTTGAGAATCATTTTGCCTGAAATATTGTAAATCAACTGTATTTTAAAAATCAAAACAAAAATCTCTGGCTCTCAGTTTTCTCATCTGTAAGACAAATTTCTCATCTCTAAGCCCACTTTCAGAACTGCACTCAATATGTCAGCAAATTTGGAAAACTCCTCAGTGGCCACAGGACTGGAAAATCTCAGTTTTCATTCCAATCCCAAAGAAGGGCAATGCCAAAGAATGTTCAGCTACCAGACAATTGTATTCATTTTGCATGCTAGTAAGATTATGCTTAAAATCCTTCCAACTAGATTACATGAACCAAGAACTTCCAGATGTACAAGTTGGGTTTAGAAAAGACAGAGAAATGAGAGATCAAATTGCCAAAATTCACTGATCATAGGGAAAGCAAGGGAATTCCAGAAACACATCTACTTCTACTTCACTGACCACACTAAAGCCTTTGACTGTGTGAATCACAACACTGTGGAGAATTCTTAAAGATATGGTAATACCAGACCACCTTGCCTGTCTCCTGAGAAACCTGTATGCAGGTCAAGAAGCAACATTTAGAACATTATACAAAACAATACACTGGTTCCAAATTGGGAAAGGAGTATGTCAAGGCTGTATATTGTCACCCTGCTTATTCTACTTATATGCAATGTAGATCCGGAGAAGGCAATGGCACCCCACTCCAGTACTCTTGCCTGGAAAATCCCATGGATGGAGGAGCCTGGTAGGCTGCAGTCCATGGGGTCGCTGAGAGTCGGGCATGACTGAAGTGACTTAGCAGATGCAATGTAGATCATGCAAAATGCCAGGCCGGATGAAGCACCAGCTGAAATCAAAATTTCTGGGAGAAATATCAATAACCTCAGATGTGCAAATGATACCACTCTAATGGCAGAAAGTGACAAGGAACTCCAGAACCTCTTGATGAAGGTGAAAGAGGAGAGTGAAAAAGCTGGCTTAAAACTCAACATTCAAAAAACTAAGAAAAAGGCCTCTGGTCCCATCACTTCATGGCAAATAGAAGGGGAAAAAGTGGAAGCAGTGATAGATATGCTTTACCTGGCCTCCAAAATCACTGTGGATGGTGACTATCGCCATGAAATTGAAAGACACTTGCTTCTTGGAAGAAAGCTATGACAAACCCAGGCAGCATATTAAAAAGCAGAGACATTACTTTGCCAACAAAGGTCCATCTAGTCAAAGCTATGGTTTTCCCATTAGTCATGTATGGATGTGAAAGTTGGACTATAAAGAAAGCTGAGCACCAAAGAATTGATGCTTTTGAACTGTGGTGTTGGAGAAGACCCTTGAGAGTCCCTTGGACTGCAAGATCCAGCCAGTCCATCCTAAAGAAAATGAATCCTGAATATTCTTTGGAAGGACTGATGCTGAAGCTGAAGTTCCAACGCTGGCCACCTGAGGCAAAGAACTGACTCATTGGAAAAGACCTTGATACTGGGAAAGACTGAAGACAAAACAAGAAGGAGGCAGCAGGGAGACAGTTGGATGGCATCACCAACTCAATGGGCACGAGTCTGAGCAAACTCAGGGAGATAACGGAGGACAGGGGAACCTGGTGTGCTGCAGTTCATGGGGGTCACAAAGAATTGGACAAGACTTAGTGACTGAATAACAACAACAACAACAACAACAAGTACTTTGCTATAGGGCCTGTGGTGTTGTAAGTTTTACAACTGTTAACTATTGCTTTCACCACAATTTCTCTCTTTCCTGGTTCCAGTCACTACTCAACTGCAAGTGAGAATGTATCATTGTATTCCTCTTCTGTTCTTAAAGAAAATTAGTTTCTAAAAAGTCAAGAAAGGAATCAGAGGTGCCTACAAGCAATGGAAAAAAGTAATATCAGAAGAACAGTCTGCAATATGAGTGATCCTGGACCAACACCAAGATCAGCAGGACCTCACTTCAAGGCTGCTAAACACCCTTCACACCATTCTTATATGGAGCAAGGCTTCTGGAATGTCAAAGTCGCCAGTCTTCTGTTGCTGTAATGGGAGTTTTCATGGAGGGGGACTAAAAGCAAAACCAGAAGGTCACAAAGGAAGGGGCCTCCCACTCTTTAAGAAAGATGAGATCAGATCATTTATTCCTTGATGTTAAAAATACACTGAGTGAACTCAAGCTTTTGAAAAGCAAATGGACATGCCATAATTTTTTTGCCTGCTGTTAGACCTGAAACATTTCCCTAAAAATTTCTAAGGTGAATTTCCTAAAATGTCTACAGTTTCTCCCCCCTCCAAAAATGACTATTCTTGTAGCAGTTATAAAGAAACCCTTTGTTGGAATCCTAGGAATTATTTCTTAAAACTTTAATATAGTTACAGTTAATGGTTTACAAACTGTTGAATAGCTAGAGCTAGACCAAAGATGTCTACTAAGCAAGCAGAGACCCAGGAGGGTGAAGAGCTGAAGCCAGGTGGGTGGCTCCATCTGTACCAGGCTGGGGAAAGAGCCCTAATAAGATAACTCAAGCCTGAGAGAAAATGCTTTGTGAGTGAACTAGAGACCCAAAGCAATTTTGCAGTAGGAAATCCCTGAGAATAAGAACAGGCTATTGACTGAGTGCTTCTGGGTTCTAAATAAGACTAGTAGGGAGCAGACCACCCAATGGTGGAAAAAGACACAACTGGCCTTATACAACTTTAATCTGTTCCACCTCTAAACCAATGCCTGGTCTTTCAATTTTCTTGTGTCCCTTGGTTTCAGTCTCTGAGTTTGGGACGTAGTGTGAACACAGCATTTTATTAATGTACAAGTACTTTAGATTTCAGATACATAACTTCAGAGCTTGGAAGGATTTAGGGGGCTTGAGAGTCCCTTGGACTGCAAGGAGATCCAACGAGTCCATTCTGAAGGAGATCAGCCCTGGGATTTCTCTGGAAGGAATGATGCTAAAGCTGAAACTCTAGTACTTGGGCCACCTCATGTGAAGAGTTGACTCCTTGGAAAAGACTCTGATGCTGGGAGGGATTGGGGGCAGGAGGAGAAGGGGACGACCGAGGATGAGATGGCTGGATGGCATCACTGACTCGATGGACGTGAGTCTGAGTGAACTCCGGGAGTTGGTGATGGACAGGGAGGCCTGGCGTGCTGCGATTCATGGGGTCGCAAAGAGTCGGACCCGACTGAGCGACTGAACTGAACTGAACTGATCTGGTCCAGACTGGATCAACAGTCTCCTCATTTGGATGCTACCAACACAGCAAGGCAAAAACCAGGAGTGCCATCCTCAGGCTATGGAACAGTTGTAGAACTGGGAAAACTGGATGAAAGGGAAAGTAAAAGGCAGGGAAGGGAGAGAAAGAACAATGGAATAGAAACACACAGCAGGGAGTGGCAGCTATAATTTTCCTGATCTTGTCATAGCAACTGTGACTCAGAGTCTGGTCTTCTCCCAGACTAGACTTTTCCTAAGCCCCTCCATATGCGACTGGACAGGAGAGATAGGAAGGAAAAGCAGTGGCTGGAGGGAACCTCAGCCTGCCCTTTTGTGAGCCCTGCTCTCCCAACCAGCGCTTTGGTGATCGCATGCATCAGTCACTCTGTTCTGTCTAACTCTTTTGCACCTCTGTAGACTGTAGCCCACCAGGCTCCTCTGTCCATGGGATTCTCCGGGCAAGAAGACTGGAATGTGTTGCCATCTCCTCCTCCAGGGGAGCTTCCTGACCCAAGGATCGAAACCTGCATCTCCTATAACTCCTGCATGGGCAGGCAGATTCTTTACCACTGAGCTATCTGGACAGGCAACCAAATCCACCCAGACTCTCAGCTTAGGCAAGTGGAACATGAGTTCCTCCCATACTCCACCATTATCTCCTAAATGACCCAAGAGAATTATCATTTACTTAGTATTTTACAGTTTGAAAAGCAATCAAGTTTCACGGTTAAGGCTTTGAAGTCAGCCTGAGATCAAGTCTTATCTCTTACTGGCTGTATGACACAGAGGTGAAAGTTAGTACATTCATTCAGCCAATATTTACTGAGCCATAATTTGCCAGCTAAAGATAAAGCCACAAACACAACAGAAGTCCCTCCTTATCTCAGGGAACTCATGAGCTAGTTGGGGAGAGAGAATGAACAAGAAAGTAACCAGAAGAATCTTAGACTATGATAAGTGCTAAGAGGGAAAGTATAAGCAGAGGAGGGAGATAAAAAGTCCTGAGGGTACAAGGCTGTCATTTTAGATAAGGTGAGTGAGGAGAAGGTGGTTTTTGAGAAAAGAATGTGAAGGAGCCCATGGTGATGATTGGCAGAGAAATATTCAGGCAGAGGAAGGAGCCAGCAGGATGGCTCCTAAGGTGGGAGGATGAGAGGGTGCAAGGAAGCAGTGTAACCAATGGGAATAAGCAAGATAAAGAGAGGCAAGCCAGTCACCAGGACCTCACATACAGGGTAGATTTGGGCTTTTGCTCTGGGCAAGATGGGAAGCCACCAGAAGATTCTGAGCAGAGGAAGGACCACATCTAAATCAAGTTTTAACAGGATCACTTTGCCTGTGGTGTTCTAGAATAGACTGAGCAGAAAGAAGGGGGAAAGAAAGGGAGGTCATTCAATCTATTGCTATATTCCAAGCAAGAGAGATGATGGCTTATATTAATCAACATCTCCATGTGTCTTCTTCCTCATCTATTAACTAGCATAGCAACATGCACTGTAGTCCATGAGATGCTGCACTTATATAGCACACTCATATAGTGACAGATATAGCAAACCCTCAAATATTTGCTCTTACGTGGTCTTCAAATTTCTCAATGAACCCCATTTTATGGAGACAGAAACTGAAGCCATGGAAATTGAAATGACTCCACTCAATATCTGGAAAGGGTTATAGGCAGAACTTGAACATGAGACTAAATCAACATGCTGCTGATTTAAGGAAAGAAACTCTCTCAGTTTCATTCTAGCCAATGTTTCCTCTGACTCATTCTTCACATCAACAGGTCTGGTCCTGAGCTAACCCTGGACCACAGAATAAGTAAGTCTGATGGATGGAAAGAGATGGGGGATTGTTCAGAGCATAGGGCATTCCTAGTTAGAGCAGGCCCACCCTGAGAATTTAGGGAGGATAAACAAGAGATACCTTAGGAAGAATGTAAAAGAAAAATAGAAGAGGAAGCATGGGCATGCAGGAAAAGCAAAAGAAGAAAAAAAAAGTCCTACAGAGACAGAAGATTGAATCCTGAGAAAATTTTACTTTCTTCAGAATCTTATTCAGGCTGGCCATGCACTCTCTCTTTAGACCTTGTAATTTTCTTGAATGACTTTGTTTGGACCTGCTTCAAGTTTTCCTCATCTGTCTTTAGCATCAATAAATTGCAGAGAGCTAGGGTGGGGCAGGAAGGGAAAGGATGAGAGTTTGGGATTGACATGTACACACCACTATATTTAAAACAGATAACCAACAAGGACCTACAGAATAGTACAGGGAGTGCTACTCAATATTCCATAATAACCTAAATGGGGAAAGAATTTGAAAAAGCATAGATACACGTGGCTATATAACATGTGGATGAACCACTTTCCTGTACACCTGAAACACAGCATAATTAACTATGTTCCAAAATAAAAAATGTTTTATACAAAAAAATACAGAGAAGAAAATCCCTGATGGTCCAATAGTTAAGATTTTGTCTTCCCATGCAAAGGGTGAGGGTTCAATCTCAGGGAGCTATATGCCAGGTAGCAAAAACAAAAAAACATAAAACAGAAGCAATATTGTAACCAGTTCAAAAAAAACATTTAAAAACAGTCTCCAATGAAAAACAAATCTTAAAAAAAATGCAGACAACAAAATGTACTAAGAACCCATTACAGGGGCTGAAGAAATACAGAGGAAAATATATCTAAATGAAGGCCAATTGAAGAGCAAGACCATTGTAATCAGGAGCCAATTAAAAATGCAGAGTGGTTTCTCCTTGGGATGAGCTATTCACGTTACTTTTATTTCAGCAACAGGAGGCATTCTTTTCCTTTCAAATCTCTCTTTCTTCAAAGGAAAGAGGTCACCTGTTCTTTTGCTTTAATTGATCAAAAAAAAAAAAAATTAGCCTGACAAAAATATTCTTAATATAAACGAGCCATCTTCTGTTGTGAAATACCACAATTTTGATTTCTGTCAGCACCTATAGTATAGTGTCTTCACCCAGAAGTGTGCACCCTCTGCTTCATTAGAAAGCTTAATATGTGCTTATGTTCATTAACAAAGGTAATCCTGGTTTAATTAGCATCCAAATTTATAGATCCTCTTTTGTAGAGATAAGCCCTCAAAAATTAATAAAAATGTCTAATTTATGCAAATCGCCTTAATCAGATTTGTCATTAATTTTATGTGCATGAAGTTCCTATTTAGAAAATGAAGAGAGCTTGGTTAAGGCCAGAACACACGCAAATCCAAGCTAGAGAAAAGAAATTTTCATTCCTAATAAAAATGTGGACAATAGAGGGGCTGCCCACAGGGATGAGACCTTTTATTAATTTGATAACATAAGAGGTTAACAAGGCCATCTTCAAGTTATTTCTTCTCTGGTTAAATTGAATCTGAAAGACAGAGTCAGATACCTGAGGTGAGGTGAGGTGAGGTGAGGTCGCTCAGTCGTGTCCGACTCTTTGCAACCCCGTGGACTATAACCTACTAGGCTTCTCCGTCCATGGGATTCTCCAGGCAAGAATACTGGAGTGGATTGCCTGGGGGTTGTAAAAACACTGAAAGTGAAAGTGAAGTCGCTCAGTCGTGTCCGACTCTTTGTGACCCCATGGACTGTAGCCTACCAGGCTCCTCTGTCCATGGGATTTTCCAGGCAATAGTTTTGGAGTGGGGTGCCATTGCCTTCTCCAGGGGANGAGTTTGGGATTGACATGTACACACCACTATATTTAAAACAGATAACCAACAAGGACCTACAGAATAGTACAGGGAGTGCTACTCAATATTCCATAATAACCTAAATGGGGAAAGAATTTGAAAAAGCATAGATACACGTGGCTATATAACATGTGGATGAACCACTTTCCTGTACACCTGAAACACAGCATAATTAACTATGTTCCAAAATAAAAAATGTTTTATACAAAAAAATACAGAGAAGAAAATCCCTGATGGTCCAATAGTTAAGATTTTGTCTTCCCATGCAAAGGGTGAGGGTTCAATCTCAGGGAGCTATATGCCAGGTAGCAAAAACAAAAAAACATAAAACAGAAGCAATATTGTAACCAGTTCAAAAAAAACATTTAAAAACAGTCTCCAATGAAAAACAAATCTTAAAAAAAATGCAGACAACAAAATGTACTAAGAACCCATTACAGGGGCTGAAGAAATACAGAGGAAAATATATCTAAATGAAGGCCAATTGAAGAGCAAGACCATTGTAATCAGGAGCCAATTAAAAATGCAGAGTGGTTTCTCCTTGGGATGAGCTATTCACGTTACTTTTATTTCAGCAACAGGAGGCATTCTTTTCCTTTCAAATCTCTCTTTCTTCAAAGGAAAGAGGTCACCTGTTCTTTTGCTTTAATTGATCAAAAAAAAAAAAAATTAGCCTGACAAAAATATTCTTAATATAAACGAGCCATCTTCTGTTGTGAAATACCACAATTTTGATTTCTGTCAGCACCTATAGTATAGTGTCTTCACCCAGAAGTGTGCACCCTCTGCTTCATTAGAAAGCTTAATATGTGCTTATGTTCATTAACAAAGGTAATCCTGGTTTAATTAGCATCCAAATTTATAGATCCTCTTTTGTAGAGATAAGCCCTCAAAAATTAATAAAAATGTCTAATTTATGCAAATCGCCTTAATCAGATTTGTCATTAATTTTATGTGCATGAAGTTCCTATTTAGAAAATGAAGAGAGCTTGGTTAAGGCCAGAACACACGCAAATCCAAGCTAGAGAAAAGAAATTTTCATTCCTAATAAAAATGTGGACAATAGAGGGGCTGCCCACAGGGATGAGACCTTTTATTAATTTGATAACATAAGAGGTTAACAAGGCCATCTTCAAGTTATTTCTTCTCTGGTTAAATTGAATCTGAAAGACAGAGTCAGATACCTGAGGTGAGGTGAGGTGAGGTGAGGTCGCTCAGTCGTGTCCGACTCTTTGCAACCCCGTGGACTATAACCTACTAGGCTTCTCCGTCCATGGGATTCTCCAGGCAAGAATACTGGAGTGGATTGCCTGGGGGTTGTAAAAACACTGAAAGTGAAAGTGAAGTCGCTCAGTCGTGTCCGACTCTTTGTGACCCCATGGACTGTAGCCTACCAGGCTCCTCTGTCCATGGGATTTTCCAGGCAATAGTTTTGGAGTGGGGTGCCACTGCCTTCTCCAGGGGATCTTCCCAACCCAGGGATCAAACCCGGTTCTCCCACATTATAGACAGACGCTTTACCGTCTGAGCCACCAGGGAAGTCCAGCTGAAGGATGAGACAAATAGCAAAGCCAGCTTTAGTAACAACACGTTCATTTTTGTTGGATTGAGAAAATTAAAATAGGAATCCTTCCTCTGTGCCAAAAAACAAACAAACCCTGACAGCTACAGAAGTAAAAGAATCATACTAAATGACATTTAATCATTTTGCCTTCATCTTTAATAGACTCTTAGATAGTTTCTTCTAAACCTTTGCCAATAAAGTAGCAGTCATATTTTTTTCTAAAAAAAGATTTTCTTTGGTAAATGTAATTAGGAGACTTAAGGAGGAAGCCCCAAGAACCCAGTCCCTTCATTTTGTTAACAGAGGCAATGGCTCCCTAAAGATCTTGCCTCTGAGCAGTTAGATCCGCTCTTTGAACTGACCGCGCAGGAGGAAGCTGTCATAATGTTTCCTTTGGATTATATTAAAAAAATGTGTAAAACATTCATAACCATACGGTGGCAGGGACAGTAACTACATAAGTCCATACCAGTTACTCTGGTGAGAACTTATCATTTCAAATAACAGGCTGCCTTTTGAAAGGTTGCTGCTAAACCGCAAAAGACGCCAGGATTCTTGGCCTCCAGAGGAGAACTCAATCTGGGGCCAGAGACAAGGCCTGATCGCTCAGAGCTTTTGCGTAATAAAATTTTATCAAAGTATAAAAGAGATAGAGAAAGCTTCTGACATAGACATCAGAAGGGGAGCAGATTGGCCCCCCATAGTTATTAATACCCGGGGTTCCTCAGGTGTAATTAGGATGGGAGCTTGTGTGGGGACCCTCAGGCACCTTCAGTCCTGGTTGTCTTGAGAGTCTGACCCCCGAAACCTATGCCTCTGGGGACAGTCTCTCCTCCAGTGTGGTCCCTTGCAGACTGGACATGGTGCTGGGTGAGGCTTAGATGCCTGAGGGCAATCCCGCTTCAGGTGCCCTCCTTTCCACAGTAATAGCAAGCCCATCTCTTTTCACCCAGGTCCCTCTGGGTATTTTTCTCAGGCTGTTTAAGAACGGTTCTCATAGCCATTGTGAGGGCTTCTGCCTGTTCCTTTGTCTTTTTCTGCCTTTCCCTCATATTCCCTAACATAATAGACTGTCTGATACGCCTGTTTTAATAGCTTATGATGGATATCTGGAGCTGACTGAGTGAGAAATCTATCTTTTAAGATCATTCTTCCCTCTGCACTTTTGGGATCAATCTCAGCCAATCTGCGAAGGGCTTCTTTCAGTCTACTTAGGAATTTACCAGGAGCTTCCTTCTCCTGTTCTACGTTTGCCAATTTGGCATAGCTTAAAGTCTTAGCACCTGCTTGCCTGAGTCCTTCAAGAATACATCTGACAAAATGACTCTGATCCCAGCCTCCTCCAGCCGTGTTGTAGTCCCAGTCTGGTTCAATAGTTGTGACAGCCTGATTCCCAGTGGGGAGGGCCGCTATCTCGTTCTCTCTCTTCCCTACTGATTCATTACCAAGCCATTCATCTCCATAAGCAACCGCTTTCCCCAAAACTCGAGTTTTTGAGTCGGGAGTCAGCATTTGTCCCAAGATATACATCACATCCTTCCAGGTAAGGTCATAAAGCAGAGTAACGCCTTTAAAATCTCTAATATATTTTTCTGGGTCCTCTAAATAGTCTCCCAGATCCTCCTTGATTCTTTGTATTTTGTGATAAGAAAAGGGCTTATTAAATCTCATAGACTGATTATTTCTCCCGGTGGGTGCTTCATGAAGAGGCAACAGCTTGTGTGGCTCTCAGCCTCTCTGGCTGTTCTGCACATATGATTCCAGGCATAGATTGGAGAAACCTGCTTTTCTTTATCTCTTTGTTTCCTGTCCTCCATCTCATCCTATATTTCACCCTTAGTTTTTGCTGTCTGAGCTCTTATTTCGATGGTCTGAGTTTCTACTGAAACCAGAGTAGTCTGAGGTCATACCGAGATGGAGTTGTTTGGATCTCTACTTGGGCTGTTTAAATCTCAGTTTTCGTTTTTACTGAGACCAAGGCAACCCTTCTTGTGGGGGGTTCTCTGACTTCCAGTTTGCTCAGTTTGGAGCCCCGGGTACAGGGGCAAAGTAGGACAGGGGGGAGCTGAAGGTTTCACATCCAAATCTATACCTTTAGGACATAAGTCTGGCGTATCTTGCAGAGAGAAAAAGGACGACATATATGCTGCTTCTACCCATTTCCCTTGTTTTCTACAGAACCGGTCTAATTGTAAAACAGTATTATAATTAAGAGACCCTGCAACCAGCCACTGTTCGCCATCCTCCAATGGATACTGTGGCCATGCAGTATCACATAGGAAGATCAGGCATGTCTTCTTTAAGCTCTGAGGATCAAATCTATCCCAGTTTTTCAGGATACAGTTCAAAGGAGTGAGGCTGGAATTGTTAGCTCCCATCTGTAAGAGAGGGAAAAAAGTGACCAGCGCCGTCTTTCTACCGGAGGCGTCCCTCCTTGTTCTAGATGGAGGTGTAGACAGACTGTACACAGGCTTTCCTTCCCTGGTTGGACGTAGTCTGTCCCTCACTGACGCAGGCGCTGTACTTGTCCCTCCCGGTTCTACCACCAAGGTGGTGTGGGAATGCACCAGGGACAGACCCGATGGCATCCCAGGCTGATGTCCAGCTCCTCACCATTAAAACCTTGCTTGCCTCTGATGCCACCCAGGGTGCAGAGTAACCCTTCCGGAATGCCTCCCAAGCTAAGACCACTGGGGGAAACATTCGTCACCTGGGTGCCTATGCATGACCCTGAGCATATTCCTGACCACAGGAAGACTGGTACAAACATAAAACTGAGATGTTCCTTCCAAGCGTCGCCACACCAGTATAAGCAACAGCAAAAGAGATGGTGAAGGGCTGGCCAGGGAGGAAAAAGTCATTTTTGTCCTCGAGTTATTAAGGCCAGTCCTTCCATTTCATTCCCACAGATTCCACAGAAAGAGTATCTAAGGAGTTGGGACAAAAGCCACTGGAAATTCTCCTCTGGTCCACTAAGAGCTAGCATCACCAAAGGAGGAAACTCATTGTACTTCCAATCTGAGTAACCTTTAACCTCAGAGATGCGCTTGGAGCTAGAGCTCCATCTAGCTTCTGAACTTTCGACTCCTAGCAAGGCGGCTACTACTGCTAAGTCACTTCAGTCGTGTCCGACTCTGTGCGACCCCATAGACGGTAGCCCACCAGGCTCCCCTGTCCCTGGGATTCTCCAGGCAAGAACACTGGAGTGGGTTGCCATTTCCTTCTCCAATGCATGAAAGTGAAAAGTGAAAGTGAAGTCGCTCAGTCATATCCGACTCTTCGCGACCCCATGGACTGCAGCCTACCAGGCTCCTCCACCCATGGGATTTCCCAGGCAGGAGTACTGGAGTGGGGTGCCATTGCCTTCTCCACCTAGTGAGGCTAGGCTACCTAACTACCAATCCAAGTTTGGGACCTAAGTAACAACATAGATCACAAGTCCCTTGAAAGTCTATGATTNCATAGACGGTAGCCCACCAGGCTCCCCTGTCCCTGGGATTCTCCAGGCAAGAACACTGGAGTGGGTTGCCATTTCCTTCTCCAATGCATGAAAGTGAAAAGTGAAAGTGAAGTCGCTCAGTCATATCCGACTCTTCGCGACCCCATGGACTGCAGCCTACCAGGCTCCTCCACCCATGGGATTTCCCAGGCAGGAGTACTGGAGTGGGGTGCCATTGCCTTCTCCACCTAGTGAGGCTAGGCTACCTAACTACCAATCCAAGTTTGGGACCTAAGTAACAACATAGATCACAAGTCCCTTGAAAGTCTATGATTTGACAGCTTAGTACTTCTAATTCCCAAGAAGTTATGAAATGGTCAAAGAGACCGGAAAGTTTGACCAAGAAAGGAGAGTTCGGGCCTCACGCTTTGCCCATTTCTGGTCGGTCCCCGAAGGAGACACTGGGTGCCACTTGGCATTGGCAGGTCAGTATAAACTCCAACAGGTTTCTGCCATAAGCCGTATGACATCACCACGGAACCGCAGAGCAAGGCTCCTCAGCTGCTTTGTGCAGAGTATGTCATTCATTCACAGAAGCACAGCAGAAAACGTGTTTACTAGGAGAACAAAGAACTAGAGCTCCAGGCATCCTTATCTTCTCCTGAAGAAACCCGGCTGAGCTGCCAAGATGAAAGGTTGCTGCTAAACCACGAAAGACGCCAGGATTCTTGGCCTCCAAAGGAGAAGAATTCAATTCAGGGCCAGAGTTTATTAAAGTATAAGAGAGATAATAGAGAAAGCTTCTGACATAGACATCAGAAGGGGGCAGAAAGAGTGCCCCCTCACTAGTATTAGCAGTGGAGTTATATACTTTTTAATTAGTTATTACAAGGAATCAAAAGAATGTCTGGAGGTTGTAAAGATCTTACTAGACCAACTCCCATAATTTACATTTTTAAGATAACAGGACTAGCCAGAAGGTTTTCAGGAAGGAGAAACTGTCCTCAAGCAGGATACATTGTTGTTATATAATCCTTTGTACAGAGTTAAAACTGAGTTGTTTGTTGTGTAATCATCAGTTTGAGGCCTAAAGATTAAAAAAAAAAAAAAAAAAGTTTTATGTGACTATGACTAAGGAATGTAGAGAAAAAAAAAAATGTCCTTTCCTCCTCAAGAATTCCAGACCCCTCTCTCCTTGGGGACTCCTGGACTTCTTATCAACCTGCCTAGGAATTGACTCTCTCACTTTTTCCATGATACTTCAGTTTACAAATATCTGTAAATCTGAAACATAATCACTTATGGTGTTTGTCTAAGCAGGTCTGGGAAATCATGTCTATGCTATAGGGGAGCCTCATCTGGGGAGTAAGTTAGAGAAAACAAACAAGAGGAGAAAAATACCTTTCATTTGTAGATCCAGACTAATGCAAATCAACCATTCTATGTCTTGTTTTCAAAGATTATCAAGTAAGAATTATCAAGAACAAAAATGCTCTAATTTTCTCTTTCACTTGATCAATGAGTTTGTATTGACAGCCTGTTCTATATTTGAAAAATAATTAAATTTAATTAAATAACATTTATGATTGATTCTGTTACCATTATGTTTTATATTTCTAAAACAAGCAAATATAATTAAGCAGAGTTTGAATAATTTAAGGCATACCCTAAATCTTATCTCACTGAATTTTAATGGAGGATATCATGAAAATTATTTCAACCAAATCCAAGTTCCCCAGGACTGTTTCACTGAACAGCTTCCAGAAGTATCATTCACATCACTGGCTGTGGGAACGGCAACCCCTTGAGTTGGGCAGTGCACAGCCTGGGCAGACTTACGCTTGTGGGCTTGGGTTTTCCCTAGTCTGCTACTGTCAGATTGTAGACTTCAGGAACCAAACCAGCTCCTAAGTCTTGACTACTCATTTGCAAAGCAAAACTTTTATTCAGAGACTACACGCCATCATAATGTCAAATTAGTCATTTGTTCCATTTTGCCAGGCCTTATATTACTGATGCCATTTCCCATCTATGAATAGAAATAATAAATGAGGGCAGCAGATTACCCTAATAAATTTACTAATATTTATTGAGAAACTACTATATACTAAGCACTCTTATTTTAATTAATCCTCAAAATAAATTCGTGTACTGTAGCCTACCAGGCTCCTCTTTTCTCCGCTATCTCCCCAAGTTTGCTCAAGCTCATGTCCATTGGGCTGGTGATGCTATCCAACCATCTCATCTTCTGCTGTCTCCTTCCCCTTCTTCAATATTTCACAGCATCAGGGGTTTTTACAATAAGCAGGATCTTCACATTAGGTGGCCAAACTACTGGAGCTTCAGCATAAGTCCTTCTAATGACTCAGTTCAGTTCAGTTCAGTCGCTCAGTCGTGTCCGACTCTTTGCGACCCCATGCATCGCAGCACGTCAGGCCTCCCTGTCCATCACCAATTCCCGGAGTTCACTCAGACTCACGTCCATCGAGTCCGTGATGCCATCCAGCCATCATCCTCGGTCGTCCCCTTCTCCTCCTGCCCCCAATCCCTCCCAGCATCAGAGTCTTTTCCAATGAGTCAACTCTTCGCATGAGGTGGCCAAAGTACTGGAGTTTCAGCTTCAGCATCATTCCTTCCAAAGAAATCCCAGGGCTGATCTCCTTCAAAATGGACTGGTTGGATCTCCTTGCAGTCCAAGGGACTCTCAAGAGTCTTCTCCAACACCACAGTTCAAAAGCATCAATTCTTCGGCGATCAGCCTTCTTCA
>SJYH01001516.1:826828-838804 GCA_006408735.1 Sylvicapra grimmia | reverse complement strand
TAATTGAATATTGCATATTGTAAACCAGTTACGTGGTGGGGCTATCAGTACCACAAATTAAGTCCCTGGTTGTAGATCAGGAGCTCCTAAACTTGGAATCACCTTGGATGCTTTAAAAGAAAAAAAAAAGTCTAACTCCACTCCAGCGGTTTAGGATTTAATTGGCGTGCACTGGGGCCTGGACATTGGATTTTAAAGTTTCCCAGGTGCTTCTAGAATTTCTGTAGCCATTGTAAAGCCAGTCTTATTTGTTGAAAATAAAATCATCTGCATATTCCCAAAGCTCAGGATTTGAGAGAATAGCTGGCCACAGGGCAAATCGTTTTACCCCAAAGGAACTATCTGATCCATCAAGAGAATTTCCACAGCCCTACCAAAATTCTGACAAGTAAATTCCTGAACTGAGCCTTGTTATCTCCATTTGTAAAATGGAAACAGCAGTTCCTTCTTTTGAAGGTTGTTCTAAAGATAAATGAGATCATGTATGTGAAGTAATATTTGGTTCTTAACAAATAGTAACTATTTTTAAAAATTCAATATTAGTGATTTTAGTTGTTCCCCAAAGCCATTGCCAATAATTCTAGCTAGTATTAATCTCTCCTCCCTTACATTACAAAGCACAGCAATTTCAAATGATTTTGTATTGCTCTACAACTGTTCAGTGAATGTGGTCTTACTGGATAGACAAGAATTAATTGCAAGAAAGGGAAATTAAACTGATCATTTAACAGCAATGATAAAACCCATGTGCTTCTCACACAACTGAATACAACATATTAAGTTGAGAGACTTGACAGGGACCAAGACCATCCCCATGGAAAAGAAATGCAAAAAAGCAAAATGGCTGTCTGGGGAGGCCTTACAAATAGCTGTGAAAAGAAGAGAGGCGAAAAGCAAAGGAGAAAAGGAAAGATATAAGCACCTGCATGCAGAGTTCCAAAGAATAGCAAGAAGAGATAAGAAAGCCTTCTTCAGCGATCAATGCAAAGAAATAGAGGAAAACAACANTCGATGGATGTGAGTCTGAGTGAACTCCAAGAGATGGTAATGAACAGAGAGGCCTGGCGTGCTGCGATTCATGGGGTCGCAAAGAGTCGGACACGACTGAGCGACTGAACTGAACTGACCCTAAAGTTCTTAGAGGAAACTGGCCATGAGTTGTAAGGTGGTGTCCAGACAACCAGTGAGTCAGGAGATGGGGAGAGGGGCTGTGGATCCGCATTTTCCTTTTCAAAGGCAGACTAACCCGTATTTTGTGTATGACTTTTTCGCTGCAGCTGTAACAAATTACCAGAAACTTGGTGTCTTATACAACACAAATTCATCTCACAGTTCTGAATGTTATGAAAAGTAACAGAATATGCCTCCCCCAAATATGCTACTTTGGCATATTGATTATTTTGAGCTTTAGGCACTTGCAAAACAGCAAAGGCAGGGAGAGGCTTTTCTCTGATCTCCCCTTATCTGCCTAAAGACAGAACCTCCAAAAGGAAGTCAACAGTTATAAATTCCCCTCCCCAGGAGTTTCCTTAGCTGGGGAGGCGACTAGTAGCTGACATCATACCCAGACAGACTTTGTCACAAAATGTCCTGTCTCCCATCTGTACTCCCAAGGGCCTATTTATCTTTCATAAGAGTTCTTTGCTCTCCCCTAGGAGGTATACGGAGAAGGCAATGGCACCCCATTCCAGTACTCTTGCCTGGAAAATCCCATGGACAGAGGAGCCTGGTAGGCTGCAGTCCATGGGGTCGCTAAGAGTCAGACACGACTGAAGCGACTTAGGAGGAGCAGGAGGTATACACCCAACCTCCCCTTTCCCTATTAAAATGGTATTTAATCCTGAATCATAAAGTTACCTCTTTTAATTACTCATTTTCCTGGCTATCTTCTGAGATATGTGCATGCTAAGTCACTTCATTACCTGCCACCTTACCTGCCACCTGAGAAATCTGTATGCAGGTCAAGAAGCAACAGTTAGAACTGGACATGGAACAAGACTGGTTCCAAATTGGGAATGGAGTACATCAAGGCTGTATATTGTCACCCTGCTTATTCAACTTATATGCAGAGTATATCATGCAAAATGCCAGGCTGAATGAAGCACAAACTGAAATCAAGATTGCCGGGAGAAATATCAATAACCTCAGACACACAGATGACACCACCCTTACGGCAGAAAGTGAAGAACTAAAGAGCTTCTTGATGAAAGTGAAAGAGGAGAGCAAAAAAGTTGGCTTAAACCTCAACATTCAGAAAACTAAGATCATCACATCCAGTCCCATCACTTTATGGTGAATAGTGAAACAATGAGAGATTTTATTTTGGGGGGGCTCCAAAATCATTGTAGATGGTGACTGCAGCCATGAAATTAAAAGACATTTGCTCCTTGGAAGAATAGCTATGACCAACCTAGACAGCATATTAAAAAGCAGAGACATTACTTTGCCAACAAAGGTCCATTCAAAGCTATGGTTTTTCCAGTAGCCATGTATGAATGTGAGTTGGACTAGAAAAGAAAAGCTGAGCTCTGAAGAATTGATGCTTTTGAACTGTGGTGTTGGGAGAAGACTCTTGAGAGTCCTTGGACTGCAAGGAGATCCAACCAGCCCATCCTAAAGGAAATCAGTCCTGAATGTTCATTGGGAGGACCGATGCTGAAGCTGAAACTCCGATACTTTGGCCACCTGATGTGAAGAGCTAACTCATTGGAAAAGACCCTGATGCTGGGAAAGATTGA
Organism: Sylvicapra grimmia; assembly: GCA_006408735.1. Lineage (NCBI taxonomy): Eukaryota > Metazoa > Chordata > Mammalia > Artiodactyla > Bovidae > Sylvicapra > Sylvicapra grimmia. The sequence continues at coordinate 836,066 of SJYH01001516.1, read as the reverse complement.
AGGCAGGTGGAGAAGGGGACGACAGAGGATGAGATGGTTGGATGGCATCGCTGACTCCATGGACATGAGTTTGAGCAAGCTCTGGGAGTTGGTGATGGACAGGCAAGCCTGGTGTGCTGTAGTCCGTGGGGTGGCAAAGAGTTGGCCATGACCGAGCGACTGAACTGGCTGAAGTCACTTCAGTCATGTCCGATTCTGTCCAACACTATGGACTGTAGTTTGCCAGGCTCCTCTGTCCATGGGATTTTTCAGGCAGGAATACTGGAGTGGGTTACCATGCCCTTCACCAGGAGATCTTCCCGACCCAGGGGTTGAACCCACATCTCCTGTGTATTGGCAGACAGGTTCTTTACCACTAGTGCCAGCTGGGAAGCCCATCTCCTGAAGTATACATGTTAATAAACTTCTGCTTGTTTTTCTCCTGTTAATGTCTTTTAATACAGGAGGTCTCAGCCAAGAACTCTCAGAAAGTTAGAAGAAAAATTATTTTTTCTTCTCTACAGTTAGAAAGAGGACATGGATCCCACCTGTTTAAGAGCAAGGTGCTGGCAGGCGCATTACTTTCTGGGAACTCAAGAGGGGCCTCCTTTGCCTTGTCTTTTCCAGTTTCTCGAGTCCACTTTCCTTCACTCTTGGCTCCCTTTCTGCTTTTTCAAAGCTGACCAGGTGAAGCAGGATCTTTCGCCACGCTGCCGATGCTCCGGTTCTCATTTCCAGAGCCGCAGCTCCCTCTTCGTCTCCTGTGTCTCTCACAAGCTATGAAGGACGCTTGTGATTAGAATGAGCCCACCTGGATATAATTCACAGTCCACTCCCTATTTGAAGGCTAGCTGATTAGTGATTTATTCCATCTGCCCCTTTGCCATGTAACAACATTCACATAGCAGTGCACTATGGGAAGAGATGTCCAACTAGATTGCCAGATAGGTTGCAATCAGCAATCATTTTCTTGCTCCGTTCAGTCAAAAGTGACTGTTACCCGAGTTACCGATTGTTACTCGGGGTTAGGAGGTAGACCTCTTTGGGGAGCATTATTCTGCCTGTCTCATTTTGAACTCATCCTGAGGAGTTAATTAGGGCCAAGAGCTTATAAAGAAGTAGGTCCTGATACAAGATGAGTTCCATAACAGTAAACAACCAAGTCGTTTCGCTGACAGAACAATCAGGCCCCTTCTCCTCTATTCCTGATCCACAGCAGACATTGCTAAGCATACCCTCAGGATCCTTCTCCACACAGCATAATAGGTAATAACCAGTACAGTCAATCAGACTTGGCAAGCAAACTGAAATCTGTTTTCCATACTAAAACTGAACAAACGTAGTGGAAAGAGACTTTCTCTCAGGGCCTTTTTTGGTATAACTTGCTGATCTGATGTTTTTAAATTGGCAGACAAAAGGAGTCCCAGCTGTCCTAAATAAAGAGATCATAATATGACAGTAAAATAAGTGGAATAACTTATTCAACCCTTGACAGAAGTCTCTTTCTATGATACTTTGTAAAGCACCCAAATAGTAACCAAAGAAGTCTGTATTTATTACTGGCCCTGCCCACATAATGCAAAGCCTTCTTGTGAGATTTTTTTTGATAATGAATTTTTTTTTCCTAAGAGGCTATTTTGCTTAGATAAATATTTGACTGTATGCTTATATGTAGGTATTTGAAAGCTTTTATTATTTCTAAAATAGAACATCATGATCTTTTACATGCAATCCATAATTGTGGTAGTGAATTTTGGAAAAACAAAGAAGAAAAACCACACAGAATTTTGTCAGAAGTACAGCTTGCTTTTCATTCTGCCAGATATGTTTACATTCATTTATTCATTCAACACATTTTTATTGAGCCTTTGTGCCACACACTATTCTAGGCTTTGTTGTTGTTCAGTTGCTGAGTCTTGTCCAACTCTTTGCAACCACATGGACTGCAGCATGCCAGGCCTCCCTGTCCATCACCATCTCCTGGAGTTTGCCCAAATTCATGTCCACTGAATCAGTGATGCCATCCAACCATCTCATCCTCTGCTGCCCTCTTTTCCTTTTGCCTTCAATCTTTCATCAGAATCTTTTCCAGTGAGTCAGCTCTTCACATCAGGCAGCCAAAGTATTGGCGCTTCAGCATCAGTCCTTCCAATGAGTATTCAGGGTTGATTTCCCTTAGGATTGACTGGTTTGATCTTGCAGTCCAAGGGAATCTCAAGAGTCTTCTCCAGCACCACAATTGAAAGCATCAGTTCTTCGGTGTTCAGCCAACTCTCATCCATACATGACTACTAGAAAAACCACAGCTTTATCCATGTGGACCTTTAAGTGTATATTATGGAAAAAAAAATAAACAGACAAAAATCTATTCCCTCAATGAGCTCAGTTAAGTACAGGGAAAATAAATTATACCAAAAATGATACTATATTTTTCAAATTATTTATAACTCATTTTTTGATATGCTAGTTTTTTTCTTTAAACTATTCCCCTAATTTTGTCAGGCTTTTGTAGTTTTCCCAACAGTCTTGATTGCCCTGAGAGACCGATGATCGTGGATTGCTAATTATGTAGTTAGCAGTTCAGTCGTTCAGTCTTGATTCCTCTTTCTAAGATTTGATGGTACGTGATCAGGAAGAAACCTCCTACAAAGGGAATGCTGAGAAATTTTACACCACAAAAGTTGACCTAGGGAACTGAAGAGAACTTCATCCTGTCTGCTTCCAGTTATCTATTGTCACATTATGTGTCTTCCTAAAGCTTAGTAGCTTAGGAGAACAGCAATCATTTTACTATTATTAACTCTCATAATTCTCAAGATTTACTCAACTCAAGGGGCAAGTTCCCTGTTGGAGCTTGTTTTTCATGCAGCCTGACAATTTTGGGTACTGGAGTCACTTTCTATCTTTCTTCATTCACATGGCCCATTGTTTATGGCTGTTGGCTAGGATGTCAGCCAAAGCTGTGGTCTGGAGCACCCATACATAGCCTCTCTGTGTGGCCTGCCCTCTTTGAACAAGGTGGTTGGAACAATAGGTGGAAACTGTATCATAGCTTTTTATGAGGTAGCCTCACAAGTCACATAGGGTCACTTCCCCCACAGTTACAGGCCCATCAGATTCAAGAAGAAACAGAGATGCCATTTCTTAACAGGAGGAGCATCAGCATCACATTGTAAGGGGTGGATTGTGGTGAGCATTTTGGAGAATGCAATCTGCCACAGGTCTCAAGTGTAAGACACTTACACCGTTCACCCATAGGATTAAAATCAGGGATACCAAACTTCCAGGATCACTGTAAGTTTGAGAAGAAAAGTTCTATCACTATCAAGGCTCTCTAAAAAAATGCAACTCAAAGATTAATTTTGGTAAAAAAAAAAATCCAATAATTGAATAACCAACTAGTCTACTGTTCCCTGGAGAAGGCAATGGCACCCCACTCCAGTACTCTTGCCTGGAAAATCCCATGGGCGGAGGAGCTTGGTAGGCTGCAGTCCATGGGGTCACTAAGAGTCAGACACGACTGAGCGACTTCACTTTCACTTTTCACTTTCATACATTGGAGAAGGAAATGGCAACCCACTCCAGTGTTCCTGCCTGGAGAATCCCAGGGACGGGGAAGCCGTGGGCTGCCGTCTATGGGGTCGCACAGAGTCGGACACGACTGAAGCGACTTAGCAGCAACAGCAGCAGCTACCGTTCCCTATATTTATCTTACGGATCCACACTTAAGAGTGTTGTTACTTATGTGCTAAGTTGCTTCAGTCATGACCAAATCTTTGCGACCCTATGGACTGTAGCCTGCCAGGCTCCATAGGATTTTCATAGCAAGAATAAAAGTGGATTGCCATTTCCTTCTCCATTAAGAGTATTAACTGATGATAAAATGACTTGATCAGATTTTTTATTTAATTTGCAAAACTCACCTTGATAAAGTGACACATAGAGAAATAATCTTTCCTATGTATGAAGCATGGGAAGAACCGTGAACTAAATTCGCCATACATGGCTATTAAAATTATAAAGTAAGTTAATTTAAGAAAGCTTTTAAATGGGTTCCAGACATCTTTGGGATCTCCATGTACATCACTGTGAAGAGATAAACATGTTAAATCAATCAGATTACTCTTACCTAAAAAGCCAGACAAGAATTTAGAGAAATAATTAATACTTGGTAAAACAACTATTTACAATAGCCCAAGATTCTTGAGAGCCCCTTGGACTGCAAGGAGATCCAACCAGTCCATTCTAAAGATCAGTCCTGGGTGTTCTTTGGCAGGAATGATGCTAAAGCTGAAACTCCAGTACTTTGGCCACCTCATGCGAAGAGTTGACTCATTGGAAAAGACTCTGATGCTGGAAGGGATTGCGGGCAGGAGGAAAAGGGGGACGACAAAAGATGAGATGGCTGGATGGCATCACCGACTCGACGGACATGAGTTTGAGTGAACTCCAGGAGTTGGTGATGGACAGGGAGGTGTGGCGTGCCTGTAGGTCCATCCATGTGGCTGCAAATGGCAATATTTCATTCTTTCGTACTGCGATTCATGGGGTCGCGAGTCGAACATGACTGAGCGACTGAACTGAACTGAACTAAAGACATGAAATGTCTACTAACAGAGGAAAAGATAAAGATGATGTGGTGCATGCTAAGTCACTTCAGTCATGCCCAACTCTTTGTGACCCTATGGACCATAGCTCACCAGGCTCCTCTGTCCATGGGATTCTCCAGGCAAGAATACTGGAGAGGGTTGCCATGCCCTCCTCCAGGGGATCTTCCCAACTCAGGGATTGAACCTGCATCTCTTAAGTCTCCTGAATTGGCAGGCAGGTTCTTTACCACTAGTGCCACCTGGGAAGCCTGTATATATATGGAATATATATAAAATGGAATTTTACTTAGCTGTTCAGTTCAATTCAGTAACTCAGTCATGTCTGACTCTTTGCAACCCCATGGACTGCAGCACGAAAGAATGAAATATTGCCATTTGCAGCCACATGGATGGACCTACAAATTAGCATACTAAGTGAAATAAGGCAGAAAGAGAAAGAAAATATGATATCACTTGTATGTGGGATCTAAAAAAAAGATACAAAAAATAGACCCAGAGACAGAGAAAACAAACTTATGATTACCAAAGAGAAAGGGGGAGAGGGATAAATTAGGAGGTTGAGATTAACAAATATACACATTAGTAGATACAAAACAGATAGTCAACAAGGGCTTGATACATAGCACAGGGAACTACTCAATGCTTTGTAATAATCTATATGGGAAAAGAATCTGAAAAAGAATGTATATGTGTATAACTGAACCACTGTGCTCTATACCTGAAACTAACATGACACTGTAAATCAACTATACTTCAATATATAAAGGAAAAAATAAAGAAAAATACTTGCTTAAATGAATCAACATTTTACCTTTTTATTTCAATTCTTAATGAACACCTATGATATCAGTTCAGTTCAGTTCACTCGCTCAGTCACGTCCAATTCTTTGCGACCCCATGAATCACAGCATGCCAGGCCTCCCTGTCCATCACCAACCTACCAGAGTTCACTCAAACTCACGTCCGTTGAGTCAGTGATGCCATCTTGCCATCTCATCCTCGGTCGTACCCTTCTCCTCCTGCCCCCAAACCCTCCAGCATCAAAGTTTTTTCCAATGAGTCAACTCTTCGTATGAGGTGGCCAAAGTACTGGAGTTTCAGCTTTAGCATCATTCCTGCCAAAGAACACCCAGGGCTGATCTCCTTTAGAATGGACTGGTTGGATCTCCTTGCAGTCCANGTGGTTATTTTAAGGTGTGTTAAATATTCATTTTCTCCAAATCCCTGCCCATCCAACCCCCACCCGTTTTTGTACAAAATGTGATGAGCTTAGGAGGCAAGAAAGCTCTGTTTGGTACAAGGGTTTATACAGATGTGGTATTAATACCTACAGAACAACAGTAGCTACTTACTAAACATCTACAGTGTGCAAGGCATTCACAGGCCAATTCATTTAACTTAGAAGCTGTACAGCCACTACGGATATACAAATGTAAGCAAACTGCAGCTACAGAGGTGAAGCAATTTCACCAGTCTCCCAGTTAGTGGTAACAGAACAAGAACTTCCCCCAGCACCCATCAGACTCTGCCCTACTCACCAGGCCACACTACCAACCAGTCCAAACTGTAGTTAGCCACTCTCCCACTCTCTTCCCTAAAGGGAAAGGGAAAGTCGCTCAGTCGTGGCCGACTCTTTGGGACCCCATGGACTATACAGTCCACGGAATTCTCCAGGCCAGAATACTGGAGTGGGTAGCCTTTCCCTTCTCCAGGGGATCTTCCCAACCCACGGACTGAATCCAGGTCTCCCACACTGCAGGCAGATTCTTTACCAGCTGAGCCACCAGGGAAGCTCAAGAATACTGGAGTGGGAGCCTATCCCTTCTCCAGCGGATTTTCCCGACCTAGAAATCGAAGCAGGGTTTCCTGCACTGTAGGTGGATTCTTTACCAACTGAGCTACCAGGGAAGCCCAAGCTCATCTCACATCCCACCAACCCACCCTACATCCCAGGACCCTGCCATCACCTCCAGCCCACAGCACCCCATCTCCCACAGCCTCTGCCCAATATTCACACCCCCATAGTGAGGACTCGCACTGCGTCCACCTCCTCCCCATCCAGTCCCTTCCAGAAACCTCAGCAAACAGAGCTTTACCCGCCCTGCTCCTCCTTCACTGTCCCACACGCAGTCGTCGCTCCTGCTCCGCTTGCCCACAGGCACACGCATCCATCACGAGCCTCAACGGATGCCCAGGAAGCAGATCTAACGTTTCTCCTCCGGACCTCCCACCAGGCCCAGGGTGTGATGGATAAGCCTCCTTCCGCCCAGCACCTACTCCTGGAAGGATGACCTGGCTTGTGCAGCGCCGGCGTTTAGAGCCGAGAAAGCTGACAGACTGGCGGCCTGTCTCTGCCGGCCAGGTGGCCCGTGTTCTCGTTAGAAGCTGCTCCCCCTCACGGGGCAGGGCTGTATGAAGCATCTCCACGGGCCAGGTGCTGTGCTAGGCGCTTCACAAACCCTTCACCTCCTCTCATTCTCTTAACAACCCAAGGAGAAGGGATTGATGGTCCCCGCTTCATGGATGAGGACCGTGGTTCAGATCAGTCCCTGCTGGGGCCGGGATTCAGACCTCGTTCTGCTCAAGCGTGAAGTCACCTGATTTGCAGAGCAGCAGTTGCGGGAGGAAAGGAGGTGCTGTGTTACCCACACGTGGGACTTCTGAGGGTGTGCTGTACCTCCACAGGTACACCCTCCACGCCTTCAAAGACAGGCTTACCCCTTAATTCCACCGGTGTGCTTTTCTCCTTCCAATGAAGGCCGACATCTCATGGTCCCTTTTGTGACTAGAACTCTCCAAGAGTAGAAAACACACCTCTGACAGTAAAGAGCTTAAGTGTGTAAGGGATACAGCTAGGAAGGAAGTCATTCCTTGTCTTTCTCAACTGAGCTCACCCACACATCACACCCCAACCAGCTACACACACACACACACACACACACCGAGCTCACCCACACATCACACCCCAACCAGCTACACACACACACACACACACCGAGCTCACCCACACATCACACCCCAACCAGCTACACACACACACCACACCCCAACCAGCTACACACACACACACACACACCAAGCTCACCCACACATCACACCCCAACCAGCTACACACACACACCACCCCCACCCCCGCACCCTCTCTGGGAACTCCCAGAAACGGCCTCTTGTGACCCACCCTCTGGTCCTCCACATCTCAGTCTCCTGAATGGAGAGCACAGTCTGCTCCTGCCTGCCTGCTCCTTGGATCTAACCCTGCTCTAGCCTCCCAACACTCTGCCAGGAATCTTCCTGCTCCCACTGCTCCCCCACACACAGCTCCCTGCACAACCCTCCCCCTCCACACACTAGGGTGGAGAGAACAATCCTCAAGGCACACACATACACCTCACACAAGCTTAACACTTGGTAAGTTCCATCCTTCCCTGGCTTTCATGCCACAGAAAATCCAGGATCTCAGCAAGAGACACCATAATCTCAATCTGACTTGTAATTCTAGTCAATTTAGCAATGGGGTCATCAACACAGCAAATCTGAATTTCTTACACAATGAGGTGGCTAGTTGGTTTGCAACTAAAGAAACCATTCTCCAGGGAAGGTGGAGGCAGAGGCTGTTCCAGGCTTCAGGAAATACTACCGGGCCTGCAGATGGAGGAGCTCAACGGATCATCTGCTAACCTGCACCAAGACTTAACAGCTCAGAGCCAAGGTTTATTCATCTGTCAAATGGGAAGCGCAAATGGAACCAGAATAGCCATTGCAACAGAAGGCATATGGGCCTTTAAGCAAACCTAGATCTGAATACTGTCACTTAATAAGTAACCCTGAGTTGAACTCCCTGAGGTATAAAACGGTGATAACACCCAACCTCTGAAGGTTGTTGCAAAAATTGAGTGAAGTGATCATGACAATACCAGACACACAGGGTATGTCTGATAATTAAAAATGCCTATTAAGACTTGGTGATTTATATATTGCCAAACATGGAGCTGAGCTCCTTGTATGCTTTTATCTGCTCATACTTGATTTGTCTACCCCTCAAGATTTTTATAAACGTTTTTATATAAAAAACATGAATACAAGAAAGCTCCTATGTTGGGGGCCAGCGTGAGAATCCTGCCTGTGACAAGGTCATGTGGAAGGAAGCCTGACAAACGCAAGGACGTGATCAGGTTTCAGGGGTTCCCCCTGGAATTTCCTGAGCATCCACCCCCCCAAAAAATAAGAATCTGCCGGCCTTTGTACTCTGCTTTTCCACTCTTCTGATATTCTCTGGAAAAAGTCAACTCAGGGCTTTAGTCGTCTGCATTTGAAAGGGATGTTTCAGTTAAACTCCCTCTGAAACTCTCTAGCTTGTCTAACAGGTTCCCCAGACCTCTTATAGCCTGTGGATTGCTTACAACCCCCAACTGCAAGAGGCACAAAGCTTAAAAGCATCTTAAAGAAACAGAGCCTTTTCTAAAGAGTTAAAAATTATATTGGTAGAGGGTTTTCACTGTTGACTCAATGACTGCTGCCAGACCTCCATATTCTTTATCTTTTAGGCACCTGGGAGAATGTTAATCAATGTAAACGGGATATGGAAAAGGATAGATAGTAGTTTTGATGTTAGCAACACTAGACTTTTGAGTTAATTACTTTTCTTTGTT